>RXPK01000307.1:2037001-2621108 GCA_004143645.1 Protaetia brevitarsis
TAGGTATACAGGTGTATCAAAAAAAAGTAAATTTTGCTTTGGGTGTTAACTACAGGACATATTATCGCACAACCCCCCGGAAACCGGTTCATCTTTAAAAAATAAAAAAAGTAATTTAGAGCCAAATTCTTATCCGTTCTTATGCAAGGAACGTCATGTTAAGCACCCGCTACACGTGTATTATGTTAGAACATTTGACTCATTAGTTATTATTCAATGGTATGCGAAGATCATTAACTCATTCGAATAGATAAAGGCAATCGCATTGGCCTTGTTAAAATAGCAAACTAGCATTTAAATTCTTTCTTTTTAAATATAAATTCCTTTTTTTTAGAGCTTCTACGTAAGTCTACAAGTATTATTTGAATCTTGATAAACTTCGTTCACCGGATATTCACTCAGTAGTTACAAAAAACGTAAAGTTTTCTTTGCTTTGTGAATCGGTGTAGTTTAATAAACGGTACCACATATTCTGAGTTATTCTTTTGGATTATTATCATATAACGCAAATTGAATTGAACGAATAACAGAAATAATTAGATACAGAAATTTGCAACACGCCTTTTACTATCTATCTTACATTCTCGCGCTTTGCGATGCATCAATCTTCGATTCTTTATATGAATCATGATGTCCGAAAAGGATCGTTTTCGACCGGAAGAATTTAAATAAAATGTCAAGTGGCTTGCACTCAAGCGGCACCACACAAAACAACAGCCGTAATGGTTGATATGGTATGGGTATACTCGACAGCACTAGGTGACAAGGTGCGGCTCTAGCCCATCATTATAAATATTTTTTTCTCGTAATGGTTCAGATAGGCTCCCTGTGCATTAAACTTTGATCGTATGTGATTCAGCTGCTACATATGTATTATATTCCTCTAATATTTCTGGTACACCTAGATATGGTGCGCCAAAGTTGTATATAATGCATAGATATACATAAATAGGACAATGTATTTGAATTGGACAAACCATCTCAAATAACTATTTACTTGCTGTGATTTATATAAAATTCCCAAACCTGTTAATTGTCATATCAAGAGGGCAACTTTTAGTGACGCGCCTAACGATTTAAAATCACTCTTGGGGACGCAGCAGACCCACTCTTATAAAATTTGAATATGAAAGCTGGAGTGGAGAGTGATTCAAAAGGTCTTTTAATTCTCTTTACGGTAACATGTATCAAAAAGTAATTTCTAAATTAGTGAGCAAAAAGTGCTATTTAATCATTCAACCTTCCATTACAATAGTACAATCTTGCTCAAATCTTCCTGACAGTTTCGCAACATTTATAGAAGCATTCTGCATTCTTCAACAATTTTTTAACGTAACTCTTGTAAGAAAGCTGGGCAATGCTGGTTACACTTAAAAACTGAAGGTGCTCCCAGAGGAAAAATCAAGTGGTGTGAGATCTGACGATCTGGTAGACCATTCTATAGACGTAAAAGTGGAATGTGGAAGCTCTCCATTTTGCTGAAATACTCTCTCATTTTTCGACAAATCTGAACCTTGCTCCAATTTTTTTTCTAATCAAAGGATTGCTTGTATTGTTCAACATGTTCAAATACATTTGACCATTTAAAGTCCCATCAGGAGTCCGGTGAGATGATCACCAATGATACCAACCCATACATTAGGCTTCTGTGGCCGTTGTGTATGTATTTCCCGCCTCAAATGAGGGTTAGTGTCACTCCAGTATCTGCAGTTGTGACGATTTATTTCACCATTTAATGAAGAAGATAATTCGTCTAAAAAACAGATATTATACACTAAGTTTCGATTACTGTTGAGGCGCTCTATCATGGATTCACAAAATTCCAATCTCCTGTCAAAATCATCCTCATTCAATCCGTGTAAAAGTGCAAATTTAAAGGGATGGAATTTCAACTTCTTAAGTATTCTACAAACTGATGAACGGCTTACTCCTTATGCTTGAGATACGTGTTGTATGGACGTCGCATTTCCAAGCACTGCGATCTGACCCAAAACTTCGACTTTGATATCTTTATTATAAAATGTATGGAGTTGGCAGTTGCCTCTTGGTGGAACATTATAAATAACTTAAAAAATAAAACACTTGGTTAAGTTTCACTAGAAAAGAATAAGTCCTCTACATATGTTTTGACTTCTCAGTCATTATCAAAGAGTTTACGAAGTCTAATTGTGTATTTGTGACGTTTCTATTGGCTATTGTAGCTTTCTTTATTTCAAAAATTTCTAACATGTCAAGTTTTCTTCCTTTACTGTTGTTATGTAATAATTTAAGTATATTTATTAGTATCAAAAACATAAAAAAATGTTATAATAGGAGCAGCGGGAAAAAACCATGGGAAAGGAAGGTGCACCAAAGCAAACGTCATGGTTTGACAAAGGATGTGAAATAATGATGCAGAATAAAAGAAAAGCAGGAATGAGATGGTTAAGGTCTAATGTCCAGAATGACTACGAAGAGTATAAGAGAAAAAGGAAAGAAGGTAATAAGATATTAAGGAAGAAAAAAGAAATGTGGGTAGAGGAGATGATGGAGGAGATAGAAAGAGATAACAGGAACAACACTAAACTGTATCAATATACAAAATAGCAAAAAACAAGGAGAGTACCAATGATCAACATAGAGAATGAAGTACGGGTAGGACTATATAAAAGCGAATGCACAAGAAGAAAGCGATGAACGAGAAGAATACTACTCAACTATCGAGACAACAGAGGAGATAGAAATAGAAGAGCCTACAGATGAAGAATGCAGTGAGTTAATAGGTAATTTAAAGTATGGCATAGCTTCAGGAGCAGACAAAATTAGCAATGCATTTTTAAAAAATGGTGAGCCAGAAAAAGAATATATAATTTGCTAATACAAATATGGAAGGCAGAACTTTTCCCTCGGAAGATTGGAAGCAAAGAATAATAGTACCAATTCCAAAGAAAGAAGATCTTACAAAGTGCGAGAACTATAGGCATATAACACTACTAAACACAACATATAAACTATTTACAACATTGTTATTAAAGCGGCTAAATGTATATACCGAAAGAGCAATTGGCGAGCATCAGAACGGGTTTAGGAAGGGGAAGACCAACCGTGAACGCAATATATGTACTTAACCAAATTATAGAGAAGAGGTGATAGGAAGAGGATATTGTGTATTGCATATAATTTTTGTAGATTTTAAAAAAGCCTTCGGTAGCTTAAAAACAAGTGCTATCCTAAAAGATGCAAAGAAATTGGGAATACCACGAAAAATCCTAAGGCTCATCAAAGCAACAACTTTTGTCACCTTGGCCTTGTTTTATTTTTTTTTGTGTGAAGCAAATTTGCTCTTTTAGATTATTTCTTCCTATTTAGATCTCATTTCATTATTTTTTTTTCTTTTTGTACAAGCCTTTAAATGATAACGCCGGAATTAGATCAACTGCAATATTTTTTCGGGTCTCACGGCCAAGAAGGTCCTTAAGACGGCTGTGAAGACAGCCGTGTGTGAGTGGCGCCATCCAGTCATTTTTGACTAGTTGCCGTAAGTGATAAGCGCGAGTTTTGAATATGTGACCTCAACGACCGTCTTTGACTGGGTCTTTCAATCTTTTTCTTTCGCCTTCGACTTTCTATGTAATATAGGATTCACTAGTCTTGCATTACGGGTAGCTAAAGCTATGCTGGGCAATCGAGCGCTCTCTTCTCCTTTATTGTCTCTATTTGTCTCTTATATATTTTCGCAAATATTTTCAAATCGTGAGTAGTGCGTTTTCCTTTCCTCATTGTTTTGCAAAAAGCTTATATCCATTCTGAGTTCTTGATTGTCTATTAGATTGCCTCCATGTAAATAGAAGGGTGGTGTTACACTGCGACCTAAAAGATCTATTGTGTCCCCTATTCTTGCTGCTTTACAGCTGGCCTTCCAATCCTATTCCTTTTAGAAAGTGTAGGATGTTAGAGGGCCCCAGTCTAGGTAAGTCTCCCTCTCGATTTCACATGCTCCCAGGTGCAATGCCCTCGAGTTGCACAGTGCTACGCAGTTTGAGAGGAGGTGAGTTTCATCCTGTTCACCACAAAATCTGCATTCAGGATCTTTTTCCAATCCAAGCTTACTCAGGTGTCCTTTCAGTCTACAATGGCCTGAAAGTATTCCTGTTATATGCGCAACATTGTTCTTACTCAGGTTGATGCATTCTGTAATTTTTCTGTTTATAGTTCCAGAAGAATTTTCTTTGCCTTATTCCCTGGAGATTTTTCCAAGTAACTGGATTTTCTCTGCTCCTTTTTATTTTTAGTTTCTTCATTATTGTACTGGCTACTTAACCCGCAAAAGGGTTCAGGCCTACAAAAGGCATTTCAGCCCTTTTTTTTGCGAGTTATCCGTTATTTTTTTCCTTTCCACTCCTGTGTGACCGGAACCCACAGGAGGGTTACTTTATTTCTTTTGCCTAGCTCATTTAGTTTCCCTAGCATTCAGACCATCTTGGAGTTGATTTCATATGAGCTCAGCGCCTGGATGGCTGTATGACTATCAGACATGATGATAATCTCCTGCTTCCGGTTGTCCTATCCATATTGAACTGAACACATCTTCCAATAGCGTGTATTTCCGCCTGAATATACTTGGTTATTCCCAAGCTTTCGAAATATGTAGTTCTAGGCCCATATATTCTATTCCAGTTCTTCTGCGTTTTGGAGCCTCAGTATAACCATTTGATCGCATTTCTATTCAAGTTCAAGATGGTGTTAAGATCCCACTCGCTCCTGTTACTTAGCTTTATGGTGAATTCCTTCACTAAGCTAATTTTTTTAGCATATTATCCGGGATATCCCCAGAATTGCCTCCATAGATGTGCTTTATAGGCACATATCTTTTATTTTGTTTGAGACATTTTTCAATGACATTTAACACGTATTTAAAGGAAACAAACTACTTATGATAGTCCATAACTTGCTATCTTAAATATTGCAGAAGTGTTAATTACTATTAATTGCATCGTGTAACGTTCATGAAAAAATCATCAGAATCTCTATTTTAATATTAAAAGTGAGAATTGCCAGAAGGTAGCATTGGGAGATGCGAACTATTTCGAGATCTACGTTCTAAAAAAAAAAATACATTATTGCATGTAATATTATTCATATTGAATGAACTATGGATATACTGTCTCTTTAGTAGCAGATCGGCTATCTCGAATGCCCTCTATATAATTATTTCTAATACCATGTTCATTGTGCATAAATAAAAGTTATAAGTTATGTGCATATGTGCGTACTTCGCATATGTTAAGCACTTACTCGCAATGCGTAAATTACGTGCGAATGCCTATATATATTAGCCTCGTACGAGTATAATTTAAAACGTAATTTACAACAGAATCTGCATTTTTAATTAAAATTAATAATGCCATCGATTTATTGCTGGTCGTTCGGGGAACGCCGTATAAGCAGAAGGGTAATTTGAATACGCGATGAAAGCGCTTCATTTTCTTATCTGGCAGTTGATAGGTGGAGGCGGTTGCATAACTTTCGCGATAATTTCGCTGCTACAGAAATTGACCCTCGATCGACGGGAACGAAATAAATACGCTCGTAATATTAAGCGCATCCGAATGAAAACCGAAAACAGAAATACATGCACCAGTTATGTTTGTTACTTCTCGCGTCATTTTTCCGATTAAAGCTCAAATTTTATTTACTATATAAAAAATATTATATCAGGGGAAATAACGATTTTACTTCATTAAAAAAATAATACATTATCTACTGAGTGTTTATTAAGGGAAAGTTAATAATGATCAAGATTAACATGTTTAAGGCGAATAGAATTGTAGTCTTTACGTTCATAATTATTTTTTATTGTTGTTTTAACAAACTTACTGTAGATTTGAACGAGGAATTAAAAAATGTTATAATATATAGGGTGTTTCATTTAAAATAACAAAGTTGACCGCTACTTCCGGTACAACCGGATGCACTAGATTTTAGTATTTAGATCGACTTTAGTATACTGCGAAATTTTCAAAATTTTCCAACGTATACTCTTTCATATATTGATCGATGCAGTTCGTCGTGAGACACCTGTATGTATTAAGGTGAGGCGAACGGAAATACTTACCGCCTCGTCGTAAAGTAAATGATAGCACACTGATTTGGGCGAGCGACTTGATACAGACATTTTACCTGCTCTCCTTTATATTAATTTTCAGAAGTAATTATTGTTTAAGGGTAGTGCATTTCAGGATATAAGAGTATCAGTTTTAGCGTCTGTAAGGTTTTTGTTGCACATTTGTGCATATAATTACCTGACGCCTTCATTTAAAAGGTACGATTACCTGCTACAGTATATGAATCATGAGGCGTATTATACACAAACAGCCCATAATACTAGGAAAACTTATTTTAATTTTAATTGTTTATAATTTTAATAATTTGTGTTTTATAACAGATACTACTCATTACATAGATTTAATTGCTGAGTATCTCGGATCTATATTATGAATTTAAATTTTTATTCTAGTTAGTTATTTTAGAATATTTAGTACGTTAAAAATAATGTATTACAGGGTATAAGTATGAAACATATAATACAGCTGACGTTGTTATATAACAGTATAAATTATCTTATGTTTTCCACATTTCAAATAGATTTAATTTAAATTCAAATGGTTTTAAGTTTTAATTTAACTAAGAGGAAAAAACCTTCAGTTGGAGAGGAATTGAACTCTACGAAGATATTAAGAGATTAAAATTTATAAAAGTTTATAAGGAGTTGGTCTATATAAAATGTTATAAAAAGATGCAAAAATTATTAGTGTTTTCTTATCCGAAACAAATTTCTCTCAAGCTATTTTGATTTCTCAACATACGCATTTTCTCTTTTTCCGTCTTTCTATATTGCTTCCTAGAATTCTGTTGGAGGGCCGTGTTTTGGGCAGCCTGTATCTATAGATGTAACAAGATACGATGTAAGTTTCGTTAGATATTAACTATGCAGCAATAAATACAAATTCACTGAACTTAATTTATCTTTAAGAATAATAAACCAAAAATTAACCAAAATTATGTAGTCGCCTGTCAAGTGAACTACTTTAAATTTCTGCTAACGCGTGAATGTTAGTATGATCTGCAATTATTATTTCGAAAGTATTATTCTCATCCTTATGCCGATATCTAAGAGCTCATCGCAACTTTAATAAATCAAGGTCATGAACCAATATATCGTTATAAATAAAGCAATACTTAAGTATTCATCTTTCTATTTTTCAAGTAGGATTGTGTTATTAAGTGTTTTTTAATAAATGTTAGCTTTTATCTCTTGTTAAGTTAGTAGATTCAGATATACGCATTCATCATTGTCAAAAGTTAATTTTTTTTTTGCTGGATCGAACTTTTTTTTAATGAACTAGACACTTGGTGGCTTATTTAATTAAATAGATATTATGATTGATTTGACTCCATTTCAAAATGAAACTTGTGGTAACATTGTTTACAAAAGATTTTAGATGCAATAATAATAAATACGCGAAAAAAGAGATAAAATGCATATTAAAATAACGCAAATGGTATATTTAAAGTAAGTTATAAATTCTGTAGTTTCTTTATGCAAATACGTAAATAATTTTAATATAAATTACAGAGCGGAGTACTTTTAACAGGCATTAGTAAACTGCAAACTAACGATATTCAAAAATATGGAAGCAAAATATCTATTCGTCAAAAATCTTTTTACATCTCTAATATATTCGCTTCTAGGCATTTAGCGTCGGGTGCAGGGCCACTTACCACGTTTTGCTTTTTTTTGTTTATGGTTACAGTTAAGCCTTTGATGATCATTTATATTACAACTATTACATACTTTTTTTATCTGTATTCTGTTACACCTGTTTTGCTCGCGTGTCAGAAAAGTAGTTGGCATGCAACATTGTCTTTGCGAGCGCTTTTCGTATCTTGTTTTCTTGTATTTTTCTTTGTTTTACTGTACGATTGCTATTATTCGACTTAATATATTGTAAGAACAAAAGTTTGATATTTGATTATATTATAAATATGTATTTCTGTGCTAATTGTGCCTATTATCAGTACGCAATGATTATTCGTATTTTTTGCAATCCATGGATGCATATACATGTAGAAAATACTTTGACGATCATTTTGATACTTAAAACCGGTTCATTTTTCTCAAGAAATAGTTAGAATTCATTATTTTTTGGGTTTTTTTTTTAATTGTCGCTGCTGCTTACTTTGTGAAGAATGTTCTATTTTATCCTTGTTCAGGTTGTTGATCGTCTGAAGTTCCTAATATTCTTTATATTTCTCAGCTATTATCGTTCATGTTTAACCACTTTACTCATGATTTTTAATGAATTCGCTTTGTGATATATCAAATGATACACACATTATCAATCTAACAATGTACTAAGACAATTGGTTATAGCAATTAGATATATACCTCAATGTTGACAAAAATCCTTCCATAAGTTGGTTGGTTGTCTAATATGTGACAACGGAGAACGAAGCGACATTTGGAATGACCTTGTGGATTTTTTATCTTTTGAAATGAAATAAGAGTTCTTTAGGGCTCTTACATTGTCGGAATTTCCATTGATACATAAATATTGTTGGCTAACTCACCATTATCATCCATTATTCTGGGATGTAGTTACATCTATTTGGCCACTTAATTTGTAAATCATCTAACCCATGTGTCTGATTCCCCAACATCTTATAACTGTAACCTTTTTGCAAGCATAGCATCATGGTGCATAAACTCCACATCCATTCTTCTTTACAAAATTTGAGTCCAATGTATTTGTCTAATATAATAAATGAACTTTTTTAGCTCACTAGTTATATATTATGGAAAATAATATAAAAATTGTAAATAAAGTCACTTTACCACACGCCATACTTATATTTAAAAGTGGGATTGGATGATCTGATTGAACTGAAGCATGCCACGATTACTTAATCTATTATATTTAATAAATTGTAACCGCCCGTATTCGAATACGTCTTGACGCTACTACGTCATCACGATATCCGTTAACCAATCGGACGTGTTTCGATTGAGTACAAATAAACGGCTGTCCATTCGCGTCGGGTCGAGGTCTCGTTCGGCGCGTCAAGTCCTAAATGAAAAAACATTTAATTTAAAAATGATAATACTAAAGGGAGGAAAAAGAGAGCGGAGGGGGGGACGTTGCGATAAGAGTGTAACACGGGAGAGAGGATACACAGGGAGCGGAGTATTGACCTGTACCTAAACATGGCGGCTAAAAAACCATCCACCAATCGTTTGTTTTTAGTTCTTGTTTTTTTTTTTCGAACGAACGATGCAGTGACAGTTGGCCGATGGGGTGGAGTAGGGACGGGAACGGACGGTCGCGGCTGTGGCAGTCCGCAACGGTAACCGGGGAAGGCCGCTCTCGGACCGGAAGGACTTCTGGGGTGGCGGACGTGTGTGTACGTCACCGCGGGAGCGCCGCGGGACCTGTCACTCAACTACTAATAGTAATGACTAAACGAGTCTCGCGTGAAAATTATGCAAAATCAAATTTGGGAGCCGTGTTTAATTATTCAATATGTAGGGCGCGGGCATTCGTTTCGCGCCTAAACTGGACGTAGTCCTGTCTACCTTCTCTTAACAATCTATCCGCTACCATAATTAGGAAGTGGAAAATTTACGCCTAATTAGCATTAAATAAGTTCCAAATCGGCCAGAAATGAAATTTCTGTATAACAGTTTAAAATACTTTAGAATAGTTAGCAGATTCTACCCTTTCTAAAATCAATCAACCAATACTTTTTGTTTTGCGAGAGAGGAGAAAATCTTCAAACAAGACATTCTGCGCCCGTATCTGCCGATAAAAAAAAACCCTTATTTGAGGTGTCTAGTTCTCCCGGAACTACAATGGCATTACTTCGTAGGGGATTATATATATATGAGTTGATGGTGAACTGTGCTCCTCTTTATTAGTTGCCTTTCCTTCTTCCTCAAGATATCTTTCACCAATTATGTCGGCCTATCCAGTGCTCTCATTGAGATTATTTTTAGCAATTGTATTTTTCACAGTTAACTACCTATCACTTCTCGACCTTATTTTTCTGGCTGCTGCATCTGGGCATTCCAAAAAGTGTATTCGACTATATCTACCTACCACTCACAATCAGTTACTTTAAAGCGTTTTAGATAGATTAGGAAACTTCTCCCTCTCATCAGCTGCCTTCCTCTTTCCTCAAGATATCTTTCACCATTATGTCGGCGCTTATTCAGTGCCTTCAATGGAGACTATTTTGTCAATGGCGTTTTCCACAGTACTTTCAGACTGGAAATTTCTATGTCCTACAGCAGCTACATTAGAAGTAGTTTTTTGTTTACTCCCCATTCTCTTTCTAGACCAGGTTCTTACATCTCTAATAAGCCATTTGTTCCATGTAACAATGCCGTCATGCAAGTTGCCCCATCTGTTTTGCCATTTATTTCTTAGTTTTTGGAAATTTGTTTCTTGTGATCCACGCCCGCCTTTTAGCTCTTCACAGCTACTCAAACGCTGCTCTCAACAGATAAGCCTAATTAAAGGCGTCTTCTTAGGAAAAGAGAATTACAATAGATCTGAAAAAGGTCGTGGCGAAAGAGGTCCACGCCAGTTCTTAATCTTATCTATCTACCTTTTAATGAATCTATCGTACCATAACTATAGAGTAGCGGTTCAAAATTTTGTAACAACCGCGTTATTCGTAACATAAAAGATACAGCCATAACCTCCAATATCAGTTCTCGGTTATCTAAAACTTTAAATGTTTTCTAAATAATTTTTCGTAAATTATTGACTTTTCTGCAGACTGGATGTAATTTTGAAAGAACATTTTAGTAAGTGCATTGTTTTTAAATGCATGTCTGAAATTGCAAAATGACATTCTGGAGAGTATATTAGCTGTATGCCGTCAAGAAATAAAGACTGGGTTAACGATAGTGATTTTTTGGGATTCAGAGCGATGAAACAACAGATATTTCAATCACTATCAAATGGTAATAGTTGGATACATTCCTTTGAATGTATTGTATTAGTTGTAGTTTTTTTTAATTTTATTATTATTTTTTTCATGCTTCAAAAGACTTGACATAGTTATAAATTAATTACAAAGCCTTACAATTTAAAAATAAGTAAAAATAAAAAAACACAAAATAGGACAAATAACTAAATACGATGTACTAAGACAAGCTACCTTAATTAACTTTCAACAAGTTCCTCGATATGTAATAACTTTTTTCCAGAAATTTTTTTTTTATTTAAAAGTTAAATTCTCTCAATGACTGCAATTTTTTATTACCTGAGGTAATTTGTTGCTGAATTCACCGAGAGATTATTGAATAAAGACAGGAGGACTGCCAATGATTGATGTACTGCTGACTGTTATTGTAGACTGAATAGGCATATGTTAAACATAGGTCTGGCAGATGATGCAACCTGCAGATACTGTCAGAGGAGGAAGAAATACACCAGTTCATTGTGCTGTGCCAATGTAAGTCTGCGAGAACAAGGTTCTAGTAATGGGGGAGGAGAATCCCGCAGCTAGTAGCTACATAAAAAGCCGCTCTCAAAGATTATGGCCTAATTAAGAGGGCAAAATAGAGAGCGACCTCTATAGAAAAAAAGAGATTACAATTAGATCTGAAAAGGTCGCGGTAAAATACTGCTAGGTTTTTTATACGTTTTTTTATAATATAAAATAAATGGTTAGCATCAACCGAAGATCCCTAAAAGATTAGGCCATAACTGAGACGTGGCTCAACGTACGCAAAATAAAATAGTCTAAGTGAGTGAACATTCATGGCACAACGGAAGTTACGAATGGCATACAGTGCAGTGCATAATTTACCTTCAAGCATAAAGCAATGACTGTTAAATTTTAGATTGTGAATCAACAATAAATCCCAAAAATTTAACCACCTTGCTATCCCCAAGCAAATCGTTGATCAAACCCATATCCAATCCAGCGGCACACCCCGTAGCCCATGATCTCGAAATTCCACCAACAGTAGCCAGTGATCTAAAACAAAGCCTTCGACAGGTCGAAGAAAACACCTGCAACAACGCTCTTCTTGTCTAAGACATTATATACCGTATTAGTAGGTACATGAGAATTACCATCTATAAATACATACTGGTTAGGGGATATTAATTTATGTTTTAATATATAATCAGCTAGCCTGTTATTAATGATCCTTTCAAAAACTTTAGTAAAAGCTGAAGCATCGATATGGGTCTGTATTTGGCGAAATCATGTACATCTCCTACCAAAGAAAAGTTAACGACCTACGCGAAAATGTATGTGGCGAGCGATTAGGATGGCTGTTAAGCTTTTTACTACGACTGTGACTTATCGCTGTAAACAGATGTTATGTATGATTCGTTGTATATTTATTCGACACAGGATTTCTTGTTTTTATAATTTAGTTTTCATTTTATTAAGACATAAACAAGCACGCGTCGAAATGTATTTTTTATGTATTCCTTGGTAAAATAGATTTTCTGTTTCTCAATATTCTTATTGATTTATTAGGATGCCTTATTCCGCATATATACAGCCAATATGGAATATAGTAGATAGACAAGTTCCTTTCTTTCATTTTCGTAATTTTTTAATTGTTTATTTCACATTTAGCAATAAGTGAATTTGAATATAAATAAAATATATAGTTTTCAATAGTAAATGCAATACATATACACATGTGATACTGTAATAACAAATGAAGGGTGCGCGGTAATAACGATCAAAGTCCCTTTTTTTGTGAAAATGAGATAAGGGTGCCATTTTGTAGGAAATTCTGAGTATTATAGTAATGCGCGTTCAAACTGCTTCAAAAACGGTCGTAATCCGTAGAACTCAAAGTTGCTATAATGTAGTTTTGTTTTGAATCTTTAAGTCGCAAACTAAAATTCACTTATCTCTTAATGTATGAATACGGACTTTGATCGTTACTCCAGTGCACCCTTCAAATGTTCTCACTATAAATTTATTTTATTGTTTTATCTAATTATAACATTTACATAAATTCATTTCTTTCTGCACGGGACAGTTATTGTGCTGAAACACAAAATTGTCCCCATATTTACCGATGGCATCATCAAATTTATAAGGATGCCTTGATTTCTGCAACACCTACTGCTTTCATTTCAACTATTCAGTGTTCTAATTTTTTTAGTTGAAATATTTTATTAATGTTATTATGAAAGAATATGCGTATGACATTTGTCCGTAACTGTATGTATTTTAGTTATGCGAGGTTTCAATGCAAAATATGTTTAGTAGCATATGTATAATGAGGTGAAATATAGATAAACACAAATGCTTCCCTTTATGGTTTTTGCCCCTAATTTGTTGCGCCTTAGACTGAATGGATACCCTTATTTGAAAACCGATAATAATAAATCAAGGTCGTCAAAACAACTTTGATAGACAATTTACCAAATGAATAGCGGACATAAAATATGAATTTATCAAATACGCGTAAAGATTACGTATGTGGGCTACTCTTTGGCTGGCATGAATAAAATTACCTCCAATAAACACAGTTGTATTTATAGTTCAACCTGAGAATATATAATCAAAATCGCGATTCAGATTGTTAACGTTTTTAGACAACTGGGAAATATCCCTTCAAACAGGCAGCAGATAATAACATAGGCTAGTGGTTCGGGTAAAAAGGATCTGTTAATCTCGCGTACTCCAATATTGAAACTGACAAAATACATCGTTCCTCTTGGACTTAAATATCAAGCAACATACATAAATGAGTCTTGTATTTGAATGGTCATTTTTTTATTTATATCAGTGCACTAATTTATTTTAAAAACTACGAGGCCCCACATAAAATTTTCACGAGCCGCCACTACATATAAATATATATAATGCTTCATTATCGTCGCAAAAAGGATGGACGATCAATTTAATTGTTGCCTGTACAATAAACAGTATCACTTTGATAAGCAACTAACCGGTACATACGCGTGCGACAATAAAGCAAGAGGAACAATATAATAACATCGACACTGACCGCCGCGAAAGTACTAAAGTAAAAGGTACTACATGCGAATACAGGAGCGGAAAACAAACTCAGGACGCGGTCCGCCGCTTTTTATCGCACCGATGACGGCGTGCGTGCGTGTAAAGTTAAATGTGTTCATAATTTACAAGTGTGTGAATGTAATCGCGTCGCGATATGATCTAAAGCTGTGCGCGGCGTGAGAGTTCTTTGTCCGCGGCGTTGGCAGCAGTGGAGGCGGCGACGACAGCAACGATGTTTCCTCCTGCGGTAAATACGGCGTCGAACACCAGAACAACGCGCTTTTCTAACGCGATCCGTGCGAATCCGTGGCTCCCGCTCGAAAACAAACAGTTTTTTAGCAAACAATATAATTTTCTACCTGATGGTAAAACATAGGATGTGTTTATGTATGTAGGTAGAACGTATAGCGTACATATGTTAATGCGTTACTTATTTATAAATATTAATTTTGTTGTAATACCTTCTCGTATACTGCTTGATACAGAAATTGCAACTCCAAAAAGGAGGCGTGAATTGTTTGTTCCAATGTGATACGGAATTGACTCGATTATTTCTTAGGGTTCTTAACGATATTTATTCTCAATTATTCGATTCCTTAAAGTTTTCAATGCTGCCTAACACTAATCAATACATTACAATGTATTTATTGAGTAATTTTGATGCACACCATCTTGGTATTTTCGCAATAGTATATTCATTCCCACAACTTGATTAAAACACTTTTCTTTAGTATATTTTAAGAATAATAGGGACGGCGTGTTTTCATTTCTTAAAGCAATGTATTTTCTGTGACAAAAATACTCCAAACTGTGGCACTGGTAATACTGCAAACTTCTCCTAGACCCCTCACCACAAACTGCAGTAAACTGGACCTACGTTTCAATAGCAAAGCTATCATCTACCATCAGTAACTGGTTCAGTGTTTCTGCTGATGATGATAGCTTTGCTATTGAAACGTACTGCTATGGGTTAGCAACCCATGGTTGCTGTGTGTATTTTGATTTAGAAACAACTGTTTCAATTTACCGAGAATTTTCACAATATTGTTTACTTTTGTATATTTTGTTAAAGACTTTATTGTATGATTTATTTAATTAAATGTTCAGTTTTTTTTAAATTTTATTCCATTCATTTAAATGTCTAGCGTTTGCTAGTCTGTTTAATGCGTTTTCTACTAGATTTTGTCGGTGAATTATACGTCTGCGTTGTTAGATTTTAGGAAAGGGATTTTTGTAAGAAAAGCGATTATAGAGTTTTGTCAAGCAGTTCCTTGTTCGACTGTTAACGTGAGTAGACGTATTTTTGTATATTATTGATGCCATTTTGTAATTTATTTTAATATTCTAAATTTTCGCATAAACTGAATTTTATATAGTTCATCAAGGAATTCATTTAGTAATAATTGTTAATATATTGACGTGTACACGTTGTAGATATAAGATCATTTATTATTTTTGTGCAGGAAGATATATTTTAGTTGTATTTTTCTCATTATAGTTTAAAGAGTTAATTTTTCCGTTGTTCTATTTTGCTGATTCATTTTTATTTTATCTATCACCTCGGTTGGGTGAGTAGAAGCTTTGTTCCTGCATTTGGTTTACGATTTTATAGATTTCTAGTAATTGTCAACGTTTTATTTATTTTAATTTGAAAGCACGTGGATTGATATTGGTATATTTAGGATTATCTTCCTGAACAAACAGAACTTTTGCTTTGTATATGAAATAACATTGTAATTTAGAATCAAGTGCAGTTTTTAATTTAGGCCAGAACCTTCTGTTCAAGGTTCTTTTCTGCACAATTTGTAATTTAACCCTTTTTGATTAATAAATTTTGATTGTTAATTATCTTCGTTGGGTTAAAAAATGTGTTCTTTTATTTTTATTATTAAAACCTTTCAATTTTTCGGGTATTTAAGGAAGTCAGATTTTTTACTCACAATTTACTTTTCGTGGTTAGATTCAAGTTTTAATTCGCGAGGGTAACTTTGAGGTTAATTGTTTTTTTGCGCCCCTTAAAGTTTTTTTTTCCGTTGAGCTAGCTAATTTAATTTTTTCTTTTTCATGTTTAATTCATTTTGCAATTTCAATTAATTCAATCAGTACACAGCAGTACGTCCAATTTAGTGCAGTTTGTGGGGTCTAGGAGAAGTTTACAACGTATTTTCTATAAAAAGAAAAATAGGCCATTGAATTTTCTTAGATGTTATTTGTGACAGTGAAAATTCGAGTCTTTCTTGTTTTTGAATCAGGAATAGTAACTATTAAAAGAGATTCTTTGTCCTCGATATCTTCCATAGTCATTTTTACTAATTCCAATAATTATGACAACCTATAATATAGAAATCTCTAGTGTATAGTGTCCCAGGGGATCGGTGTATATAAATTGAAATTAAATTAAATTAAAAGCGAAATTCGTGTTCTAATCCTCTTTTATTTAATACCTTATTGCGACATGTTTCGGTAATTAACCAACATCGGGCAATAAAGCGTCGATATTCGTTTTCTTCTAAAATGATGCGTCGAAGTTTTAGATACAATGAGAAAAAATTCTTTGAAAAACAGTTAAAACTAATTAAAATGATAGACGCAACAATAACACATTAAAATTTTTATGTTCTTCGATGTCTTCGATAGATGTGATATTTTTACATACATACATTTTAATGTGTTATTGTTACGTCCATCATTTTAATTAATTTTAACTGTTTTTCAAACATTTTTTTCTCATTGTATTTAAACCTTCGACGCATCATTTTAGAAGAAAACGAATATTTTCGAAATTCGATTTCGCTTTTAATTTAATATAAATCTCTATTAAACTATAATTTTAAGTATACGTATACAATTTACTTTGTTTACTAAGTGTATTTCGTCAGGGGTTTCGCACAAAAATTTGCATATTTCCCTCTGTAAAAACATTTTTGATTTTTTTGGTTTATATCCAATTGCTTCTCTTTTTAAAGATGCAGTCAAGTTTTTGAACTAACTTGAGTCAATATCGATGATGACGTTTTGAGTGTGCCTGAGTGATTTCTCAGAAATATAGGTAACAAGTACGTTTCTCGAATATTTACACATTATCTGCACATTACACTTATATTATGTTAGAAATATGTTGTTACATATATAAAAACAGGTTAACAATTAAAAAGAATGCTGATATGCACACATATGCTACCAGGACTAGAAATGATTTGCATAGACCAGAATGTATGTTGCATCTTATTAGCTTGGGTAATGAGAATTTATGTATCAAAATATTTAATAAGATATTCACTATGATAAGTATTGCAAATTCCTATAGAGAATTTAGGAAAACATTAATAACTTTTCTCAAACAAAACAATTTTTACTCTGCAAATGAATCTTTCAATTGAATGTTTAGACATAATCTGCGAATTTATCTGCTAGAGAAATTTTTTTATTCCTTAAATGGTTTTTTTGCTTAATTCCACAAGTACGATGTTTGCTTTTATTTAATTTTTTCCTTGTTAATTAGCTGTTAATTTTCAGAATAATTAATTATTTAGGCTGTAAATGTGTGACTTATTATATGCACTTCCGTGTCAAATATTAAAAATATATTATTATTGTTATTATTATTATTTTTAAGTTTTAATTTTTATATATTCTTTTTTTTATTTAAAAAAAAAATTTTTTTGGGTATCGGCATTTATTTACTAATCTATTTTCCTTTAAATACAAAAACGTTTCGATGCTTTCGGCATCGAAACATCTTTTTCAATTTGCCTCTATTCTGTAACAAGTGATTTACATGTAACTAATGTAAAAAGACGTACACACTAAACAATAATAAAACAATTTATGGACAAACTAAACAATTCACAAATGAAATAAAAACAGAAAAAAGGAAAACCTCGATAACAGTATACCTTGGGAGAAAAAACTTACTTGGTAAAATCCAATTGTATGTTCGTAATAGAAACATAAAGTCAAAAGTTATAATTTTAAATTTTGCATCTTCTTATATTATATTTTCGGTTTTGAGATTTTTAATTTTCATCCAATTGTATGTTCGTAATAGAAACATAAAGTCAAAAGTTATAATTTTAAATTTTACATCTTCTTATATTATATTTTCGGTTTTGAGATTTTTAATTTCATCGTCAATATGTTGTGTATATCGTTTAAGGTGTTGTTTTAGTAAAGATTTAAAATGCTTCAATGTCATATGTGTGTATGTTTTGCGATATTTTTTTTTGGTTTGTAGTACGGTTATTTGTGTTTATACTTTCCACTATTTGGCTATATATAGGTGTACTATTTAATGTGATGTTTATTTTTGATAATTTTCAATAATGGTGTAGTATAAACTTAGTAAATTTAATATGTCTGTTTTATCATTACATGCATTTTTGTTGTTTTTAATATGTATTGATTCTAGTATTTCTCTTGTTCTTTTATGTTTCTCTTTACCCAAAATTTCTGTGTTTTCAGAATCAAAATTATGACATTTAGATTGTGCGTGTTTTTTTAGAGCTATGATACTTTTTGAATATTTATGACTTTTTAGTCTTTCTTCTAGATATTGTGACGTTTGTCCAATGTAAGCGTTGTTGCAGTCTTGGCAGTTTATTTTATAAATCACATTTGACTGCTTTTTTTTTTTTGGGGTTTTGCTTTTAAATTTTGAACGTAGGTAAGAGAGAATCATATTTTAATAAGGCTTTATCTAGGTTATGCGATAACCCATTTATATATGGTAGTGCAATGTATTTATAATTTTTTTGTTCTTTGTTGTAGTCATTTTGAGATGAACTATTATATAATTTATATAAGCGTTTCTTTTTTATATTTTCAATAAACTTTATTGGGTAGTTGTTTTTTATTAAAATGTTCGTTATATTAGTTGGGGTATGTTTTCTATATATTGGACTAGTAAGTTTTAGCGCTCTATCAAACAATGCCACTATCGCATTTCTTTTATGGGATAATGGTTGTATAGAATTAAAATTGATATATCTGCCTGAGTTTGTGTTTTTTTGGTAAAATTTTGTTTCTAATTTAAGGTAAAGTCAGGTAAGTGTGTAACCGGGGCAAGTGTATAGTTTGTTTATATTTATTTTTAAAATTGAAATACGGACGTCCTCTTGTTATAATATAATGTGCTAAACTTCATACTAGTTTACAACAAAAGTTCGCATCTCCTAACGTGTAATAACTTGAATATTGTGAATATATCATAACCTTACTAAACAGGCATCCGTTTAGTATTACACTCTTGGCCGAACTAAAGGATAATGCTATTAACATATAAATTGGGGAACGATTACACATTTGCCCCATTTTGCTGGGTAAGCGTGTAGTATTGACAGTGTTTAAAATATCTTTTTTTTCTAGTAAACCGTTGATAATTATAAAAGATGTATCTATTGAAGGCTTTCAACTGAGCATACATTACATACCTCTATGTGTAAAATTTATCAAAATGTCTTATTATGTGAGCAGTGTTACATTTTCTTCGCACTATGCAATTTTTACTACACACTTACCTGACTTTACTTTAGTGCCGTTTCTAATTATTGTAATGTCAAGAAAATTTATATTTTATTGGTTTCTTTTTCTATCGTGAAGTTTATGTTTGAGTGAAGTGAATTGAAAATTTGGAAAACATGTTCGAATGTTACATATTAGTTGCTATAGACGACGCGCAACTTTTAATCGCACTAGAGAGATAAAGTGACGGTCTTCAGTAAACATCAACTTTTCGTTACGAACGACAAGCAAAAAAAGCATTCATTATCATGCGATTGTAGAAAAATACACTTACATTATTATTATCATTATAAAAGATTTCGTTCTGCGCACTTATCAGAGCTCTAGCATTAATTTCTAGGTTTAATTTTAATATGACTCATCCCACGGACTAATTTTATTTATTCCCATTTCGTCTCACAATACGCATACGCAAAGGCAATCATATTTAAGCGTCCTGCTCTCCGCTAGGGGGGTCGGACCGGGTAGAGTGCCGGCAAATTAACAAGGGCGCCGTGTTTAGTTAAGCAGCAAGTACGATAGTACAGTACGTATTATAAAATCGATCGGATTCGGACCCGTATAATCGTAAGTTGTGTGTGTATATATATATTCGTAGTCGGGTACATACGTATACCAACTATACAGCTTCGGTCAGAGGGGGCGAGCGTCGTCGTGGCCGGCCGCGTTTCGAACGAAAACGGCATTGCTCGTGGAGCTCGACCATGGGCATCGGTGTGGTGTGGTTGGAGAGTGTCGAACGAACGAAAGGGTGAAGCTGCGGGGTTTCTGCTGCCCGCCCAATATATATATATATAGAGAGAGAGGGGAAAGGCAGCGAGCACATAGTCCTCGCTTTGCAAGCACCACCTCATTTGAATTTCTAATTAGCAAACCTCCATGCAATTATTGGATTAATGTAAATTACGACGACGCGTTGTGCTCACTGGCAGCGGAGGCGACGTAGGAGCGGGAGAGAGGGCGAGGGGGAGAGAGGGGGCCCGCAGAAGGGGGGTACGGCGAGGCCAGGGGACGGGATAATTAAAATCCGTTGATTAATATGTAAATTTAATAAGATTACAGTTCCAGGAACGAATGGAGCCCGGAGAGAGCCCGGGCCACTGCCGAGTTTCACACTCGCACCGATGCCGTTGCGAGAGTCATCGTCGTCGGTCGTAGCCGCCACTACCCGCCACCGCCACCAACGCCGCCTATCCGTCTATCTATCCATCTATCTATCGCGTCTGTGTGTGAGAGCGCGCGCCCATCACCCCAATTCTCCGAATTTCGCACGGCGCGGCGTTAACAAGTTTTTAACGCCGCCTCCGAAAGGGTTACGTGATAATTTAAATAACGTTAATTTGACTTTCAATAAAATGACGTCACTCTATCTCTTCCATCCGGGGCCCCTCTTATAATATCGTAACGTTCGCGGTCCTTCGCCTCTATTCATTCGTACTTACCCTCCGTTATTTACGCATTATATCGAGGATAATAATAAGTTGTTTTTTTTCGACTACACTTTTTCTTTTCGTAGTATTCATGTAACTCGTGTGAATTCAAAAATTTCTAATCAGCACCGAAATACTTGTTCTAATAATGTCCCACATCATTCTACGGAAAGTAGTTACATAGGTACTATACAAAACAGAAGTCTTAAGGCCGTTTTACACCTAGCTATTTATTGCGCAATTTATTAGATAGATATTAGATATAATTTATTGATGCTGGCCATACAAAAGATTTACACAAGTCATAATAATATACCCTGTGTCCCCGGATGGAGTTGACAAGAGGAAAAAAATCTTTATTATTGATTTTACGACAAAAAGTCATTCTTTATAAAAAGTTCTGTAAGTTGAGTAGATAAATTAACCATCGGAAAATCTAAGATTAAATGTACAGAATGTCCACAAATTAAGATAACATGAAAATACTTTAACAGAAGAGTATCATCTATTGCATGTTTTGTAGTTTAAGTACAAAATTTCAATTAATTAAACTCAACAAAAACTACTCTACAAGGTCACCTCCAACTTCCACACATACCTCCGCCGTTTTAATAAATTCACCATAGACTTTGCGTATGGCTTGTGGTACATTTATCTCATTCACCGCATCCTATATTCATGCTTTTAGTATTTCCCAATCATGCGGCGGGTCATTTGCGTAAACTTTTTGCTTTAAAATATCCCACAAAAAAAAAACAAAAATCAAGAGGTGTCAAGTCAGGTGATCTAGCAAGAAAACTTATTGGACCAAATCTTCCCATCCATCTTTCTCCGAACTGATCTGTCAACCACTGCCGTACCAAAAGCATCGTATGAGCAGGACATCCGTCTTGTTGTCAGAAAATGTTACGCCGCATTTCTAGCGGTAAATTGTCTAGAAACGGTAATAGACAAGTTTCTAAAAAACGCACATAAACGTGTTGATTCAAATTCTCGTCAATAAAATATGGTCCAACGATTCGACCGAAAAAATTCCGCACCAAACATTTACTCTTTTATAACGTTGACTTCGTTTTTGATTGACGTAGTTTGCATTATGAAAAGCCCAATAGCGACTGTTTTGTGATGAAACGTGACCATTGGTGTAGAAAGTTGCTTCATCAGTAAAAAATATAATTCTATGAAAATGTGTATCTATACGGTAATCCTGACCAACCCATAAACAAAAATCCAATCGTTTCTCTTCATCTCCATTTTCAAGTGTATGTCGGAACTGTGGTTTAAACGGCCGAACTTTGTTTTCTTTAAAAATTCTCTGCAAATGAGACTTACTAATTTCAGTCTTTGTGATCGTTTCCGTAAGGATAATTTTGGTGTTTCTATCATTGAATCTACTGCCAAAAGTGTAGCCGTATCGTCTTCATTATATTTTTTTTTTTTGAGTTTCTTAACATTTACCACAGATCCAGTTAAATCAAACTTATGCACAAGTTTGAGCAGTGCTTCGCGCGATTCTACAGTGTTTGGGAATTTTTCGTGAAACATGTCTAAAGCGTATCGATAAGATACGTTTCCAATTCCAAAACATTTAATCAAATAAATACGTTCTTCGATAATTAACATTTTGCAACTCCAACCGAGAAAAAATGACAAATCTACAATTAATGACGTTTTACAGTTCAATATTATTAGACAATACAACAACCTTTAATCGCCAAGATTAATTATGATTATCTACATTACTTTCCAGATAACACGTTACCTCACTTAAACTTAGCAACATAAAATCATAATACTCAAACTTTAGACTTAAAATTTTGTATTTTAACTAATTTTATGTTGTTAAAGAACTTCTTCTGTTAACAGTAAACTCTAAAATGCAATAAAATGATACTCTTCTGTTGAAGCATTTTCATGTTATCTTAATTTATGGACGTTCTGTACATTTAATCTTAGATTTTCCGATAGTTAATTTATCTACTCAACAAGCAGAACTTTTTATAAAGAATGACTTTTTGTCGTAAAATCAATAATAAAGATTTTTTTCCTCTTGTCAACTCCATCCTGGGATACACGGTATATATAATATAACAAACACAAACACAACAACAATAAAATCAAAGTGAGCACCAAGTGCGGAGGTGCAACTACATAAAGTGTTGAAAATACTCCTCACTTGTATAAAAAGCTTGATGGATTAATATTTTTTTATAGAACATTCGAATAACTTTCTGCTTAGATCTCTAATATTTTGCAGGAGAACATTGTAAAACTTTATGCGTTGATGGTAAGACATCTTTTGTGTGGAACTGAGACGAGTATACTTAATGCTTAAATCATTTTTATTTCTTGTGTTATAGCCGTGAAATGCAGCATTTGTAGAGTAACTATTTATATTTCTTTTAACATACATAAGACATTCCAACATAAACTGGCATGGAAAAGTTAAAATTTTTAATCTTGGAAATGCTTCTCGACAGTCAGCACGAAATGATAGATTACTTAGTATCCGCACGGCTTTTCTTTGCAGCCCAAAAATTCTAAGACTCGGATAGCTATGACCCCATAGCAAAATTCCATATGACATAACTGTGTGAAAAAGATAAAAATAAGCAGCTTTTAAGACACTTTCTGATCCACCGACGTTGACAGACTTCTTAATAGGAATAATGTTTTTCCAAGCTTATTTGCAATGTAATCAGTATGCGCTTCCCAGCCCAGTTTAGGTTCGAGGAAAGTATTTAATTGAATCAGGATTATTTGTTTCGGTGTTTCTTTTGGAAAAGACAATTGTTTTTGTTTTACTTTCGTTTAGAACCAGCTTGTTTGAGGAAAACCAAGAGCTCGCTGCATTATTTGCCAAATTACTTCTCTCCACAACCCTTTCGATCTCCGCTGACTTGACTAATAAAGTAGTATCATCAGCGAAAAGAATGCATCTATCTACTGGCAATGCCTGCGGTATATTATTTATATAAATTAAAAACATTAGAGGACCTAATATAGAGCATTGAGGCACCCCGAATTCAAGTGTAAGTTTATCAGAAGTAGAGCCATTAATGCGAACCACCTGCTATCCATTTGATAGATATGATCTAATGTAAGCCAAGCTTAAGTCGTCAAAATTATAAAACTTTAATTTTTCCAGCAAGATGCTATGGTCAACACAGTCAAACGTAAACCAATTTATTGGCCAATTTAAAACACATATTTATTTAACAATTGCGCATAAATAGCTAGCTGTAAAACGGCCTTTACATCACATTTAGAGCGGGATATAAATAAAGAAAGAAAGGTATAGACCATCCATGAACTGTGTGAGCGTAGTATAACAATCACGTGTTGTCTTGGCGGCCCTTTGATGATAAGAAAATAACAAATAAAATAATGGAGGAAATATCCAGGCAAAAAGGCCTATTGGATAGACGGACGTCTACATTTACAAATGTAGAGACAGATAGATATATACATTATTCGCCAAAAAATCACAAGCATACGACATAGGCTTCGTCAATAGTAGGAGTTTACGACAATTGGATCGGATATATACCGATGTAATAAAGTGAAAGGAAATCATAGCATTTACAATGTGCTAGAACAGAATAGAAAGTCGGTAGATACCTTACGATCCAATTTTCGTAAACCCCTAACATTTAATGTATTCTTGATGATAATAATAATAAGTAAATATAAATACACAATAATAAAAAAACAACACACATTATAACAATTTGAACAAACAGTATAAATAAAACTGACATGGCGACGCAAAAGGCGCAAGCGAAGCGAATTTCCACATCGACCCTAAGTACATACATCTCAATATCTAGATGTTATTCAAATAGGTTTCAAATTCATTTAGATCATAAAAGCATCCCTCAATTAACACAAATTTTAATTTCAAATTTCAATTCATTTAAAGTCCAGTTTCTGATATCAGGTTTTAACTTGCTGTATAGATATGAACCTGCAAACATACGCGATTTTCTATAGAAAGAGTGGCAATATCTGTTTAAAACAATATTATTCCTGTGTCGGGAACAGTGCCCATGGACGCTAGCAAAAGTCGATAACTTTCCAATATTGATATACAAATGCATTAAAAGTTTATAGATATAGATGGAAGTTACGCTCAAAATGTCGTGTGTTCTAAAAGAACTATGAAAAGGTAAATCAAACAACAGTCCTAAGATTCGCTTTTGTATTACAAACACACCACTTATTATATCTACCTGGTCCCAAACAATGATTCCATAAGTCAAATCAGAATACACAAAGGCGTATAATAAATATCAATTAATGACTTAATATCCAAGACAGATTTGAGTGAACTAATGATATAGTAGGCTTTTTGAGGCCAACACATATGCTCTCTATTTGATCGTTCCACGCAAACATTTTAAAACATTTTAAAATATGTATGTTAATAATAATAATAACTCAGCACCACAGGCCTTGAAGGCCCTTGGCTTAGAGTGCCGGAACACACCGAGCCACTGAGAAGTGTTGTCCGAATGGTGACCCAACCAACAACCGGTACCGCATATTGCTGCTTGACTTTCAAGATTGGCAATAATGCACCATTCCTTCTCAGCCGTACTGCCGGCATGTATGTTAATAACCATATTTTAAAATGTTTGTGTCAGTTTGCTGTGTTTGTTGTAATAAAGTTTTAAAAAAAGTATAACTTATAAATAATTATATTGACGAAAATTAAACCTTTTGGTTAATTGACAAATATGTGGACTAGTTAAGTTAAATATAGAGAAAAAGTTTTAAACCTTTGAGAAAGACCTAAATTGGTCGAAACGTTAAGAAATGAGGAAAAATTAAGAATGAGTAACTGAAATTAAAAATAAATTGGGGCCACATCTCACGATTTTTATTTAGATACTACTTCTGTAAAAAAATTTATGGCCAAGAAAATCATATCAAAATGAACAGTCTATTTAGCCGGGTTATTTTATTTTATTTGCTATTTTCTTAACATCGAAGGCGCGCCGCTGTCTGGACAACACGTGCCGATCAGTGTTGCCATTTCGAAATTTTTTGTTGTACTAGCACATAACAAGAAATTGCACTAGGTTGCATGAAATTCTACTACATTTGTTAAATTTTATAAAGTTTTCACCAGGAATGCAAATGCGAGGTTTTAATCTAAGAGTTACCGTTCAATATAAATTTTTAATGTTCATTAATAGTTTTTGCGAATGTTCAAATAGATTGAGAAAATAAGATAACCTCAAGCTACTCAATTTGAAAAATTCCTAAAACATCCGAGATTTTTTTAAATTGAAAGAAATAAATTAAAAATTAACATTTACATAAGCATTTAAGCATCCATTAACATATTTTGTAAAATGTACTAGATTTGGCAAAGGCGTACCAGAAAAGGTGAAAATGTACTAGCAAATACAATTGTACTAAAAACGGCAACACTGGTGCCGATTATACTACGCTTCCACAGTTCATTGATTGTCTATACTTTTTATGATCGAATACAATTGCTGTGAAAAATGAATAAAAAATTTTGTTTGAAACGTTTAATATAAAAATATTCTTATTCCAAGAATGTGATACTGACATTCCAACTTGTACTAATTTTATTTGGTGTTAACATAAATTTCTTAATAAAAATTATATTAAAACCTCTTTTCTCGATGTGCTTAAAGAAAGTGGAGGAGACCACAAGAGGGCCTAGTAACATAGGAGTAGGAAAGTGTGACTTTAAGTCGAGAAAGGAGACTGATCCATCCCAAGGGAAGGAATCTAAAAAATGTAGACGCCGCGTAACCCCACATGGGGTGTCAAGCCATTAAGTAGGTATATTTTTTATGGATTGACTAGGCTACTTTACCCTAACAATTTTCCCAAAGTAAAAATATACTTCAGGGAGCACTGGTCAGGGCTGTTCAGGGTTGTAATATCTCATGTTTAATTAGAATTAGCAAATTAAATTAAATATTCAAATTTCAATTTTAAGAAAAAAATACATGATTATTTATACGGTATTAAAGAATATTACCTAACAATGTACTCTTGAGTGATCTTAAGTGTTTTGTTCTCTATCTCCGGCTATATAATTCACCCTTAAGATCTGTGGTACTTTTCTTAGCGTCCTGCACATTTTCTTATAATTATCACATCGTACATTTTTATAAATTACATCAGTAAATTAGAAGGCATTGATCTAAAAATATATATTTAAAGCTTCATGTAGTACTGTATAGCAAACTGTATTATATTTAGAATTCGTAGGTGGTATCATAGTACATATGTACTACATAAAATACGTAGGTATAACGTTTATATTAGACAATAAAGTTCGAGCTTTTTGTATAGGTACTAGATACACAATACATGCATACATTTATGCAATTTTTATATCGATCCAGTTCGAAAACATAAAAATCCACTTTTTAATATAATATATACGGCCGGAGAATAATTAAATTTAAAATATTAATTTAACTGTCGAACACAATGGGATGTAGCAGCGTCCGATGCTTATGCCCCCGGTAAAAAAAAAATGCTAGCGGACGTTCATTTTTAATATTACGTCCAGGTATATAAAAAAAAGCGCGTTACAATATTTATATATGCATGCGTCGGAGTACGTGCATATACGGAGAGTAATTTTTATTATTACATTTTTATTACGCCGGCCGGTCCGGTGTTATTGACACTGGATATTTTTCAATTTTTGCAAATGAAATTTATCAGCAAATATAAAAGTGTAGGTTTTTCTGTATAATACGTATCCATAATCAAGTATACATAAATGTATTAAAATATGGATGTATTTGTTCAATTAAAATTAACTATATCCAGCGTGCGATCGCATAAAGGAAAACATATAATATTTAGGATCGATAATGTAACATGAACTAAATTTGAAAGCATTTTTTTTTTCTACTGTCGTACAAGCAAGTTAACTTTTATTCAATTGGTCATAGTTATCTTCCTAATAGCAATGTATCTTGCTGTGCAAATTCTGATACGCATTGCGTTAAAATTCACAAACAATCGGATGAAGTTCGGAAAGAGTTTGTGCGCCCCCTAGGGACCACACGCCAAACTCTCATCCTTAAACGACCATAGCAAAAAGCTGGCAATGCAGTTGTTGATCTAGCTTGGGCAGTACGTGGACTATCATTCCCGCTAGATGTGTTCGTATAAAATGAGAAACAGGCTACGTATGCCTTGATGATTTATCGGTTTATTATCTTTAGGCATTCTTCTTTGTTTTAAATGCGTGATGGTAAGCCGTTCTTGGAATCACGATCATACGCAGTCTGGAATTGCAGTCCAAATGCTAAATTGTCAATCTAAAACTAATATAATATTCATCTATAAAAAAATTAGAATAATTTTAGGCTGACAGCAAGACACTAAACATTTGATCAAATTACATTAATTAACTAACGCTAATTTTGTAATTAGGTCAAAATAAGATGAGAGTGATAGTATTAATTACTGATGTTTAAAACTGCTTCTGTACGTTAGCAGCTACAACCTGCTTCTGCTACTTTTCATAGCAGTTTTCCTGAAATAGCGGTATACGTTAAACATATAAACTATTTCTATAACTTTCTACACTGCTTATAGTGTCTTATTGTTACTGCTATTCTACTATGTATTTATATTGCGGATGACTCTATACTTGATTCAGTAACGAGTGGAGATACTTATTGCTGTGTACTGATGGTACCAGCATAAATGCAAAATGAAAAGTAAAAAAAATGAAAATTTAAATTTACTAGCTCAGCGGATAAAAATAAAAGGGCGCAAAAGAGGACTTAACCTCAAGGTTATTTTCACAATTGAACTAATCATGAAAAATAAAATGTGGGTGAAAGTAATCAAAAATAAAAGAACTGAAATTTTGAATGACGTTAACAATCATTAAATTTATTTTTATAAAAAAAAAGAAAAAAAAAACATTTAATTACAATTATGCAGAAACAAAACCATGAATTTAAGATTCTGGCCAAAAACAAAAACTGCATTAGACTCTACAATTACTAGAAGACAATTCAAAATCCTCTAAACAAAGCAAAAGACAAATTTGTTCTAGAAGAAAATCCTATTTCACAAAAAATCCGTTTCAAAATTTAAACACACTAAATTAATTTAAACGTGGACAAAACAACTAAATTTAAAATTGAAATTTAAACACAAGCACAAAGCTTCTTTTCACCTATTCCGACGTGATTAATAAATTACAAAACAGCAAAATATCAGAAAAACGAAAAATTAACTCTTTAAACTTAAAATTCCTTCTAGAGCAAATATAATAACTGATTTTACATCCGACTTGTGTACACAATAAAATACAACAGCAATTATTAAAAAAAAGAGTTCCTTGAAGGATGATAAAAATTTCAAATTAAACGAACATTTTAAATAAAAATGAATTTATCAAAAATGGCAGCAAAGAAAAATAAATTTAGCATGTACTTACTCCGCAATCTTTCAAGAAACTGAGCCTCGGGTAACACGGTCGCATACATATAAGAATTTACAATTGCGTGCCAAAGCAGCGCATGAATCGCAAAGAAAATAAAAACTAGAATATTACAATGAACTATATACACTACTGGTAAACGCAAAATGTACAAATGAATGAATTTAAATTTAAACAGAACAATTAAAATACTTCCAACAATCAAATCAATTAACAAAATCTTTTCAAAATAAAATATTAAAACTGTGGAAACTCTATCATTGCATTGATAAAAATGAATTGGAATGAATAAAAATACAAATTTGAATTTCCGGAAACCTGGGTGCCAGACCACAGCAATATATTAAATGTTTACTATTCCTGTTGAAAATTCCAATAACGTAATGGGTAATGTTGTCAAAAATTGGGAAATTTAATATAAAATATTAGGTATAATTTCTAATTTTTGATAATTTCGCCTTATACGTTACTAAAATTTCAAACAGAAATTGCGAACACTTTTTAGTGTGTATGTATGCGAATGCTCAATACCCCAATATGACAAAATTTTCAGGCTCGGGGGCGCGGTTCCGATCCAAACCGACGCACGACATTACAAACTTTACATACAATATATTTAGAAACATTTTATACATTAGTATATAGTGTCCAAGAGGATTAGTGTGTGTAAATTAAATGAATTTGCAATAGATATTTAAAAATAAAATAGGATTGGAATACGAATTCTCGCTTTTAATTTAATTTTTCAATTTTATACATTGCTTTACTGCTATACTGCTACGAATATACATGTATGTTTCACAACATTCGCACTTATCTGCTATATGAAGAAACTGCGACAAAATAACAGTTTGCTTCGTATCAGCCCATCACTAGTGTTAATACTGTATTATTTCTAATAAAATGTTCTTTAACTTAACTGTTTCCGGTAGTAATTAGGATTGTTATTAAACAATTCTAGTTTATCTTGACACCGAGAACCTTTATTAATAAAAAAGGTATTTATTTTTCCGAAAACTAAGAATGGTAGTTCTGTGACACTCTGTATTTGGCACGCGTACCTTGAAGAAAAGGTATCCGAACGATACGAGCGGAAGCGGGTGAGACAGAAGATATCGGTTCCCTTCTATTGGAGCCGATATTTTCTCTCTTGTTTGCTCAGGCTTGAATCGTTGGGTTATTATTTTCTTCAAGTCTACGACCTTAGCAATGCGAATAAAATCAGAAAAATATGAAGAATATAAACGGCAAAAGAAATATTGGTAAGAATTGGTAACTGATATACAGGAAATGGGTTCGCAAAAAAAGAGGAAATAAGATTTTTCTATGCAGTGACAAAAATATTCGAACAGTGAAACTAATAAAATTACATATCTCAGAATATATTACCACAAACTTCACTACACTGAGCACCCGTTTTCATAACAAAGTTATCATCACCAGCAGTATAATACTTAACTAAATTACTTTACTTAAACTATCTTTATTTATATCTAAAAATAGTATGGTACAGTCATGGTTAGCTACCGTCGTAGCTAACTAATAATTAATCTGAGCTTCCGTCTAATCTTATATTTCGTCTCTCGACCTAATAAAAGGTAAGGGTTAGAATTAAAAAGTACCGAAGACTGAAGACCGAGAAATGTCACTTGGCGAATTTCGACCGATTTGGCATTGTCAAAGTTGGGCATTTTGGTGCGATCGCCACAAGGCAGAGAAGGTGTTTGAGAGTGGGATTGATGTGGAAATGCCTTCACGCATGTTTCCTCTTACCGATTGAACCCTAAAATGGGGTTGAGACGCGTTATTTTTCTCAAAAAGAGCCGATTTATATAGGTGTGTTTTGCCGGCGATGAGTTTGGAATTATGGCGGGTTTCGTGGGATGTCAGATGCCGCTGTCACGCGGTGAAATGTCGCGAACTTCGGGAGACGATTTTGGAACGTAAAAGGGGGTACAAGGGACACGTAATGAGTCGAAACGTGATCAGAGAGATGTTAAGAGGCTGAATGATTCGCAAGCATATGGAAAAATGTGGAAAATTGTCATTTGTGATGGTACTGATTTGCTCTAACCTGACTTATTATTTGGGTGATAATAATAGCGATTCGAGGTAATATAACGTTAATTAGAAGGTAGAAAAGGTTTGCAATACACGCTCAGATATGTTTGTGATTATGATTGTGCAATTTTTAGCGAAATTATTGAGCCAGGATCAAGTAAGATGCCAAGCCAAAAGCGCACATTTGTCGCGCCAATAGCGGCTCAGAAACCGTAACGTGGTGCGAAATTATTTTTGAAACGGCCTCCTGTATCCTTCGTTTAACAGTTTGAACCCTAAAATGGAGTGGAAACGCGAAATTTCTCTCAATATGAGTCAATTTATCGCGTCTCATCATATATGGCCGAAATCGTTAATTGTGCGAGTGACGCGCGATTTTGCGGCATCGACACTGGCTCAAAAATCGTATCCAGGTATGAAATTATTGTCGGAATCGCTTCTTTCATGTTTCATCTTACAATTCGAACCCTAAAATAGGGCAGGAACGCGAAATTTCTTTCAAAATTAAACGATTAAAATAGATATGTTTGCAGGGGACACCTGTCAAATTTGACAGAAGTCGTTGAAGTACGTTCGGCAAATGGCCGCTAAAACCTACATAATTCAATGCGACGTGTTTTTGGGGTAAATATGCACGCCGAGCAAGTGTAAGAAGTCGAAATGTGATTTGAGAAACGTTATGCATATACAGCTGGAAGGTTGAAAGGGAAGATGCCGAATAATTCGCGAAAAATTGTAGTTTCAGATAGAACTGATCGTCTAACCTAACATGCCGATTTGGAACAATTTGAGGTAGCTTTATTTTCGTTTACGGCTTAGTTCGTCGATTAAAAGGTGAAATAACTTTCGTAATGCGCGCTCAGGTATGTTTGTGAAAGTGATTATTTTCAGTTTTTAGATAGATTATTGAATAAATTTCAAAAGTAATGTCAAATTATGGGACGCTCATATTCCCACTTATCGCGATTGATTTCGGAGGGAGAGAGGCGCGTAGATAATGACGGAAAAGAATAGTAAAATGACTGGATTATATGGTGATGAAGCTTTTGCGATAATGTGAATCTACGCGCAGGTACCCAAAATATTGCAAAATACTGAGAGTAAAGGCAGCGTCTTTTTGCCGATACGGCATTACCGGACAATAACGAAAAAGGACAAGTAAGTGGTGTTTTCGCGATGTTTATTAATTAAATACAGAACAGTGAGGGGTCTTATAGTCATTGTGACAGCAGTAACATAGCTAAACATATCATGTAAATATAGTTAATATAAATTTGAACTGTCAGTATTGCCATGCTTTAATTTTTATTTTTTATATTACAAAATATAGATGCATTTAGCTCAGCGGGTTCCGTGTACGACAAACGCACTTCGTCGACCGAACGGTGCCGGGTTCGAATCGCGGACGTTGTGCAAGTTTTTTTTTTAAGTACCTTTTTTATAATTGTGCTTTACGGTTGCAAGACATGATTATTTATTATTGAAGCAATAAATATACAAAAAACATTTATTTATGTACATTGATGTCCAGAATATTTTGGTGCGCCACACAATGGTGCCAATGTCGAAAAAATGCGTCCAAAAATACAAAAGCATGAATTATTTTTAACAAATTTTGAAGGGGTTTTGTGGTTGCTGAATTCAATTCTGACAATATGTTTTAGCAAAATAAAATGGGATTGAATATATGGAGAAAATTTTTGAAATATACGAGACATTTTGCAACAAATATTCGTACGCAAGCGTTTTTGAGATCGCTAAATTTGATTCTGATATTAATTTTTGGAAAAACAAAATCGTGGACGCAATGTGGGGGAGGAATTTTGAAATATAGAGCCGTAAATTTTTTTTTTTAAAGTCGTTGTGACTTATGCGATTTTTTTGAAACACTATTTGCGATATAGAATCAAAAACAAGATGGTGCGGCGAAATGGAGGAATATTATGTTCTAAAATAATATTTTGCAACAGACATTTGTGGGTGCTTGGATCGTTGCATTTGATGCGATAAATATGTTTGAAGTAGGGGAAAAAAAAATAGAACGAATATCGAGAAATTTTTTTATAAAACAATAAGATTCGCTCAACTAATACTTCATTCATACGATATCAAACAAATTAATTCACAATTAAATCAAATTAAAATAAAACCTTCGATTAAAAAATATGTACAATTATTAACGATCAAGTATATATTTATTTAAATTCTCATATATTATTTGAATAGATTCAACAACCCTTTAAAATTAAAATACCATCTTTTTATTGTTCATACAATCGCATTAATCATATATTATATACATGGCATTCCACGTAAGTGGTTCATTAAAAGTTTATGATGTTCTACTATTTACTTATATTTGAGATTTTGGCACCATCATCTGTTCGATGAAACTATAAATGTAAAATACTTTAACCAAAATATCACTTCCGTTGACCGAAATGGACGTCAACTTTTGTTATTTTAAATAGAAATATAATTTTCTTTACATTTTTGATTCTACGGTCATAAATATGACAGTCTTCCTTAGCTATTCCTATAGCTACATGTTGCCGTTTTTGAGTTATTTAGTTTTTCATTTTTTTTAAGTCATAATCGTTGCATCATTGAGAAATTAATATCTCGGTTAATACCGCAAATAGAGATCTCAATTGCTATGTTATGAATGCAGATATAGCTCTACGAAATGGTACGCACACTCCGCATTCTAATATACAGAATGTTCAAAACTGAGTAGACAAAGTGACATATTTTCGAATGCAGAAAACTCAATTTCTTAAATAGAACACCCTGTATTTTAAATTCGAAATTGGAGGTAAATATCATCCCCTATCATTATTAGCACTCCTATTCTATCTTTAATATTTTTTAAGATATGAAGAACTTTTTGTAGAACAATCTAAGTAGCTTTAGGTTTAAATGTTCGTAGATGGCTCTGAATGGGATTTATGTCAAATCATTGTCTAACATAAGTGTGTTGTGTGTGGTATGTGTGTATGCCATTCGTAATTACTATTTTTGACAATGCAATATAAATAGATATTAATGACATTGTATCATACCATTGCATTTGATGCTGATAATATTGTTTGGAAAAATAAATTGACGGATAAAATGGGAAGAAAATTGAAATATAGGGAAAATCGTCAATTATTTTTTAAAAATTGTTAACTTATTGGATATTATAAAGGGAAATAGGGAAATAGACAAGGAAAAACGCAATAACGAAAAAGAGAACAGGGAAAGGGAATAGAATTTGATTACAGCTCTATTTTTGTTTCAGGAAAGAAGTCTTATGTAAAAAAGTTTTCTATAATTTAATGCCCGCATAACTAAAAATCTATTTGAGTACAGCTGTTCCGAACACTGGCTCTCTGATTAAAGCTCTATTTTTGCTTTACGAAAAAGTCTTTCTGCAAAAGTTTTGTAGAATTTAATGCTGTGTAACCTAAACTTATTTAAAATATACCGGGTGTTCGGAAGACTGGTTTTTTTCATTATAGCTCTATTTTTACTTTTAAGAAAAAATCATTTGTACAAAAGTTGTACAGAATTCAATGTTCGTCATAAGTTAACAATATTTTTCTCACTACACAGAGTGTTCACGAAGATTGAGTCTTTGATTATAGCTTTATTTTTGCTTTAAGAAAAAAATCTTTTCTACAAGAGTGTTATAGAATTGAATGCTGCATAAGTTAAAAATATTTTCAAATACACCGGGTGTTCAGGAAGACTCGGTTTCTTTTCATTATAGCTCTATTTTTGCGTTTAAGAAGAAATCTTTTCTACAAGAGTCTTATAGAATTGGATGCTGCATAAGCTAAAAATATTTTCAAATACATACCGGGTGTTCAGGAAGACTAGGTGTTTTCACTATAGCTCTATTTTTGCGTTTATGAAGAAATCTTTTCTACAAGAGTGTTATAGAATTGGATGCTGCATAAGCTAAAAATATTTTCACATATACAGAGTGTTCCGCGAAGACTGAGCCTTTGATTATAGCTTCTCCTTTGCCTTTAGGAAAAAATCTTTTCTACAAAAGTGTACAGAAATTTCAAATGCCGCACGTAACCTAAACATATTATTCGACGTATACAGGGGTGTTCCAAAAAGTAAAAACAAAAGCAAACTACTTAAAAACGTATCCTGCACATTATCGAAGATGATTCTCAAGTGAATGGGGACCGACTATCAAGAAACCGCTTTTCCTCAAGTACTCACCTTTTCCCTCGATCTTCCTAGATGCGCCTGCATCTGTTAGTATTTTATGAAATTCAGAAGTCTTGCAACAAAGTGAGGATTCTTGACACCTTTAGTGAAAGATTTGCTGACAAAACTTTCATAATGTCCGTCTTTCATTTGTGCCTTCATATATACATATAGCAATTTACGTGTAACGAAATGATCCATCTACTTGCGACTTGTGCAGTATCTGATATTAATTTATATTGTCTACTTTATAATTCTCTCAAACGTAATATATGTTGGGCTAGGCACTAGATTTATCGAAACTTTTAAATTTATACGAAGTTTCCGGGCAGTGCATTTGCGCAACCAGTAGCACTGATAATTTTTGGGTAAAACACAGCGTATGCTAATATTGGCCGATTGTTGAACATACTTTTAATTTAATCTAATTCTAAATTTAAAATGATTTGCATGCACCTTTTAACGAATTTTGATTCATCTGTTGGGTTGCCCAGTGTATACTACATAATTTTAATAGATTATGATCTAATACGTCAAATGCCTTAGCTAAATCGAGGAAAATGACATCATGAATATCTCCTACAATTATCATGACTTCTTTAGGTCCAGTATTCTCCAAAGAAGGGAAAATCAAGGAAACGGTGCACCAAAAAGATAACAGCTGCTTAATATATGTTACCATGGATGATTTAGATGATTTGTAATGAAATTATTGTTAGTGATGAATTTATTTTCATTTATTTTTAATATTATTATAATATAAATTTGTAATTAATTGTTTCAATCTCACACTGTATATAATTTTGTGCTAGATTGTACATAATATGTAGAAAGAAAGAGAGAAAGAATTAGCTATCGTCCCACGCCATTGTTTTCCGAAACCCCTAATTTGGGCAGCCAATTATAAGCATTTTATTATTTTAATGCAGCGTAAAAATATAAAATAGAGGGCTATTTTTTTCGCGTCCAGCAGTCTATGTGTGCGTAACTAGCGGGGCTATTTTTTATCCGCCGCTCGTTATGTCGGTAGCGATGGGCAGCAGCGCCAGTAGTATATGTATAGTAGATGGAGGTAGTAGGTAGAAGTATAGCGGGTGTGTGGTAGCTGGTGGTGCCGCTTTGAGCGCTCCTGCACATTACTCATGCACCGGCGAGCCTGCAATTTTTACCGTACGCGAAATAAATCATCATTATTGGCCCGTCCGTTTCGTACAAGTGTGCGTATTACGGATCTATACGTGCCATGGGAGAACCGTTCGCAGAAGGGAACGGCTTAATATTTGACTGGACCTATTGAGCTTACAGCTACCAAGATATTTTACACGAATATACATCGAACTTTTTCTTTTTTTTTTGTAAAAATATTGTAAAAATTAGTGTTACATAATTTCGACCATCCAAAGCGACCTGAAAAGAAATAAATGAACCCGGGTTAGTTTCAGTTGCAAGCAGATTATGAAATGTTTAAAATCTGCATCAAGCAGTGCTAATCTACATACTTAGTGTACGTGCTGTAGCTGTGGTCTCTTTAATCATTCCTTACACTAAAGAACTTACATCCAAGTAGTTAAATATATTGCATAATAGGGCTAAAATAACAACAAAACTCCTTGCGGTGATTGTGAAATGATCTATATAGAACAAACCGCCACGTTCCATATGTACGTCAACTCACGCATAATTTCACATAGAATGTAACTGGTGGTACCAAACATAAATATTCTTTCTTCAGCTTCTCACACAACAACTTTACATTTGCAACAATAGTACGAAGTCAAGTATTAAATTCCTACTGTTTTTTTTTTAATTTTGTAAACATAATTTTCGTTTACCCTATATATTAATAAATCAATCTTATTATAACTCTACCTACTTAAGTTACATCAGCGACCTCTATAGCAGAAATTCTGTGCCAAGGCAGTTTTTGCATTGGGAAGGAGGTACACGTGTAAATCAATTTTAAAAAAGAAAAAAATACATGTTTATCTGTATATATGTATACTGGAATGTGTGCCGTGAAAAAGTACTAGGCGATTAAAAAATGCCTATTTGCTACTAACAATAAGATGCAGAAGCACTTTTATGCCAGTGGCCTTAAAGATGTACCAATGCTATACCAAATTTGTAACAAAACACCTGAAATTCATTTCAAGGGAAAAAAAATAAAAACTACTTGCTTCTGAGTGCAACCTTGTATAGAGTTAATAATTTCTTCCTAGAAAACATATGGTAATATTATATTATTTTTTTTCTTTATGTTTGTCAAATGACTAAACTAACTTACATTTTAAGGATATACACGTACACTTTTACTTTGTTTCAATGTGCCCTTTTATATACTTAACGTGTATATTTATATTTTTAACTTGACTTACTACCATGCTGCAGCAATATGGATCTAGCTAAAATTTACTTTACTTTACTATAACTTCTTTATATCCTTCTTCTTATTCTGTCTTTTCATATTTTTCAAAACGTTCATAACAGGCTCTAAAAAAGTTACTTCAAAATTTATAATCTATATTAATACAACTAACGTATTATTACGTCCAATTAATGCATAGTAAAAAAAACAAAATATTTTTAATGTGTTTGCCCTTCTGAGATTTTAGTGTCAACATTTTTTCATATTAATTTTTTGTAAAGTATTTTTTTTTAAACATTCAAAATGTTATTTTTTCAACATTTTTTTTTATAAAATTCATCCCGAGAAGACAATAGGAACAAAGTGTCGGCAATTTTGCCTTTAAAGTCAAAAGAAGTTTTTATGTTAATTCATTGACTGCAATCCCACTAACCTCCACAACACTATATATATTTACTGCCATGTTTCGTTTGCTCACCCATGCTAAAACTACCAGCATATTTATTTTATATGTACACTGCCCTACAAAATTATTGTCATTGTGACTAACAAATACTCATCATTTGAGAGGGCGCGCATATGCGCACCTCTTCACAATGATGGGTGGCATCGGCTTACGCAGCTAGGATTTTATTAGGGTACCTAGTGTGAGGTCATGAAAATCAGGTCTTCAAATGTAGTTTTTGACAGTCCATTCTTTGCTGTGGGACGAAGACCATTAATTTTGTCGGACAGTTATAAATCCAAATTATTACCTACTTTATTTTTGCAATCCAGTCCTGTGTCTATGTATCTTAATTTTAAACATAGCTGTAGGGGCTTATATTAATTTTAATTCTCTGATCTTTATATAAAGTTGCCTTAAAAATAATAAAAAGGAGAGAGTTCAGATTTATTTATTTCTACAGGAACTTTTCGGGACTACCTCGCTATTCCTGGACCGTCTTTGCTTTATTGCTGGGAAATTTCGACGTTAACAGAAGAGCCCCCTTCTAAATCCAGTCAATGTGAATATCATTCAGGTCACGCGTTCCATATATTTCTCTTATGCAAGTTCAGATTTTCAAGCAAATTAGGATAGCAAATACTTTTTTGGATTTATGGAGAGAGGGCGGACAATGGATATTGGCATGAACGTTCTTTGTAAGATATAACTCCGTAGCGGAGCTAGGCATTTGCCCATACAGATTGTTGTCAACCATTCAAAATCTGAAAAACGAGAATTTCAAAAAATATATTATATCGAAATCGAATCGTCAAGTCCTTTTTGTCAAAAATTTGAAAAAAGTTTTGTCAAAAAAATGTTCATGTATTTAAATGAAAAGTAGAATTTTAGTCAACACTATTTTTTTTTGAGAAGCTACTTTTATCTTATTGGTGAGTCAACCCCAGTACTATTTGTACCGTACATTTACTGTTGAAACAACTAATTTTTTTCATTAACCACTAGTTATTTGATCGAATTAAATTACTAGTATGCTTGGTGCCTATTTGCAGTCCAATGCATTGAGATTTTTTTTCAGAATTACACAAGAAAAATTGCTGTGAATTAAAGGCTCTATCCTATATGTTTTTTGTTACGTTTAATTAATGCTCTAATAATTAAGTAAGATATAATTATAATTGAATGTCAAACGTCAAATGACTAGTATAACTTTGGTGCCTATTCATGCCAGTCACTCAATGCATTGGAATTTTTTCAGAATTTACCACGGAAATATCACGTACACCGGTTCGTTATATTTGTCTAACGTAAACCGCAAAAATCTTATGATATGTTCATGTTCCATAATTTGCAGATACTGCACCTTTTGGAAGTCAAATTCAGTGTATACACCAGATATTATCAATTCATACGTTAATCATCACTAAATCACTCTTTATCATACGCGTTATCAAAAGGCAGTACCTAAGCGTAGCATATTTTATTTAGATGTCATGGAATATTACATCGTGGGCGAGCACACATCAGCGTATTACCCTAATCCGGTTCTATGTAACCGTTAATGTCTCTCTATATATATATATCTATCCGCGCCAATATCCTCTATACTCCGAAACTCAGAAACGTGCATGCATATATATTCTACGAGATGGAGCGAAAGAAGAGCCTCTATTCGGATGTATATACATATATATACGAATATTGTAATATACTATTTCCACGCTCTGGTTGCATGTATAATTGAGGAAGAAATATATTGAAATATTATACCGGACAGTGCTCCACATATCGGCATGACATATAAATACCAGAGATGATTTTCATCACCCTATTCCCTCTATATACGCTATCATTTCGTACAATAGCGCGGAGGCCGTTTCCCTGGGGGCACTAGGGTCGCATTTATGTTACGAGGGGTGAGGAGGAGAGATGAATTCGACGCCGACCGTCGCTCATCCCTAGTAGCCAGCATTAGTAAATAAAGGATAAGTCGTGTATTGGAGCTTACGGTATGAAGATGTATCCTCGAACGGAATGTCCCTTAAAGAATACAGGACGTGCATATGAAGGGTGTTTTTCATTATTAGTGCCTAGGCCTTAGAGAAAGATGTCGCAAGAAAAATTAGGTGTGCGCTTGTCTTATCTTATTTGACCTGAAAAAAAAAATATAGAGAAATTACAACTCCTATTAGCGATCTTAAGTTTTTAAAATGGAGTTTGTTAAAAATTTTAATATGATTTATACTTAACGCCACATTTACAGTCTTTATGTGACTCCAATNTATAAATAGTTAATATTTATTAATCTCATAAATTGAAAATAGATCACAATCCTTTAAAATAATCATCTTTTATTGTTCTACATCGCATTAATATATATTATATACATGGCATTCCACGTAAGTGGTTCATTAAAAGTTTATGATGTTCTACTATTTACTTATATTTGAGATTTTGGCAACCATCATCTGTTCGATTGAAACTATAAATGTAAAATACTTTAACCAAAATATCACTTCCGGTTGACCGGAATGGACGTAACTTGTTATTTTAAATAGAATGATATAAGTTTCTTTACATTTTTGGATTCTACGGTCATAAATATGACAGTCTTCCTTAGCTATTCCTATAGCTACATGTTGCCGTTTTGAGTTATTATAAGTTTTCATTTTTTTTAAGCATAATCATTGCACAATTGAGAAATTAATATCTCGGTTAATACCGCAAATAGAGACTCCAAATGTGCTATGTTATAATGCAGATATAGCTCTAACGAAAGGTACCACAGCCTCCGCATTCTAATATACAAGTGTCAAAACTGAGTAAAAAGTGACATATTTCGAATGCAGAAAACTCAATTTTTTAAAGAAAACCCTGTATTTTAATTCGAAAATTGGAGGTAAACATCATCCCCTATCATTTTGTATTAGCACTCCCATATCTATCTTTAATAGATTTTGAGATATGAAGAACTTTTTGTAGAACAATCTAAGTAGCTTTAAGATTTAAATGTTCGTAAGATGAATCCTGATGGGATTTATGTCAAATTCATTGTCTAACCATAAGTGATGTGTGTTTGTGATATGTGTGTACGGCCATCGTAATTACATTTTGAACAATGCATATAAATAGATATTAATGACATTGTATCATACCATTGCATTTGATGCTGATAATATTGTTTGGAAAAATAAAATGACGGATAAAATGGGAGGAAAATTAAATATAAGGAAAATCGTCAATATTTTTTTAAAAAATTGTAACTTATTGGATATTTATAAAAGAAATAGGGAAAACAGACAAGGAAAAAACCAATAACGAAAAAGAAAAGGGAAAGGAATAGAATTTATTACAGCTCTATTGTGCTTTCAGAAAGAAGTCTTATCTACAAAAGTTTTCTAGAATTTAATGCCGCATAACCTAAAAATATATTTAGTACAGCTGTTCCCGAACAATGGCTCTTGATTAAAGTCTATTTTGGCTTTACGAAAAAGTCTTTCTGAAAAGTTTTATAGAATTTAAGCTGTGTAACCTAAACTTATTTTAAAATATACCGGGTGTTCGGGAACACTGGGTTTTTCATTATAGCTCTATATATTTTACTTTTAAGAAAAACATTTGTTCAAAAGATTGTACAGAATTCAATGCTGCATAAGTTAACAATAATTTCCAATAAACAAGTGTTCCACGAAGATGAGTCTTTGATTATAGCTTTATTTTTGTTTAAGAAAAAATCTGTTTCTACAAGAGTGTTATAGAATTGAATGCTGCATAAGCTAAAATACTTTTAAAATCTACACAGTGTTCAGGAAGATTGGATTTTTTCATTATAGCTTATTTTTGCGTTTAGGAAGTTTTTTTTTCTTCAGGATGTTATAGAATTGAATGCTGCATAAGTCAAAAATATGTCAAAAATACCGGGTGTTTCAGGAAGATTGGGTTTTTTCTTTATAGCTCTATTTTTGCGTTTACAGAATTTTTTTTTCTTCAGGATGTTATAGAATTGGATGCTGGCATAAGTTAAAATATTTTCAAAAATACACAGGTGTTCAGGGAGATTGGATTTTTTTCATATAGCTGTAATTTTTGCGGTGTAGGAAATTTTTTTCTCTCAGAGTGTTATAGAATTGGATGCTGCATAAGCCTAAAAATATTTTCAATATACGGGTGTTCAGGAAGAATTGGATATTCTTCATTATAGCTCTATTTTTGGCGTTTGGGAACAAATTTTTTCTACAAAAGTGTATAGAATTGAATGCTGCATAAGCTAAAAATATTTTAAAATCTACAGAGTGTTCCAGGAAAGATTGGATTTTTTTCATTATAGGCTACATTTGGCGTTTGGAAACAAATCTTTTCAACAAAAGTGTTATAGAATTGAACGCTGCATAAGCTAAAAATATTTTTAAATCTACAGAGTGTTCAGGAAGATTGGATTTTTTCATTATAGCTCTATTTTTGCGTTTGGGAACAAACTCTTTTCTACAAAGGTGTTATAGAATTCAATGCTGCTTAAGCTAAAAAATTTTTAAATCTACAGAGTGTTCAGGATGATTGGTTTTTTTCATTATAGCTCTATTTTGCGTTTGGGACAATCTTTTCTATAAAAGTGTTATAGAATTGAATGCTGCAAAGCTAAAAATTTTCAATATAGGGTTTCAAAAGACACTGGTTTAGAAAAGAACGTTTTGACAAAAGTTGTTCAGATTGCTGCATACCCTAAACATAGTTTGACTATACAGGGTGTTCAAAGTAAAAAAAGAAAACTCTAAACGTATTGCACATTGTAAAAGTGGCACTTCTCTCGAATGGGACCGCTTCAAGACCACCTTCCTCAAGTAACCACCTTCCTCAAGTACCAGCCTTTTCACTGACTAGAAGCGCAGCTTTCTAGTTAAGATATAAATGTTCCATTTCGTTAAAATTCGTGACAATCGGGTGGTTGCCAGCAGTTTGCTCTTATTGGTAATTGTTTTCCTTAACATGCGCAGTGCTGGTTATACCTATGCGGTTACAGGTTGTATTCTTTAGCTTTTCACCGGTTTGCTGCATCTCGTGAGTGAAAGTTGTCGCGGAAACAGGGAATGAAATTAAACTATACGCATTGTGCAAACATCTGAAAACAACCGTCATCGAATAATCCATGATATTCAAAAATAACAAGCCAGTAGCAATTTGCAGTGGTTGGAATATCGGAAATTGCGACAGTTCTTTCAGTGAATTTACACTCATCATAAAAGGGTAATAGTGTCAAGTTAAAGTTTGTCCCGCAACCAAAGTGTTGGGTGAATGTAATGAAATAAGATCAAACGCATAGCTACAAATTATCACAGCCAAGCTGATACAGGAATATGGACTATGGGTTCGAAAGTTCTATAGAAACTAACAAGTTTCTGAATTATAAAAATATGAATAGGTATTAAATATCTTAGTAGAATGTGAAGCCGCAGTTCTAGACATCTCCTTTAGTTTAGTATTTGTTCCCCTTTTATTTTATAATTGAAATTATTAACTTAAACTATTTTATTATTCGTCAGAAGCTGTATCTTACACAGTATATGTTAACTCATTTTCATACACATAGAACTATTTCTAAAATGTCATTATAGTTTTAAGCAGGTATGTAGTTCTTCATGCATTTCTTGAGGTGCTAATCTTTGTTTTAATAAGATTTAGAAAAATAACAATTTGAATAGATATCGATGACAAAATGTGTTATTAATGACAGAATTAAGAAATACGTTTTAACAACAACAAAGACATTTTGTTTTGTACAATTTATTGTAACATTACATTAACTACACTTATGTTTTGATGTACAATAATCGCAAAATTCTACCACGTTATGATTAGAAGATCTACATGAGTTGATCCGGGTTTCCTAAGGACATATAAACTTATTTATATAAAATTGATTAAATGTTATATAGTTATTAATTTCTTGACGACCTAAATAATTGTTTTGCATTATAAAAATGTACAACAATCTTTATCCTTACCCCCCCCCATTTTTAAAAGTAATTACATTTCGCATTGTTGCTGCTTGTATTAGCACTGAATATTAGTATTGAAAATATATTAACAATTGTAGGAAACTAGTTTTGAGAGTTGAAGCAGAGCAAGGAAGGCGTGTGGCAATTGTTTTTTATTCTGCATTGTTTAATTTTAATATAAAGACTGTTTGTTTGTTGTTATTAAGTAAATTTAAAAGAAAGAAGGTTTTTCTACACATATCTACACACTGCATAATATTACAGCAGTTTATTTAGAAAATCCCATATAATACACCTACGATAATATTCGGTCCATCAGAACTAAAAATTGTCCTGTCCGAAGCTAATACTAATCTTGTATGATTATCATTACAAAGTGTTGGATAATTTTTCTTCACTTTTATCATCGCTAAAATGGAGAAAAACAGAGATTTTATCCATCTGGAAACACAAGAATTGGATTAATTTATAGATGTAAACTGTGTGCCAAAAAAACATTGCAACACTTAAAGAGTTATAAGGCTGAAGTTCAAGTAGTATTTCATAACTATAGTTTTCAGTAGTAAATCTAGCAATTAGAAAAAATAACGAAAAAATTAGCAAAAATTATCAATAAAATGTACTCTGATGAGATGATCAAATGTATCTACGGGATCTCATTCAGGCATAATGTAATGACGAGATGTTCTGCAAAGGTGTTTGCTTATGGTAAAGCTTATTGCAGAACTATCATATCCACATCCTCGATCGGTTTTAAATCCGGTGAGCGGCAGGGGGTCTAGTAGTTCAGCGCCGCGTTCATCCCGCCGTTTCAAGCGCCGCATTCAGGCCAGGACATTTCAGCGCCGGGATGTTTCAGCGCCGGGACATTCACGCCAGCGATTCAGCGTGCGTTATCGGAACGGTTGAACTATGGATAACTTATGATCATTTTATGGAGAATTTGTACATGTGTTTGGTTGCAAACTACATATGTAATTTTCCGAATTTATTGTGATACACTCCTTTTTTCTGTCTAAAACTAGTCTTGATAAGTAAAATAATGAAGATCCTATGCAACTGGAGTCGTGAGCTTCGATGAATAGAAATTGTTTTAAGGAAATAGTTTTTTTTTTAGAGTCATCTAAAGAAAGAACATAAATTAAATATCTTACTCAATAAGAGTTTTTTAATCTGGTGTTTTTCCTCGGTTACAAGTAATTAGGAGTTTCGGACCCCGAAAGTGTTACGCCAGATGCAATACAGTGAATTTGATTAAACATGATGAAAGAGAGTTTTTTGAACATCAGGAGAGAGGACACTCCAAGGAATCATATAATTTTTTTATGTTGGAAAGTGACTGTTTTAAGTGATAATTTTTTTTTTGCGAAACTCGTAGGTGAATCAGCAATGTTACAAATAATATTTTTTTTAAATATTGGAAGGCGGAGGGAAGGCAATTTTTTTTAACATTCGAAGAGGATACATTAAAAAGGTTTCAAATCATATTTTTTTACATTGGAAGGAAGGAAAAGGGAGCAGAGGATATTTCTTTAAGATATATTTTTCTTGTTTTTTAAAATGGAGAGATGCATTACAAGTGTTCAATCATAATTTTATCTAACGGAAAGAGGAATGGAGGGGTCCGAATTGTTCTTTTTAATATATTTTTTCCTTTTTCAGAACATTGCAATAAAGATGCATAAAAAAATGTTTTAGATCATCATTTTTTCCTAACATTGGACAATGAGGGCAGTGGGAAGGGGTATATTAGCTTTCCTTTACTGATAATTTTTCTTCTTTTTCGAAACATCGAGAGACTAGGATGCATTTTAGAAATGTTTTGCATACTATATTTTTTTCTCGACATTGGAAGAGGGGAGTGGGAAGGGGTATATTGCTTTTTTTAATGATAATTTTTCTTTTTGCGAAACCGAGAGCTAGGATGCATTAGAATGTTTCAAAAGACTTTTTTTAACACTGAAGGGCGAGAGGGAGGGGAATGGTTTTTTAAATGGTATTTTTCCTCTTCTTTTTTTCGAAACCATTGAAAGAGAAGACAGATCGAAATGGTTTCAAATCGATATATAATTTTTTTTTAACATTGGGAAGGGGGGAAGGGAGGGGATAGAATGTTTTTAATGATATTTTTTTTCGTTTTAAACACGGAGAGGACGCATTAAACATGTTTAAATCATTTTTTTATATTTGGAAGAGGTGGAGGGGAAGGGGCTTAGTGTTTTTAATGACAATGTTTATGATTTGACCACCATTTTTTAACGCATCCTCTCTCTCTGATGATCCGGAAAAAAAGAAAAAAAATTAAACAAACTAAATAACCCCTTCCCCTCCACCTTTTAATATTAAAAAAAATGGTTTAAAACTTTTTTAATGCGTCTTCTCCCGTTTTTAAAAAGAGAAAAAAAAATCATTAAAAAACATTCTACCCCCTCCCTTTCCCTCTTCCAATGTTAAAAAAATATATATGATTTGAAATATTTCTGATCTGTCTTCTCTATGTTTTGAAAAAAAGAAAAAAAAAATACAATTAGAAAAACATTCCCTCTCCTCTCGCCCGTGTGTTAAAAAAAATTTTTGAAACATTTCCAATCCATCCTCTCTCTCGATGTTTCGAAAAAAATTGGTATTAAAAAAAATAACCTCCCTCTTTCCCTCCTTCCAATGTTAGAAAAAATATGATTTTAAACGTTTCTAATGCATTCCTCTCTCTCAATGTTTCGAAAAAAAAGAAGAAAAACTATCATTAAAAAAAAGCTAATATACTCTCCCCTTCCCTCCTTCCAATGTTAGAAAAAATATGATTTCAAACATTTCTTATGCATCCTTTATCCAGATATTTCAAAAAAAAGAAAAAATCATTAAAAAAGAACAATTGCCCCAAAAAAATCATTTAAATAATCATTACCTTCCCCTGTCACCCCATCCAATGTTTAAAAAATGAATATTTTCGACAAAAAAGAAAAAAATCATTTAAAAAAATCATTCCCTCTCTCCTCTTATCCTTTCCAATGTTAAAAAAAATAAAACGTTTTAGATATCTGTGTATCATACGTTCAAATCAAATTCAACTGGCACTGCATATGGCGTCAAAACGTTCCGGCTTCGAAACGGCCGCATCGAAACATCCAATGCAACCAATATACGTCGTACAAAAATTCTTCATAAGAATGAATGATTAAAGTTAACATCATTAAAGTTGAATCATTAAGTTATCTATAGTTTAACCATCCAATAATGCGGCGCTGAATTGGCCGGCGCTGAAATGTCCCGGCGCTGAATCGGCCGGCGCTGAAATGTCCTGGCGCTGAATCGGCGGCGCTGAAACGGCGGCGATGAAACGGCGGCGCTGAAACGTCCCATTCCGCGAGCAGGCCAGGGAAGAATTTCAACTTCCTCTTCGTTTATGAAGTTCTGACAGGTATGGGCAATATGATTATCAGCGATTTTTTACAAGCAGCCAGTTGTTTCGTCAAGATTCCAGCTTTGTGAGTGTCCTCCTTCGATCTGTTGCATTTTTTTTGGCACGTATTTCATTTTATTTGCCTATACAAAATCTAATGTGATCAATTTTATTCTATTTCAGTAAAGAGTAATAGTAGTAATAAGTTTATAATTTTTGGATATTGTAGTTTTATATATATATATAGATATTTCTAATTCGGAGATATTAGCCGCTCCCCATAAACTTTATATTTTATGTAACCCCATACCAAAAAGTCAGAAGGGTTTAAGTCTGGAGTTCTGGCCGGCCACTTTACTGCCCCACTTCGTCCACTCCATAGGCTGGGGAAAAAATTATTCCGATAATTTCTGACCTCTAAACCAGAGTGTGGAAGAGCCCCGTTTGTTGAAACCAGAGGTTATTGTAACTGAGATAAATAGCTTGTAATGTCGAAACTACGTTTTGGGTCAATAAAAGTTTCTCCATTGGTAACGTGCCATAGATGATTCAATAATATTAGCATTGATAATCCCTGCCTAAAATCAACTTTCTAAGGACGTTGAGAGTGAGCTTCTATTAGCCATTTAGGGTTTTCCTGAGCCTAATATCGACAATTATTTCTGTTAGTTAACATATTCATTTTAACATAATTTCGTGGCTTCGTCAGAAAACAAAATGTTGTTTCAGAAATCCGAATTTGTTTGGAACGCATCCCTCATGATTTCACAAAATCGCAGTCTTCTATCGAAATCATCTGCCCTTAGTTCTTAAACTAATGCACTTTTTATGGATGTAATTTCTCTTTTAAGCACTTTACGAACAGATCGTTCTGAAATATTATAGTCACGTTGTAGATCATTGCACGATGTCCCGGGTCGCTCGTTCACCGCCAGCAAAATATTTAATGCAGCATCACCACCAGTAGCAGTTTTTGGTCTTCCCGTCTTATACTTTTCCTTTACGGTCGGGATGTCTGCGTATTTTTCAATAAATTTGGAAAGTCTGCGTAATAGTAGTACGGTTAGAATAGACGTAATTGAATAATATGCATACTTCTTGCTTGCGCAAATTTTCGATCACCATACCTTATCATGACGAAAATATTAGATTTACCCTTTTCTGTTGAGTGAACCATTTTTAACACACTCAAATTAAAACTAACTCACAAGAAATTATCAACAGCGACGTTGATTGTCAAAAAATAACAACTGATAACCAATCAAAAATATCGACAAGGCAGAGGCACAAGTAACAACAATTTCGTGTATGACTATTACATTAGTATCTTGGAAATATTATTGTGTGACCCCTCATAAAATGTAACTATTTGTACGTAGAAAAATTTGTGATTCTGAAAATAGTATAAAACGTATACATAATTATTCAAAAAACAAAAACAAAAGAACTTTTATTTGAAGAAAACTTAGATTAAAATAAGAATTAAATAAATAATGGCATTAATCAATACTTTTGCCGGAGATGCGCCTTGTAGTGTAGGCTCTTGTATTTGTATGCATACATATAGAATGTTAAGAAATAACCAAACGTTTAGTAAAATCATAAATCAAATGGGGCTGTAAAAAATAGATAGATATGGCAACATGGCGGAGTTCATTCTAACGGTATTATGAAAGTAAGTATATTTCGTGGTTGCTATAAAGCGGTAAAACATAGCGTGCATACCCATGGACGTCACATGAGCGACATACTGAAAGGACGTCACATTAATTTCATAATGGGGAATAAACTATGAACGCGATAGAAAAATATAGAAGTGTACAGCGTTATATGTGGACAACCCTGATTACAATCCAATCGTCAAACTTCAATATATATTGCGCTATCAGGTGGACGCAATAAACGCGGTTCGGTGAAAAGACGTCATAATGATAGAGGGATGTAAATATATATATATATATATATATATATATATATATATATATACAACGCACACGTTGGCATCCTGCCATGTTAAAGTCGCGGTACGAGTGACCTCCGCGACAGAGTAGGCTCCGATACACGGAGGCCACTTTGCAATGAGCGTTTAATTATTGCTTTGAGTCACTGGGGGCCATCTATCAAAGAAAAATACAAAATTAGATGGAAGCCGATTTGAAGCTACTTTAGGTTTTTCTATACATCTTAGTTTAGCGAATTGCCGCAGAGAAGTGTTGCTATCGACCGTGCGTATATGTTGAAGAAATATGTAAGACGGTTGATTTGGCGTCCGGAGATATTACAACGTTGGATTCTAAAAATATCCACTTATCGTATTCTTGTCGAATATTAACTGTAAACTCTTACTAGAAAATAATAAAATGTTTTCGGAAGAGTTAGTGCGCAGAGCTAACAGAAAAAGAAGCACCTTAGAAATAACAGAGAGGAAAGTACATCTGCATTATTGCGACGTAATAGTTAGCGCAGTTTTATTGTATACATACATGTATAGTGTTACAGAATAATACCGTTAGCGAAACATATGTACCCCAGATATGCGTAGCTGAAAATAAACTTTATTGATTAAAGAACTATCTAAAAACTAAAAAATATGATGATGCAAAAGTTAAGAACATTGATGTTAAAGCCTTTATTATTTATTTTATTGAGTAAAGCTCTTGATAATAACTTAGTGATAATTTATTTCTTATATTTCTGTGCTTTTTGATTTTAACATAATCTAAAAATACGTAATCAATAAGTAGCCATTAAACCTTTATTGACAACATTCCTCAATAATACTCTGACATTAATGTTCCTCACTTTTTATTCACCCTCCCTCCCATATATTTCATAGTAATATTTATCAATCTAAACTTCTTACATCTGTTTGTTAAGTTTTCATATGAAATTATTATTAATTATATAAGGAATAGAAGGGGTTATATTGAAAGGTGCAGATGAAGTATTTTTTGTGGAGAGATGGCATTTAAAACATTTATTACATTAAGCTAATTTATTATTTTAAGCTGTAGGTAAATAAACAACATGTGATTAAAATTCAGTTAATAATTTCAAATCATTCTAGCAAAAATTGTAATAAATGATTTGACATGTAGTATTCATTCTTAAAGGCACCTCTCTGGCTTTTTTTTATACAAAGACAAATTAATAGATATTCTAATCGCTGAATAAATATTAACATTAAGTATTATGTTTGAAATAATGTTATTTATTAGTTATTTGCATTAGGATTACACATAAAAAGTAAAACCATAGTTTAGTTATATGCAAGGCGTTTAGATTCATAGTTCATTTTATTTGACTGTGTATATAAATAATATGTTATCACATTAAGAAAGTAAAACATTTTGATTAAATTCACAAGCGCTGCATATTTTTCTTAATAGATCATTAGTAGGTGCAAAGTGGCCCCAACTAGTTCAATTTGGTTATGTGTGTGTACTAGAAAAACCGTCATGCTGAGAGGGAAAAAAATTTTAAAAATGGCTTTAGCTCAAAAGACAAAAGGTAAGTCAATATTTTTTTTGCACAAGTTGAAATCCAATATCGCTTGCATTTCTTCAGCTTAAATGCATAGATACATTATTCAAATAAAATAGCTATTTACATTACAAGTCCGATAAAGTAGATATTACGTACCCATCACTGATTAATTTATACGAATTTTATTTCGGAATGAGATGTAACGCATCTTATACTGAAACTATCTGACACTCAAAATCTCAAAATTAAAAAATGTTAAACCAAGAATGTTGTTCAAACATTCGTAAACCGGACAGCTGAACTACGGTATAAACTAAAAAGATAAACGTAATCTATGTATTTCTTTTTTATTGGTGGCATTTTTTATCCCCATTATTAGTTTTACATACTTATAATTTTTTTTTTCTCGTGGAGGTTTAGCTCTTCATATAAATAAAATTACGTAATTATCATCAATGTGTTTTCACAACTTTTATTAGCTTTCCCAATTCCGTTTTATGTCTATTATTTAGCTTGTTTCCTTAATACTATAATCTAGTTAACACTATTTTAGGTATATTTACCTTATGTACTTCGAATTTGTTTTTCTTTAATTTTTCAATTATATAGAACAAGATGTCACAGTTAATAATTATAAGAGCACTATGCAATATTCTAAAATTGGAGTAGATGAGACATCAATCTGATAACAAATGTTTTATACATGTTAGTGTAATTAATAAAAACTTTTATAAAAGATAGTTGTCATAAATATCTCCTATACATCTTTAATCTTTCATATTCACAAATTATTTTTAGGTGTTACAAGGCAGTCAGATCATGAACCAGACCCAGATACAGATATAAGTGTGTCAGGAACGGATTCTGAATATTTGCCGGATTCAGATAAAAATAGCTCCTCTTCTTCTGCATGTAATTCTGAAGGCATAGATAGCATAAATGGAGATATTGAGAATGAAGATGTTCATTGTAGTGACCAGTCAAAAATGCGTGAATCACTTAAGAAACCGAAGAACACAAGAACGAAAAGAAAACACCATTGTCTTTATTGCTCACAAGATGTTGCCAATTTTTCTAGGCACTTGGAAAGAAATCACTCTGAGGAATTCGAAGTACAAAAATTTATGAACCTAGAAAAAAAGTCAAAACAAAGAAAGAAGATACTAGATAAAATTCGCAGAGAGGGCGACTTTTGCACATCAAAAGTAGTTCCCGTTATGTCTTTGCCCAGCAGCTCTTCAAAAAATTACATTTGTTGCACATTTTGCAGAGGGTATTATATATCAACGAGTTTACGAAGACATTCAAAAAAATGCTTCTTTAATCCCGATCCTAGAGCGCGTTTTAATGCTCAAATTGAGGGCCAGAACTTAATGGTGGGACCTTTTGGTCCCAATGATCCATTAAGAGTAAGCGGTCTTTTGGCTATGATGAGAGCCGACGAAATCTCCATGACGGCAAAAAAAGACAAGATAATTTGTGAAGTTGCCCGCCGATACATCAAAAGCCACAGAGAAAAACATCAGCTACTTGTCGCAAAAAGATATATGCGACGTTTAGCTCGTTTACTTATTTGCGTAAAAAAAATCAAAAATAATTTATCACTTAATTTAATGGACATATTAAATCCCCACTATTTTCAGTCATTAATCACAGCTACCAAAACAATTGCTGAATATGACGAAAAACAAAGATTATTTAAATCCCCATCCTTAGCTCTTCAAATGGGTACTTTGATTAAACATGCAATAAATTCAGCTGTATCTTTTGAAACTCAGAAGGAAAATTGCTGTAAAGAGAAAATACACAAATTAAAATTATTGAAAGCTCTTATTGAGACAGACTGGGCTTCAGAAGTATCGAGTGAAGCAGCACAAAATTTGGCCATTAACAAATTTAATAAACCGTCTTTAATTCCTATAGCTGAGGATATTAAGGTAAATATTTCCTTGTCTGTATTTATTTTCTAAAATATTAGTTTTTTTTTTCAGAAATTTGAAAATTACTTGAAGGAATTAATAAGGACGGCAAAGGTTTCCTTAGCCGAAAATTCAGAAAATCTACGAGCATACCGTGATTTATTGGATGGAATCTTTTGCAGCCTGATGTTATTCAATAAAAGAAGAGTTGGAGAACTTCAACGCATGACAGTGGAGTGTTTTAAAAAAAATTACGATGCAATTCCGTCTAAAGAATTTGAAAAGCCTTAACAAATTCCGAAAAAATTTTATATCGTTCCCTAAAAAGAATTGTAATCAGAGGAAAACGCGGAAGAGGCGTTCCAGTACTTTTCGATAAAAAAGTAGTCCAAGCAATTGAATACTTACTAAATCTCCGAAATTATTTTGATCTTGCCTGTAACGAATTTCTGTTTGGATTACCTGGAACTAATAATCCAATAAATGGGTATGTAGTTATGCGAAAACACGCACAATTAGCACTGGGTGATAAACATAGAGCTTTACTGCTAATGTCAACTAAATTACGAAAGCAACTTGCTACAATTACTCAGATATTCAATATGGAAAAATCGGAACTAGAACAACTGGCATGTTTCATGGGCCATACTGAAAAGACTCACGCACAGTTTTATAGATTACCAGATGACATCTATCAAACGGCAAAAATTAGTAAATTATTGATGTTATCTAAAGAAGGGGCTATTGAAAGATTTAAAGGCAAAAGTTTGGAAGAAATAGACGTCGCTGAATATATCGAACAAAATGAGAGCGATGATAACGATAATGAAGATGATGGTGAAGAAATACCAATGCTAAACGAAGTACTGGAACAACGTGAAAGTAATCGTGGTTACGTAAGTAATAGTGAAAAAGAAACTGGACCCAGTATGATTAGTACTAAAACAATTAAGAGTACAAAGCGTACTTTAATTCCATGGACGGAGGAACAGAAAAAAGTTACGGAAAAATACTTCTCAACTCACATCAAGAAAAAAATACCCCAAAAAAGATGAAGTAATGGCGCTAAAAGAAAAATATGCGAAGTTGTTTTGTAATAAACCCTACCCGACCATAAAAGTTTATGTTTGTAACAAATACAGAAGCAAATAAAGATTTATAATTTCTTAATGCGCTCTTTGTATTTATTATTAGAGCTAAACGTTTGTTTTTAGAATCTATTTTTTACTATTTAAAAGTATGTTTACTGAAAATGAGTTTGAGTATATTACAATATATTACAAAGAGAATTACAATGTTTTGTAAAAATTACAATCTCTAATAAAATTTAGTACCGTACAAAAATAGCAACGCTTTGAATGTAAAAAAATAATTTGTGAATACATAAATTTTCAGCTAAACAAAATTAACAATATCAATTATATATTAACAGAAAACATAATCTTCTGCAATAAAGTAAGAATTCGTATTAGGTTTGTTCTTTTTGGCACTAGCATCATACAACTGAACATGTTTTTCAAGGTGCTAACACACATAATTGTATTATATCGATTAAAAAATAAATAAATAAATTAATGTAAATATAAAGTAAAATGAATGTCTTCCGAAAAAAACCTGCTTTTATGACATTTATTATTAGTTTTACTAAAATTCGTGGAATAGTTAAATTTTATTTTTGAGGACTGCATATTGCAAATATCGTTCACTTTCGCAACTTAGGCTTTCTAATAAGATGTGGGTTTGCCACTTAAATTTTAAATGGAGTAAGAACGTCATTTTAGAACATGTTAATTTTTTTTTATAACAGCGCCTTTTTTTTAATTCCCAAGAAGACTTATTTTAAATGTGATAAATTAACTTCATACTTACCTTGTCTTTGTTTAGAAAAAGGTTCTGCAAACTCGATTAAAAACTACGTGATTTAAATGTAATAAAAATATTTTTAGAATTTAGATTTAAATATAAAATGATGGTGTTGAATATGCTACTATGTTTTATCATTATTAATGTATGTACTTATATACATTTTTTTTAATATTGTTATTTTTTTGCTTTATTTAATTATTAAAAACACATTATTTTTAAATTTTACATTTATTACAAAACGTTATATAACTTAAAATTTTAAATTACATAGTATTAAATTGACTAAAACAGAAATGCAAAAACGAATTAAAATAAAGTATTACAAAACCGTATGAAATTGAAAATATATAAAATTATAATAAAAAATGTAAAAACGAATTGAAATAAATTATTACAAAGCATAATTTACATACTTAACTTGCAATTCTGCGTGAGCATTAAACAAAATTTTGATTGTTATAAAAATAAATATTTTATTTCAATTCGTGATTCTGTCTTCTTGTGCCACTCATAAATATATATAAAAAAGTTAATTCAAAATACATACCGCAACTGATTAAAACAAAACAAAATTTGAAGATAAGTAAAATTAAAATACTATAAATGCAAAAAATAATTCAAATAAAATATTATAAAACATACTTTATTAAAACAAAACCGTAGAATTTTAGAAATAATATCAAATTATAATACCAAAAATTGAAAAAAGGATTGAAATAAACTAGGGAGGACATCCCATTTCAGTAGTGTATCCTTTGGAATGACAACCATAATACACTCCTCGTTTTCGTCGATTTACAACGTTTGTGCAGAAACAATTAACCAAAAATTCCACTAGGAATCGTTCTTGTCCGGGACGGTTTCTCACAGTTACGATGCGAATTTCACTGCCCGCAGGACAACGTTGTTTAAAATCTCTCTTCACAGCGGCAATGAACTGACACCCACAATTATAATTATTGTCATTTCTAGTAAATATTCCTGTCCATCTATGTGGATTTCTTCCATTTGTTACTTGAGGGTCTATATCGTCTAAGGTATATCCAGGTGGAGTTGATTCTTCTATGAGGTTCCGCGCCAATAACATATCTGCTTGGGTTACGTGATCCGTACAAGGTAGAAGATTTATTCCAAAGCCATGTTTTGCAGAAAATATGACAAAAACAAATAACACAAATTTTGACATTTTGAAAGTATTCACACACAAAAAAAAAACAATTTTCTTAGCACTTATAAGAGGTAAAGAAAATTTCAAGTGGACTACAAGAAGGCAGAATGACGAATTGAAATAAAAAATTCGTTCTTATAGCATTCATTTTTATTTATTATTTTAATAATCGCGTTGAATTTTATTTCGCCAAAACAACTCGCTAGCGCTATCGAATACCCATCCAAAAAAATGCACACGTTTGCTTTGTTCATTGCTGTTTATAACGGAACAATACTATTTCGCGCGGTCAAGAAGAAATAAATTGGGCAACAGTGGAAGGAGCCCATTATGCTGTATACGGATACCACTTTGAACTAAGATGTGCAAAATTTTTATACGGATCCCAAAAGCACCGTAGCATGGGTGACACCCTATATACTCGTATATTCTAGGATGCCACTTTGGTACATTACTGTACGGAGGTTAATTTGCACGTCAGCTATATATATATATATATATATATATATATATATATACGGTAATCGTACAATCCTAAGCCACCGATAGTAACTTGAATGCACAATCCTGAGCCACCTTCGCAATCCTGAGCCGTATATCTGGCTCAGGATTGTTGGACATGTTAAAACGCTTCTAGATGTCGCCAATAACCATCTGACAAAATATTAAAATGGCCCAGTTTTGATAGAAACATCAAAAAATTAGTTCACCACTTCTTCGGCATGGGGGCGCTGTGATCGACCATTTTTATATACAACTATATACACATCGTCAATCTCCCACGCACAATCCTGAGCCAATCTGAACTGCTCTACCTGGCAACACTGTAGTCTGTGGATGATTGTATTTACATTCAATTCGTATTAAATTTGCTATTTAAGAGTTTACTGTTTTTCTGTTTTATGATTTAGAAACCGTTTCTTTTGCTTGGCGGGGTAACTTTTAAGAATTTTGATCTTGTATTTTCGATGTGTACTTTCAGTACACTTATTCTCACGTATACTATTTTAGTATTCTCACATTATGATCACTTTTTTTTTAGTGAAATAATTTTGGTTCTTCCACGGACGTAATGGAACGGTAAGAGAACAACTCAACACATGCGCACTTCGTCAATTCTGTTTATTTGAAGGAGCATGCATGTGTCGAGCGATTCTGTTACCGTTCTATTAAATAAATTTAACTATTTTTTTCTTATTATTCGTTTTAAATAGGAACTCGGGTGATCAACTTTAACAAAAATTTGCAGGATGCCAAAAACAAAGTAAGTGTATAACTTCAAAGTTACCGTGCAAACTTCTCCAAAGAGATGAATACAATATTTCATATGACAGCGAAAAACGATTATATCAGAAATATTTGGAGACGCAAATAAATAAGTCATTATCAACAAATACAATGCTCTCTTATGATATTGTTTTATTAAAGACGGCGTTATTCGAAATAAAATGTGACGATTATATTTTAAATTATAAATTTAATAAAAAGGTAATATTGAAACCTAAAAAATACTTTAACGATTCCACGTTATCATGTCATAAATACAAATACTCATCTTTAAATTTCAATTTATCTATCAACTTGGAACTTAATTGTCAACCAAAAGAAAGCAAATTTAACTATAATGACCTTACGAAAGTGGAACAAACAACAGGCCAAAAACAGAAGATTATGTTAAACAAAATTATTCGAACAAAATAAATACCAGCATTTTCAGAAAATATTTCTGATAATATCAATTCTTTTAAATATTATGAAAGACGATTTAAAACTATATCCATGACTGTTAAAAATATTGATTGTACTTTTAATAACACATCAGAATTAATTTGCAATCTGACGTTTAATGCTTCCAAACCATTTCAACACACATTGTCAATACTGTCTGGCCTACGTTTATTCGAAAATGTTAATAGAAAGATGTTCGAGCAATTGGGAGATTATTATTGAAATGAGTTGCAACTGTTTTCATTTGGAATCTAATCTGGATCTGCAATAGAATCTTCAGCAGATTTAATGTCTGCTGGTCCAGAATCACTTGAACAGTTCGCTGAATTTATAATAATGTTGCTTTCATCACATATATACAGCACCCACGCTAGCATTAAAAGGTAACTGTTCATAATCCTTCGGCTGCTCAAAGTACATCTTTCTATTAATATTTTCGGATACAGATAAGTCATTCAATAGTTTGTAATGTAATGTAATGTAATAGATAGAAGGGTGACGTTACACTGCGACCTAAAAGATCTATTGTGTCCCCTATTCTTGCTGCTTTACAGTTGGCCTTCCAATCCTATTCCTTTCAGAAAGTGTAGGATGTCAGAGGGCCCCAGTCTAGGTAAGTCTCCCTCTTCGATTTCACATGCTCCCAGGTGCCACGCCCTCGAGTTGCACAGTGCTACGCAGTTTGAGAGGAGGTGGATGGGTGTTTCATCCTGTTCCCCTCAAAATCTGCATTTAGGATCCTTTTCCAATCCAAGCTTACTCAGGTGTCTTTTCAGTCAACAATGGCCTGAAAGTATTCCTGTTAATATGCGAACATTGTTCTTACTCAGGTTGATGGATTCTGTGAAACTCTTCTGGTTATAAGTTCCCGGAAGAGTTTACTTTGCCTCATTCCCTGGAGATTTTCCCAGTAACTGGATTTTCTCTGCTCTATTTCTATTTTTAGTTTCTTCAGTATTGTACTGCTACTTAACCCGCAAAAGGGTTCAGGCCCTACAAATGGCATTCCAGCCCCCTTTTTTTTGCGAGGTTATCCGTTATTTCGTTTCCTTCCACTCCTGTGTGACCTGGAACCCACAGAAGGGTTACTTTATTTCTTCTGCCTAGCTCATTTAATTTCCCTAGGCATTCCCAGACCATCTTAGGAGCTGATTTCATATGAGCTCAGCGCCTTGATGGCTGCTTGACTATCAGACATGATGATAATCTCCTGCTTCCGATAGTTTCTATCAATATTGAACTGAACACATCTTTCAATAGCGTGTATTTCCGTTGGATATTTTCCCAAGCTTTCGAAATATGTGGTTCCAGGCCTATATATTCCTATTCCAGTTCCTTCTGCCGTTTTGGAGCCATTAGTATACCATTTCATGGCATTTCTATTCAAGTTCAAGATGGTGTTACGATCCCAGTCGCTCCTGCTACTTAGCTTTATGATGAATTCCTTCACAAAGCTAATTTTTTTGTCATATCATCCCGGGGCATATTCCTTCCTTGACCATTCTTAGCGCGGTTCTTTTCGCCACGCCCTCTACTACAATGTGGAGGAGGGTAAATTCAATAGTTTAGAAGCACCATCAAACATCTTGTTGCAAGTTAATTCTGACGTCTTATTAAAAATAGAATCAATATTTTCAACAAGTACGGATGTAGTTTTAGAGCATGTTACACCATAATTAGAAGAATTGATATTATCAGAAATATTTTCTGAAAGTGTTATCATATTTATTTTGTCCGAATAATATTGTTTAACAAAATCTTTTTGGCCTGTTGTTTGTTGCAATTCCGTAAGGTCATCATTGTCTATTTTTCTTTCTTTTGTTTCACAGGTAAGTTCCAAATTGATAAATAAATTAAAGTCCGAAGATGAGGGTTTATATTTATGACATGATAACGTGGCACCGTTAAAGCATATTAGGTTCAAACGTTACATTTTTATTAGGTTTATAATTTAAAATATAATCGTCACATTTTATTTCGAATAACCCCGTTTCTAATAAAATAATATCTAAGAGATCACTGTATTTGTTGATAATGATGTACCTGTATTTATTTGCATCTCCAGAGAGAACGCATTAAAAATGTTTGAAATCATATTTTTTTTAACATTGAAAGGAGCGAGGGGTGGGAGGATGATTTCTTAAGTGGTATTATTTCTCTTTTTTTCCTCGAAACATCGGGAGAGGGGATGCATTAAAAATGTTTTAAATAATATTTTTTACATTTGCAGAGTTGAGGGAGAGCGGATGATTCTTTCAACTTCTTTTTTTCAAATATTTAGGGAAAACACGCATTAAAATGTTTTAAATTATTTTATTTTACATTGGAAGGGGTGAATATGGGTGTGTGGGGCTAGTGAACTCTCCCGTGTGCAGGAAGTGTGGGAGCGCGGAGGAAACTGCTGCTCACCTTCTTGACGAGCCAGACTGCGAACTTTTATGATAGGGTGCAATCTGGGTGAGAAGGTAAAATGGAAATGGGGACACAATAGGTATTTCTGGTCGAGTTGCCTTCTTCGGGTTTACTCCCGCAGGCCATAGACAAACAAGAAAAAACAAGGGTGAATGGGCAGAGGGATGATTTCTTTAAATGATATTTTTTTTTTAACCCTTACACTGTTCCAGACGAGTATACTCGCAAGCGACAAATGACAAATGCACATGATTCTCAAACTATGCGTAGTGAGAGTGTTAAACATCGGGGTAGAGAATGCATTAAAATATTTTACATGATATTTTTGTTTCAAGTAGGAAAAGGTGAGAAGGGAAAGGGATGAATCTTTTTTTGATAGGAACATCTTTAATGTACCGGGTGTCCAACCTAAGATGCAACGGTCCATAGCAGATTTATTATTGTTTCTTTGAAAAAATGTTTCGAATAAATGTTGCCTCAAATCATATTCTACACATGCTAAAATTAGTATCAGTAATGGCGGACTTCCGGTTATACCGGAAGTAGATACTAACTTTATTATTTTAAATGGAACACTCTGTATATTACAGCACTTTTGGATTCCTTGTTAAGGCATACATTGGGGCTAAGTTGAACCGTTTCCGAATTACATGACGTTTTTAGAAAAAAATGACATTTCCAATGTCTGCGGTGTTTGGAAATATCTCCGGAAATACGAAAGTTAGAAAGATGCGGTTTTCAGTTTTCGCTTAACCATGAAACAGCAGACGTCTTTTATTTTAAAATTGTTGCGTTTAAATTACAAAATTATTAAATAGGGCTCTGTAATTTTCGAACTCTAAAATCATGGATAACTTGATTTTTTTAAAATGAATAGTATAGCAATTTTTACATAAATGGGTGTAAATTTTAATTTTCTTTCGATTTTATACGACTGTCATTTTGTCTATCTCCAAAGGTTTTGGAGATACTCGCGATTTTTCAGTTTTTCATGATAGATACGTATTGCGAAGCGCCGGCCACCTTCCCCTGGCATTTCACCAGGCTTGCAACTGGCAGCAGTAATACTGGCATGTTTAGAAAGTGGCCAACAGAATAGAATAAGACCACTGGAAACAAACAAAACTTGAAATTACAAAAAAAAAAAGAAAACACAACATTGCGAACCGTTTCGAGAAAGTGATGTTTTCAGACGAAGCTACCTTCCACAAAAATGGATTTGTGAATCGTCACAATTGTCGTTATTATATGACACACAAAATCCCCATCGATTTGTTGCAGCACATAATCAGTACAGAAGGTCAGTGAACGCGTGGGCAGGTATCATTGGACAACATATCACCAGGCCCGCATTGGGGTATGGAGCAGAGAAAATCCAGTTACTGGGAAAATCTCCATGGAATGAGGCAAAGTAAAATTCTTCTGGAAACTTATAACCAAAAGAGATTTACAGAATGCATCAACCTGAGTAAGAACAATGTTCGCATATTAACAGGAATACTTTCAGGCCATTGTAGACTGAAAGGACACCTGAGTAAACTTGGATTGGAAAAGGAATCCGAATGTAGATTTTGTGGGGAACAGGATGAAACATCCATCCACCTCCTCTCAAACTGCGTAGTAGCACTGTGCAACTCGAGGGCGTTGCACCTGGGAGCATGTGAAATCGAAGAGGGAGACTTACCTAGACTGGGGCTCTCTGACATTCTACACTTTCTGAAAGGGATAGGATTCGAAGGCCAGCTGTAAAGCAGCAAGAATAGGGGACACAACAGATCTTTTAGGTCACAGTGTAACATCACCCTTCTATTTATCTACATCTACATCTACATCTAGGCATTGGGGTGGCCTATGGACCTGTTTCACCGCGACCTTTTCATCTCTTGTGATCCCCTTTTTCCTAGAGGACGCTCTCTAATTTTGCCCTCTTAATTAGGCCTATCATCTTTGAGAGCGGCTTCTTTATGTAGCTACTAGCTGTGGGGTTCTCCTCCTCCATTATTAGAAACCTTGTCCTCGCCAGGCCTTCATATTGGCACAGCACATGAACATGTGTTTCTTCCTCCTCTTGGCAGTATCTGTAAGTTGCATCATCTGCCAGGCCTATGTTGTACATATGACTATTCAATCTACAATGACCAGTCAGCAGACCTACAATAATTTTGACAGGCTTCCTGTCTTTATTCAGTAGATCTCTCATGAATTCAGGCCTCTGCTCCTTTAGGAACTCTTTTGCCTGTCTTTGTCCCGGTGATTTTTGCCACCACTCTGTAGACTGATATCCATTCATTGATGGATTTTTTAATTTGCGATTTGGTAGTGCCGAAAGAGGGGTCGGCTCCAACGAATGGTCTTGACGAACCTCGCCTGGCCAGCTCGTCCGCCCCCTTGCTTTGTACATTCGTTGACTGAAGGAATACATAAAGACTCGCAACCTAGGCCTAAAGTATGTGGCAGATAGATATCTCTCTTTATTCTCTCTCGCACAGCTATCCCCGCTCTCCCCAGTCCTAATTCTGCCCCCAAACTGTATTATTGGATAGTGGCGCCACTACAAGACAGTTGGAAGTTTAAGTGAACTTGCTATCAGCTGTGCAATCAGCAATCGTCCCTGTGAGTCATTTTGGCTAAACGAATAAAGTAAAAGAATATTGAAATTTGAACGTAAGCTTCGTGTGCTCATCGTTAACGCTACGTATGTATATGTAAACTGATCGGGCCAAAAATGATATATTATTATTTTATTTAATATGACTACTGATACAATACTGAATTATTTGAATATTTTAAATCTTTAGTTGGTTATTTATTTTAATAATAAAAGAAGAAAAATAACAATATGAAAAGGAGGTCTTTTTTTTTAATGCTTACAAAAAATAATAAATAATAATAATAAATACTTTTCAAAAAACAATCTCTATTTACATATTATAAAGGGCATATATAATTACAATCCACAAATATTTGATAGTAATACATATCAAATTAAAACATTTTCATCTTATCTACATATTAATTAGAAAGAGTTTTTCAGCATTGCTCTTGTAGTATTGCTCTTTTGGTCTATTTCGTACGTTTGTACAATGTCATTCCAAGATATACGCTTCTTATTAACCATAAATGTCAATTTAGGGTTCATGAAATTATTTCTTAACGATTTGATTAAATGTGGAGCGTCAAAGCAAGTAAATACGGTTTTGCTGTCGATTTTAATTGTTGGGTCATCCACTGTAGCACCTAACAGTTCCATTGTTTTTCTATTATTAGATCCTTGGTCACACACTAATACTAGAGGATTAAAAGACATGCTTCTTAATTCTTTTACAACATCTTCAACGATGGATTTCAAGGATAAACTGGTAACGGGTCCTGCAGAAGTATAATAAGCTAGTGGAATTTTCCAATTATGAAGAAGGCCACGCACAAGAAACACGAGTGCAGTATTCGCTAACTTCACTTGCTTTCCAAAATTTGCAAGATCTTGATAGCCTTCTACAACATCTTGGTATTTATTGTACTGCAATTCTTTCTTTAATATAATTTCATCGAACATCACAAACGCACATTTTCTCGCGCTCTGTCATTGATTTGGCCTTCAATTCTAGCTTGTTTGTAAGGGTAGTTTTCATGCCAGTTTTCAAATTTAGCACTTTGTAACCACGACTGTATGGTTCTAACAGATGGTAGACATTACCCTAACTTTTTAATCATAAACGAATATGTGCTTGGAGATTTATAGAAGAGGGAAAGAGCTAGCTGTTTCCCGGATTTAGTCCATTTAGAACGTTTGCTGTGGAAAAATTGCATCTTTATTAACGTCTTCACAGCTTCACTTTTATTTATTAATAAATTTTACAGTGACAGCTGCTTAGAAAGATTTTTTTCGTTGTTTAAAGCCTGTATGTTTCCTGGCAGCGAGATCTATATTTTCTTTTCAATACTTCTATCTTCTGCTTAAACTTTTACATTTCCATCGAAGATAATTTCTTGCGGGGGACATGTTTAGGTACTCGTTCGCTTATAGCACTACTATTACTGCTGCTACAAACACTTCTATTTCGTCCACTCATAGAATCCAGTTGAAAAAATACGGAACTTTCAGAATCGGTATTGGAACAACTATCCGGTTTTCTTCTTCTTTTGCAACCGTATTTTAGTCCTGACGGTTTCGAAGGGCTGACTGGGTAATAAATGTTTCCTTCATCATCTACACAAGAATATAAAGAAAATTGTTTTATTTCAATGATAGTATGAATAATTTCAGATTTAATGTATGTAGTATTAAAGAATTTGCATTTACCTTGTTCGTCATTATCTTTTAGGTACAGCAGTTTGTCGCAGTAACTTGCGTTTTGAATTTTACACTTTAAATGACATTCTAGAAAATGTCTTTCGCAAATTCTTTTATCTGCCAATTCACTAATGTCCATTAACGCAATTTCAATATTTCCACAGTTTTTCTGCCACTCTTTTACGCGTTCTTTGTCTTTTATAGGAAATTTAAAATAGCTAACACTTTTGTCCTTTAATCGGTGTTGAACCAACAATTATAATAACAAACACACGTTGCCGGAGAAACTCATTTTTAACACTAGTAGGTAAGTACCGTCTGAACAATCACTCTCAATGCGTACTCTACCGCTGCTCAAGCGAGATTGACCTATCCGTCTACCCGAGATCGCGCTGAGCCATCTATATGTCGGGTAGGCCAGCAGCCACCGTTAAAGGTATTACGTTGCGAGTCTTTATGTATTCCTTCAGTCAACGGTACATTAGAAGTTATCGGGAAATCTTAACCTGTCCCGCTAAGTAAAATCTCGGGCCGGGACGGGAATTCCCGATACTACCTGTTCTATTAACAGGTTAATGTATTCATTTCTATGAAGAAAGTTGCACAGTAACGATGTGCTTATACAACGCCGCTCTTCTACTCAAATTAACCAGTCGGATATTAATGTTACTTTTTTTTGGCATCATGCAACACCCAAGTTCTTATTTAAACAAATAGAAAGAAAAATATAGTTGATTTTATCTAGAACGGTAATAGAGTCGTCACATGCACACTCCTTCAAATAAACAGAATGTGTTGAAAGGTTCTGTTTAGTGCTGTGAGTTTCCGAATTAAAATTCGTTCGTATCGGATGATTCGGAATCAGGTGATTCCGGTTATTAGATTTCGATTTGGAATCGATGATTTTAAATCGTTATACAACGATTTTTATACGAATGAACCTTGAAACTTTTGTTAGGCATTCGCATACGTATTCTTATAAATTGTGTGATTTTGGAAATTCTCATCTTTTCGATTTTGACTCGATCATTCCAAATTCGTTTTCCGGACTGATAGGCTGTTTTTGTTGTTCATAGACGTTGTACGCACTTAAATCACATAGTCACGTTCACTCAGTATTAGTAATCTGGAGATTTTTTTATTAAGAAGTAATAGTAAACTTTTGTTCTAAATAATTTTAATAGAGATTTAGTTACGTATAAAATAAACACAAAATATGATCCCGTGTTCCACCGTGCTCCGTATGAATTATTCTGATTATTAAAATATCCGAATACGTGCAACTTATTCCAGTATATTTATACGAGTTCGTGGAAGAACCAAAACTGGATCTATTATTTTTCTAAGGCAATTAAGCATAATGGGAGAATACTAAAAGGTACACGTGATAATAAATGTACTGCAAAGTATACATCGAAAATACAGAATCAGAATCTCAAAAGTGACAATACTGCGCCAGGCAAACGAAAGGGAAAGGAAGGAAACGGTCGCTAAATCATAAAACAGAAAGAGGAACCTGACAACACTGCACTGGCTCAGAATAGTTAATTAAATTGCACATTTATGTATATTTTGGCTCCACTTTGTTAGAAAAATGATGTGGTTCAGAAATGTACTATTTTATCTGCACAAAAATACTGACATATACATCTTCTAGTTTAAGATTTTTGATGTGTATATATGGTGTTTTTAACGTGACCAAACCTTCACTGTAACTAGTTTCTATCTTTGTATCTTAGCATGGTCCAGGATGGTACGAATTTTCAAGTGGTGGAATGATAGAAAATCATATATATATATATATATATATAGTATATATATTAATATATATATATATTATATAGGGTGATTCACGAAAACCGTCCTTAAAAGTTTTGTTTACTTTGAAATGATTTATGTTGATTTTTGAAATTGGGCTTAAGCATTGTTGCTGTGCTCTGATCTTTTAGAAAAATAATAACATCTATGTCTGACTTTCCGGTTACATGGAAAGTCATGGCCAACTTTATGTTTTAAATAGAAACCTATATTTTTAGTACATTTTTAGGTTCTACTAGGAATTTTAAAGCCAATTTTATAAAACATCTACTTACCTATCGATTACCAGTTGCAAGTTATTTTGGTTTTTGTGAAAAAGGCTCAAAAAAATATGATGCTGTAAATGCGTATAACGGCTATACTATAAAAGATAGAGTTTTTGTGTTGAAGGTATGGGTCCTCTACTATTTAACCAGGGGATAAAAAGTAAACAAAATTATACAGGTGTCCTATAATCTAGGGTTCATTTAGGGTAACTTAAGTACTAAAAGTATTTTTTTTCAAATGGAACGCCCTGTATATTTTTACACCATGTGATGTAAAATTGAATCGTCTATCGAAAAGCCATAGATGTTCTTATATCTATCTCTAACGCTTCTTTTAGAATTAGCGATTTTTAGAAAATGTAGTTTTAGTAATAGTATTTAATTAATAGTAGGCGCTGAAAAAACAATTTTAACTTTAAGAGCATATAAGAAAGACAAAATATAGTTTGTTTTTGATAAGACTGATAGGCGAGCCACTGTCAAGTAATGCTTACATACTATATGTACCACGTTCGTGTATAGAACTTAAACTAAACTCAATGATTACTGTATATGGCTTCTTTGTAGTGTTTTCTTGCACCATATATACGTCGTACTGTCTGGCAAAACTTCATCCTTCTTGTGCTGAGGACAGTCACGCCGTAGATGTTCTGATGAACCGCAGCCATAGCAGGTTCCACGTTCTCTCTTGGGTTTCGGAAATCCTCTAGCAATGTGACCGGTATTATTGCAATTAAAACATCGTACCTGGTGTGGTGTTGACCTCCCTGGTACAACGCGGTGTAGTGCGAGTCCGAGTGGTCTGCTGATGATCATTCTGTTTGATGTCATTCATCACTTGCAGCATGTGGGAGAGAGAGAAATTCTTTCATCTTAGCTTATGTTTGAAGACTAGAGTTGTCAAATCCTTCGATCACATATGTAATGAGATCTTCTTCCGACAATCCAATCTTGTTGCCTAAAGGAACCTTTTCTTGGAAGTATGTTGCAAATTTTTCACTCCATGCCCACTTCTAGCCTCGAACTTTCTCATGTTACTAATCCGACCCTCTCTATTTTGGTACATTTTTTTCAACTCCACTTGGAGGGCCTCAAACGTGAGAGACACGTGTTCAGCTTTTGAATCATACCATCGTTTTACGTTGCCTTTAAGTTTATTACCTACCATAATAGTCATCACTTCGGTGGAAATCGAGTGTACGCGCCTTACCCTGTCGACTCGGTCCAGTCAGCTCACTATATCTTCGTTCGGCGTTCCGGCGAAGTCTGGTATCAATGTAGCAATTTCCGGTGGATATTTTGTTTTTTGTTTGTGCGACATAACCGCGTCGATTGTGGCGGCAATTAACTCCTTTACGCTGACTGGTGTCGGTTTGAAACCCCGGTTTTTGTCTTTTACGACATACTGTTGATCCTGATGTTTCGCCATTTTGTATACAAAATTTCCTTCTTAATCGTAATCTTCAATTTTCTGTGCCAATCCACCACTTTTCGTTAGTTTTGTCGTTCTTTACCCCACACCTGAACTGTAGGAGGCTGAGGGTGTATCAGTTTATTTTAATAAAACAAGATGTTGAAGTTAATGGTATACAGGATGCTAGGTAAGTATGTGAAAAAAATTTTAAGGAGTTATTCCTTGACCTATTCTAACAATATTTTGTCCTATCATGATTTTTGGTTTAGAAGATACAGGGCGAACAAGATTTGCGACAGTAACATTTTATTATCAAAAAGTACACGTAAAGTTGTTCAATCTACAATAAATGTTCGAAATGGCTTCCCAGCCTGGATACAAGCATTCAATCTTCTCGTCATTGACTGTCGAACTCTTTCAAACACACCAGGGACGTTTCTAATTGAGTTACACCCAGCAATTTATCCGATTTCGCAAATCGTCTAAACTCTCAACTGGAGTAGCCTAAACTATTGACTTCAGAGATCCCCAGAAGAAATAATCTAGGATTACGAGCAACCAAACTGAAATGTGGTGGTACACCATCGTGCATAAACCACATTGCAATTCTTGTCGCGTATGGTACATCCTCCAGAAACTTAGGCAGCGTTGCTTCCGCAAAGTTGCGGTACACAACGCCAGTAAATCTTTCTGGTAGAAATACCGGTCCAATTAGATAGTCACCCACAATTCCAACCCAAACATTCAACGAGAACTGATTTTGAAAATGATCTTCGACCTCACGCGGATTTTCATCTGCCCACACATGGTTATTATGAAAATTTCTTATTGCATTTCTTGAGAAACTGGCTTCATCGGTAAAAAGAATCTGTGTCAGGAATAGAGGGATGCGAATCAATGTTTGCAATATCCATTGACATAACGCAAAACGTGTAGGAAAATCAGCAGGTAGTAGTGCCTGAACGCGTTGAATGTGGTATGGATACAACAAATTGTCCTTAAGCATTTTCCAAACTGTCCAATGACTTACATTCAAAGTATTTACAACTTTCGCGCAGAACTACCAGGATCTTCCTCTATCATCTCCAGCAAGCACATTCTTATAAATTTACATTATCATGATAGACGATTATAGATTTAATAAATCATTCCAGTTTTTCATGCTGTGTGCTAATCAAAATTAAAATACAATTTTAACAATACACTTCTGATTATTGCAAGTTGTTTGATCAATATATTACCTAACATATTAAACGTTATAATATCCACTTCACAGTTACAAAACGTTCAAAATAACTACAAAACGACGCTAACAAATTGCGTCAATAAACAAAAGACGAGAAATATGTGGAGAATAGCGAGTGAGCGAGATAGTAGATATTAGTATTAAACACAACCAGTAGAGGGCGTCGAAATGGTATTAATTAAATTAATATAGGAGTACCAGGCCCAACCTCTATCCATGCGCTATCCCCGTAAGGTGCTGATATCTGGCGGCAAGAACAAAAAGGTACTGTTATGAATGAACCACGGCTTGCTTGATGACTCTGACAGTTTGCTTTATACGGCCTGTCGAATCATTCAAATTTACATTCAATTGAACATTACAGATTCCCGCAAGTAGCGACATCTGCATGACATTTGAGAACATGAGAACTACTATTTTGACACGTCAAAATAGTAGTTCTCCTGCATCCAGACTTCACGTCACCGGTTACGGGTTAATATCAAACAACACTTACTTGTAGTACACACTGATGAGATATGTATTTAGTAACGAATCTATTCCTAGTACCTTTCTCAGGAATTAGTTCTTTAACGTCATCTGGTTCCAAAGAGTTGAAAACATGTATCATCTATCTTATTACTTTATATAATAAAAACTCCAAACTCTTCCTTCAAAACACCTTTATCTCCAAACTGACTTCTCTTCGGCCGCTTCGACATTCTGTATTCGCCTTAATTATCAACCCTCGGCATAATCATAACATAGGCATAACATAGAGACACCGCGTAGTCTCGTATCAGCGTATTGAGGGATAGGGAAACTCCCAAATTTTTGTTTCTGGACTACGGCAGTGTTCACTGAAATGTAGATCGGAAACATGATACCTTGCGCTATCTGAGGATCAAGTTCCTTTAGTCCTGGAATTGCCAATCGCTCAACTCATACATTTTACACCTGGAATAATTATGAAAGATAAGTAGTGATGGTTCCTTTCTTTCTATTCAAATTTAAAATTTAAAGTATTCAAATAACATTCCTGTGTAAAATAGTTAATTATTGTTCTTAAGATCAAATATTTACCTGTTCATTCAAATAACGCGTGATTCGCTGGTTAGCAATTGTTGCTTACAATGGACAAAGTGAAGATAACAATAATATAAATATCGTATTATCACGAATACGTGAAATTTGAACACAATAGGCTGCCTTTTCTGTGGAAAGAAACTGTTGCAGTAGATCCCACCGTACTTATCAACAACTTGATACGAAAATGAAATTAAATACTTTTTCATTGTAGCTATTGGAATTTCGAATTCTTACAGCGAAAACATGGAACAACATCGACTCTTTTACGGATTCTACTACTTACCTAGCCGATATAAATGCGGGCCACTTGAAGCAGTTTCAAGTAGTCTTCACTTTCCACGATCACCATCCTTGAGGCTCTACTATTCGTTTTTATAAGTGCCGTTTAGGGGTCCGCCGAGATCAGCCAGCGCTCTGGGCTCTTTTTCCCAGAAGTTCCCGGAGTCGGCCTGAGAAACCTCGGCTATCGGCATTTTCCCGGCCCAGTTCAATTAGGATATCGCTGTTTCGAGTTCGACCAGTTTGATTTCCGTCTTGGTTTCCTCCGGCTTCACGTTTTGCCGTTGTCCATCCAGCACCTCGGCATAAGACTTACTCTGCGGCGTCTTAACCATTCGTCTGTCGGATACACTTTCTGAAACATTTTCGATGGGAGATAAAAAAAAATTGCCTCTAAAGGGCACCAGAATGCCTGCCAGTGCTAATTTCACATAAATATGTTTCCTGTGAATCTTCCGGCTTCACATTTTGTCGATGTTCACCCAGCACCTCGGCATAGGACTTATTCTGCAGTGGCTTAACCCGTGCCGAAGCGCGCGCACTTTTTGTCAAGTTGTAATGCCAAGCAATCTCCGCCCCACGTTTGTGCGTCAGATTGAAATAGTACACTTTATCGTGCCCTGCGCGTTAAACTGCAATGGTTCGTTAATTTACTTACGAATATTATATTTTTTGTTGGGCGCCGTAAAATAAGTAAATAATAATAATAATTATTAATAAATTGAAATAAATAAAGGAAAACTAGCATGAGAATATCGACAAAAATAACCGCTCCCAGGTCGTGCGGTTCAATGAGTATTTAAGATATAGTGCAACTCTGTATGCTAAATAACACAATAAAATAATAAAAGAAATTGATTTAACCTTCACAGTATTTTATTTGAATACAGTGAATATAGAAATAAACACATTACATATAAATAAGGATTACTTAGTGGTAAAGAAATAATAAATGGGGCTGCCTTGTATGTTATTGACTGAAATTAAATTATTAAATTTAAATAGAAAGCAAATAAAATTAGGTTTCAAATTTATGAACTAATAAACAAATAAAATATTCGGTAACACTTGCGATTTTGGCGGTTCTTTCATTCTAGGTGTGGACTTGGCGTGGTCGGTACACACAGCGGTCTCGTCTGGAAATTGGCTCGATGCTACTACACCGTCGTACCCTTTGGGAACTGTATTCGGCCCTCTCGATCGCGAAATTCTCAGCATATAGTGGCATAACACGTCTGATAAAGCGCAATCTAATACAATTGCATGACTACTACTCAGGAGTTTAANTCTTGCCAAGCGAAAGTAAAAGGACAACAGTGACGATGTTTGAGTAGCGCGACCGTACTGTAGGATATTTCTAACTGGATGCCATCATGGGCGTTGAAGGCACAAGCAAGCAACATTCATCATGTAATATACCTCAATAAACGTTCTTTTGAGACGCAGGTCTTTTTCTGGCGATTTGCCAACGAAGTAAAGAAAGCAGCTGACGATTTTTGGTAGGCGGCCGTATGTAGGATACCTTTCTACTCTAGGGAACTGCATCATGGCGTCACTGAAGGCACAAGCAGCACCTATTCATCATTTAATTACTCTAATAAGCCGTTCTTTGAGAACGCAGATCTTTTGCTTGGCGATTTGCCAAACGAAAATGTGTGTACAAGAACAGTGACGATGTTTTGAGTAGGCGGACGTACTGTAGGAACCTTTTCTACTGGAAACGCATCATGGGCGTGCTGATGGCACAGCAAGTACCTATTCAATGACGCTTTAATATACTACTAACGTTTCTTTGACAACGCAGGTATTTTCTGGCGAGGTTGCCAACACCAAAGTAAAAAAACAGCTGAACGATTCTTTGAGTAGGCGACCGTACTGGTAAGGATCCTTTTCTACTGAACTGCATCAATGGCGTACTGAAGGCAACCGCAAGCAAACCAGTGGATCATCGCATTTAATATACTAATAAACTGTTTACTTTTGAGAACGCGCAGTATGCTTCTCTGGCGATTTGCCAACCGAAGAAAGAAACATAGCTGACGATGTCTTTGAGTAGGCGACCGTACTGTAGGATACCTTTCTACTCGGAACTGCATCCATGGGCGCACTGAAGGCACGCGCAAGCACCTGTTCATTTAATATACTATAACCGTTCTTTGAGACCGCAGATTTTTTCCTGGCGATTTGCCAACTTATCCAAGTAAAACGAAACAGCTGACGATGTCTTTGAGTAGTGCGACGTATGTAGGATACCTTTCTAACTGGAACTGCATCATGGGCGTACTGAAGGCACACGTAAGCATACCTAATTTTGCACATTACTAATAACCGTTTTTTGAGAAGCAGGTTTTTCATGGCGATTTGCCAACCGAAGTAAAAAGAATAAACAGCTGACGATGCTTTGAGTAGGCGACCTACTGTAGGATACCTTGGGTTATGGGGAACTGCAGTATGGGGTACTGAAGGCCCGAGCAAGCAATCTATTCATGCATTTAATGTGATGAATGAAATCGTTCTTTTGAGAAACGCGGATCTTTTCTGGGATTTGCCAAACCGAAAAGTAAAACGAAAACAGCTGAGATGTCTTGAGTAGCGACGTGTACTTGGTGGATTACGCTTTCTACACTGGAACGCATCATGGCGTACTGAAGGCACACGTCAGCAACCTATTTCATCATTACTAATAAACCGTTTTTTTGAGACGCAGGTCTTTTGCTGGCGATTTGCCAACCGAAAGTAAAAGAAAACAGCTGACGATGTCTTTGAAGTAGGCGAACGCGTATTGTAGGATACCTTTCTACTGAACACTGCATCATGGGCGTACTGAAGGCACAAGCAAGCAGACCTATTCAATTATGTATTATACCTAATAACCGTTCTTTTTGAGAACGCAGATCTTTTCTGGGATTTGCCAACCGAAAGTAAAAAGAAAACAGCTGAAACGATGTCTTGAGTAGGCACCGTACTGTAGGATACCTTTCTAACTGAACTGCATCCAATGGGCGTACCTGAAAAGGCACAAGCAAGCAAACCTATTCATCATTTATTATACTAATAAAACGTTCTTTTGAGAACCTAGGTCTTTTCTGGCGATTTTGCACCGAAGTAAAAGAACAGCTACGATGTTTTGAGTAGGCGACCGTACTGTTAGGATACCTTTCTACTGGAACTGCATCATGGGCGTACTGAAGGCACAAGTAAGCAACCTATCATCATTACTATAAAACCGTCTTCGTTGAGAACGCAGGTCTTTTCTGGCGATTTGCCAATCGAAAGTAAAAAAAGACAACAGCTACGATGCCTTTGAGTAGGCGACGTACTGTAGGATACCTTCATTAACTGGACACTGCCTCATGGGCGTACTGGAAGGCACGCACAAGCAATCTATTCATTCATTTAATGTTTAATGAATCGTTCTTTTGAGAACGCGATCTTTTCTGGCCGATTTGCCAACCGAAAGTAAAAAGAAAAGCTGACGATGTCCTTTGAGTAGGCGACCGTACTGTAGGCATACCTCCCTTTACTGGAACTGCATCATGGGCGTACTGAAGGCACAAGCAAGCCCTATTCATCATTTATTATAACTAACTAACGTTTTTGAGAAACGCCGATCTTTTTTCTGGCGAATTTGCCAAAACCGAAAAGTAAAAAGAACACAAGCATGGACGATGTAGCTTATGAGTAGGCGACCGTGCGGTAACTTGTAGGACGAATGTACCTTTTACTGCTGGAGGACTAGAGCATCTGGCGTAACTGAAAGGCACAATGCAAGCACTATTCACATTTATTATACTAATAAGACTGTTTCTTTTGAGAGCGCGATCTTTTTGGCGATTTGCCATCGAAAGTAAAAAGAAAACAGCTGACGATGCCCTTTTGAGTGGCGACCGTACTGTAGATACCTTCTTACTGGACTGCATCATGGGCGTACTGAAGGACAGCAAGCAATCTATTATACCCATATTAATGTATTAATAATCGTTCTTGAGAACGCGATCTTTCTGGCGATTTGCCCAACGAAGTAAAAAGAAAAACAAGCTGACATGTCCTTTGAGTAGGCGACCGTCACTGTGGATACTTTCTCTGGGATCTGCATCACTGCGGCGTACTGAAGGCCAGCAAGCAAGCACGCTTCATCATTTATTATACTAAATAAACCGTTCTTTTGAGAACGCAGATTTTTCTGGCGATTATTGCCCCGAAAGTAAAAAGAAAACAGTGACGATGGTCTTTGAGTAGGCGACCGCGTTCTGGTAGGTAACCTTTCTACTGGAACTGCATCTGGGCGTACTGAAGGCAACAAGCCAAGGCAACCTATTCTCATTTTATAACTAATAAAACCGTTCTTTTTCTTGAAGCCGCAGATCTTTTCTGGCGTTTGCCAACCGGAAAGTCAAAAGAAAACAGCTGACGATGGTTTCTTTTCCCCTTTAGTTTGGAGTAAGGCGGCATACTGTAGCCGGATCCCTTCTACTGAACTGCATCATGGGCGTACTGAGGCACAACAAGCAACTATTCACATATTATTACTAATAAACGTTCTTTTGGTTGGAGAGAATGCAGATCTTTGCTGGGATTGGCCAAGCCGAAAGTAAAAGAAAACAGCTGAGATTTCTTTGAGTAGTGCGGACCGTCTGTAGGATAAACCTTTCTATCTGGAACTGCATCATGGGCGTGCTGGAAAGGTCCAGCAGTAACCATTTCATATTTTATATACTATAAACCGTCTTTGGAAGCGCGCCGCAGGTATTTTCTGGCGGAGGTTTGCAAACCGACAGAGTAAAAAGAAAAACAGCTGACGATGTCTTTTGAGTAGGAACGACCGTACTGTAGGATACTTTCACTGGAACTGCATCATGGGCGTACGAAAGGCACCAGCAAAGCACCACATTCATGTGAGTCATTTAATATATCAATAAAACGCTCGTCTTTTATTCTTTTTGAGACGGCAGATCTTTTCCGTGGCGATTTGGCAACCGAAAGTAAAAGAAAACAGCTGACAGATGTCTTTTGGTAGGCGACTGTACTGTGGATACCTTTCTACTGAACTGGCAAGTACATCGGGCGAGGAACTGAAGAGACAAGCAAGCAACCTGGTTCATGAGATTAATTACTGAATAAGCGCCGTTACTCTTTTGAGAACGAGTGCAAAGATTTTTTCTGGCGAATTTGCCAACCGAAAGTCAAAAGAAATCATGCTGACAGATGTCTTTGAGTTAGCGGCGGAACCGTATTGTAGGATAAACCTTTCTACTGGAACTGCACATCATGGGCGTTCTGAAGGCAACAAGCAAGCAACCTATTTTATCTTATTTACATGAATACCGTTCTTTTGGAGAACGCAAGATCTTTTCTGCGATTTGCCAACCGAAAGTAAAAAGAAACAGCTGACGATGTCTTTTGAGTAAGGGCGACCGTTAACTGTAGAATACGCTTCTAAGCTGGAACTGAGTCATGGGGTACCTGAAGGCACCAGCATGCAACTATTCATCATTTATTATACTATAAAGACGTTCTTTTAGAACTAGGTCTTTTCTGGCGGCGTTATGCAACCGAAAGTCAAAAAGAAAACAGCTGATGAATGTTTTGAGTAGGCGACCGGTACTGTATATACCTTTACTGGAAATGCATCAATGGGCGGACTGAAGGCAAAAGCAAGCCAACTGTTCATCAAATCTAAAAACGTTCTTTTGAGACGCAGATTTTTTCTGGCGATTTGCAACGAAAGTAAAAAGAAACAGCTGCGAATATATTCGAGTAAGCGACCGTACTGTAGGATCCTTCTTACTGGGACTGCTCATGGGTACTGAAAGCCAAAGCAAAGCAACTTTCATCATTTAATATATATTAAAACGTTCTTTTGAGAACGCAGATCTTTTCTGGCGATTTGCCAACCGAAAGTAAAAGAAAACAGCTGACAATGTCTTTGAGTAGGACCGTACTGTAGGATACCTATCTACTTGCAACTGCATCAAGGGCGTACTGAAGGCACAAGCAAGCAACCTATTCAATTATTTATTATACTAATAAAAACGTTCTTTTGAGAACCCAGATCTTTTCTGGGCGATTTGCAAAACCGAAAGTAAAAGAAAAAAACAGCTGAGGATGCCTTCGAGTAGGCGACCGTACTTATAGGATACCTTTCTACTGGAACTGGCAATCATGGGCGTACTGAAGGCACAAGTAAGCAACCTATTCATCATTACTAATAAACCGTTCTTTTGAGAACGCAAGTCTTTTCTGGGCGATTTGCCAATCGAAAGTAAAAAAGAAAACAGCTGAACGATGCTTTGAGGAGGCGACCGTACTGGTAGGATACCTTCTTACTGGAACTGCATCATGGCGTACTGAGGCACCAGCAAGCAAACATATTCACATGTAAATGATAATTAATAAAATCGTTCTTTTGAGAACGCGGCATCTTTTTCTGGCCAGTTTGCTAACCGAAAGTAAAGAAAACAGCTGACGATGTCTTTGAGTAGGCGACCCGTACTGTAGGATACCTTTCTACTGGAACTGCATCAATGGCGTACTGAAGGACACAAGCAAGCAACCTATTCATCATTTAATATACTAACTAAGAAACCGTTCTTTTGAGAACGCAGATACTTTCTGGCGATTTGCCAACCCGAAAAGTAAAAGAAAACAGCTGACGATGTCTTCGAGTAGTCGACCGTACTGTAGGAGACCTTTCTACTGGAACTGCATCATGGGCGTACTGAAGGCACCAGCAAGCAACCTATTCATCAGTTAATATACTAATAAAACGGTTCTTTTGAAGAACGCCAGATCTTTTCGGCGATTTGCCAACCGAAAGTAAAAAGAAAAACAGCTGACGATGTCTTTGAGGTAGGCGACAGTACTGTAGGATAACCTTTCTACTGAGAATCGATCATGGGCCGTACTGAAGGCAACCAAGCAAGCAACCATTCATCATTTAATATACTAATAAACCTTCTTTTGAGAACGCAGATCTTTTTCTGGCGATTGGCCAACCGAAAGATAAAAGAAACAGCAGACGATGTCTTTGAGTAGGCGACCGACTGTTAGGATACCTTTCTACATGGAACTGCATCAGGGCGTGCTGAAGGCACAAGCAAGTAACCTATTCACATTTATATACTAATAAACCGTTTCTTTTTGAGAACCGCAGGTATTTAACTGCGATTTGCCAACCGAAAGTAAAAAGAAAACAGCTGACGATTCTTTGAGTTAGGCGACCGTACTGTAGGATTACCTTTCTACTGGAACTGCATCATGGGCGTACTGAAGGCACCAGCAAGCAACCCATTCATCATTTAATACTAATAAACTGTTCTTTTGAGAACGCAGATCTTTTCTGGCATTGCCAACGAAAGTAAAAGCAAACAGCTGCACCGATGTCTTTTGAGTAGGCGACCGTACTGTTAGGTACCTTTCTACTGGAACTGCATCATGGCGCACTGAAGGCACAAGCAAGCAACCTGTTCATTTAATATACTAATAAACCGTTCTTTGACGAACGCAGATTTTTTCTGGCGATTGCCAACCGAAAGTTAAAAAGAAAACAGCTGACGATGTCTTTGAGTAGGCGACCGTATTGTAGGATACCTTTCTACTGGAACTGCACTCATGGGCGTACTGAAGGCACAAGCAAGCACCTATTCATTATTTATTATACTAATTAAAACCGTCTTTGAGAACGCAGATCTTTTCTGGCGATTGCCAACCGAAAGTAAAAAAAGAAAACAGCTTGACGATGTCTTTGAGTAGGCGACCGTTACTGTAGGATACCTTTTCTACGGAAACTGCATCATGGCGTACTGAAGGCACAAGCAAGCAACCTATTCATCATTATTTATACTAATTAAAACGTTTCTTTGGGAGAACCTAGGTTTCTTTTTCTGGCGATTTGCCAAACCGAAAGTAAAATAGGAAAAACAGCTGACGAGTCGAGAGCACCCGACGTAGGAACCTTTCACTGGAACTGCACAGGGGACGAAGCACAAAAGGCAACCTATTCAATTTCATTACTAATAATACCTTCTTTGAGAACGCAGCTCTGCGATTTTGCCAATCGAAAAAGTTAAATAAGGAAAAGCTGACCGATGCCTTTGAGTAGGCGACCGTACTGTAGGATACCTTCTTACTGGAACTGCATCATGGGCGTACGAATACCACCAAGCAAGCAATCTTATTCATCATTATGTATTAATAAATCGTTCTTTGGAGAACGCGATCTTTCTTGGCATTGCAACCGAAAGTTAAAAAGAAAACAGGCTGACGATGTCTTTGAGTAGGCGAACCGTTACTGAGGATACCCTTCCTACTGGAACTGCATCATGGTGGTTACTGAAGGCACAAGCAAGCAACCTATCATCATTTATTATACTAATAAACCTTCTTTTGAGAACGCAGACTCTTTTCTGGCGATTTGCCAACCAAAGAAAAAAAGAAAACAGCTGACGATTGTCTTTGAGTAGGCGACGTACTGTAGGATACCTTTCTGACTGAACTGCATCATGGCGACTGAAGCACAAGCAAGCAACCTATTCATCATTTAATATACTAATAAACCGTTTCTTTGAGAGAACGCAGTCTTCTGGGCGATTTGCCAACCGAAGTAAAAAGAAAACAGCTGATCGAGTCTTTGATGTAGGCGACCGCTACTGTAGGATACCTTTCTACTGGAACTGCATCATGGGCGTACTGAAGGCACAAGCAAGCAACCTATTCATCATGTAATATACTAATAAACCGTTCTTTTGAGACCGCAGGTCTTTTCTGGCGATTTGCCAACCGAAAGTAAAAAGAAAGCAGCTGACGATGTCTTTGAGTAGGCGGCCGTACTGTAGGATCCTTCTACTGGAACTGCATCATGGGCGTACTGAAGGCACAAAGCAAGCAACCTATTCATCATTAATATACTAATAAGCCTTCTTTTGAGAACGCAGATCTTTTCTGGCGAATTTGCAACCGAAAGTAAAAAGAAAACAGCTGACGATGTCTTTGAGTAGGCGACCGTACTGTAGGATACCTTTCTACTGGAACTGCATCATGGGCGTGCTGATGGCACAAGCAAGTAACCTATTCATCATTTAATATACTAATAAACCGTTCTTTTGAGAACGCAGGTATTTTCTGGCGATTTGCCAACCCAAAGTAAAAAGAAAACAGCTGACGATGTCTTTGAGTAGGCGACCGTACTGTAGGATACCTTTCTACTGGAACTGCATCATGGGCGTACTGAAGGCACCCCGCAAGCAACCCATTCATCATTGAATATACTACATAAACTGTTCTTTTTTGAAGAACGCAGATCTTTTCTGGCGATTTGCCAACCGAAAGTAAAAAGAAAACAGCTGACGATGTCTTTGAGTAGGCGACCGTACTGTAGGATACCTTTCTACTGGAACTGCATCATGGGCGCACTGAAGGCACAAGCAAGCAACCTGTTCATTTAATATACTAATAAACCGTTCTTTTGAGAACGCAGATTTTTTCTGGCGATTTGCCAACCGAAAGTAAAACGAAAACAGCTGACGATGTCTTTGAGTAGGCGACCGTACTGTAGGATACCTTTCTACTGGAACTGCATCATGGGCGTACTGAAGGCACAAGTAAGCAACCTATTCATCATTACTAATAAACCGTTCTTTTGAGAACGCAGGTCTTTTCTGGCGATTTGCCAACCGAAAGTAAAAAGAAAACAGCTGACGATGCCTTTGAGTAGGCGACCGTACTGTAGGATACCTTCTTACTGGAACTGCATCATGGGCGTACTGAAGGCACCAGCAAGCAATCTATTCATCATTTAATGTATTAATAAATCGTTCTTTTGAGAAACGCGATCTTTTCTGGCGATTTGCCAACCGAAAGTAAAACGAAAACAGCTGACGATGTCTTTGAGTAGGCGACCGTACTGTAGGATACCTTTCTACTGGAACTGCATCATGGGCGTACTGAAGGCACAAGTAAGCAACCTATTCATCATTACTAATAAACCGTTCTTTTGAGAACGCAGGTCTTTTCTGGCGATTTGCCAACCGAAAGTAAAAAGAAAACAGCTGACGATGCCTTTGAGTAGGCGACCGTACTGTAGGATACCTTCTTACTGGAACTGCATCATGGGCGTACTGAAGCACCAAGCAAGACAATCTATTCATCATTTAATGTATTAATAAATCGTTCTTTTGAGAACGCGGATCTTTTCTGGCGATTTGCCAACCGAAAGTAAAACGAAAACAGCTGACGATGTCTTTGAGTAGGCGACCGTACTGTAGGATACCTTTCTACTGGAACTGCATCATGGGCGTACTGAAGGCACAAGTAAGGCAACCTATTCATCATTTACTAATAAACCGTTTCTTGAGAACGCAGGTCTTTTCTGGCGATTTGCCAATCGAAAGTAAAAAGAAAAAACAGCTGACGATGCCTTTGAGTAGGCGACCGTTACTTGTAGGAACCTTCTTACTGGAACTGCATCATAGGGCGTACTGAAGGCACCAGCAAGCAACCTATTCATATTTATTATACTAATAAAACGTTCTTTTGAGAACCAGGTCTTTCTGGCGATTGCCAACCGAAAGTAAAAAAAACAGCTGACGATGTCTTTGAGTAGGCGACCGTTACTGTAGGATACCTTCTACTGGAACTGCATCATGGGCGTACTGAAGGCACAAGTAAGCAACCTATTTCATCATTACTAATAAACCGTTCTTTGAGAACGCAGGTCTTTCTGGCGATTTGCCAACCGAAAGTAAAAAAAGAACAGCTGACGATGCCTTTGAGTAGAGCGACGTACTGTAGATACCTTCTTACTGGAACTGCATCATGGGCGTACTGAAGGCACCAGCAAGCAATCTATTCATCATTTAATGTATTAATAAATCGGTTCTTTTGAGGGAACGCGGATCTTTTTCTGGCGATTTTGCCAACCGAAAGTAAAACGAAAACAGGCTGACGATTGTCTTTGAGTAGGCGACCGTACTGTAGGCATACCTTTCTACTGGAACTGCATCATGGCGTTACTGAAGGCACAAGTAAGCAAACCTATTTCATTACTAATTAAACCGTTCTTTCTGAGAAACGCAGGTCCTTTTCTGGCGATTTGCCAACCGAAAGTAAAAAAAAACAGCTGACGATGCCTTTGAGTAGGCGACCGTACTGTAGGAAACCTTCTACTGGAACTGCATTCATGGCGTACTGAAGGCACCAGCAGCAATCTATTTCATCATTTAATGTATTAATAAATCGTTCTTTTTGAGAACGCGGATCTTTTCATGGCGATTTTGCCAACCGAAAGTTAAAACGAAAAACAGCTGACGATGTCTTTGAGTAGGCGACCGTTACTGTAGGATACCTTTCTACTGGAACTGCATCATGGGCGTACTGAAGGCCACAAGTAAGCACCTAATTCATCATTACTAATAAACCTTCTTTTGAGAACGCAGGTCTTTTCGGCGATTTGCCAATCGAAAGTAAAAAGAAAACAGCTGACGATTGCCTTTGAGTAGGCGACCGTACTGTAGGATACCTTCTTACTGGAACTGCATCATGGGCGTACTGAAGGCACCAGCAAGCAACCTATTCATTATTTATTATACTAATAAAACGTTCTTTTGAGAACCCAGGTCTTTTCTGGCGATTGCAACCAAAAGTAAAAGAAAAACAGCTGACGATGTCTTTGAGTAGGCGACCGTACTGTAGGATACCTTTCTACTGGAAACTGATCATGGGCCGTACTGAAGCACAAGTTAAGCAACCTATTCATCTTACTAATAAAACCGTTCTTTTGAGAACGCAGCGTCTTTTCTGGCGATTTGCCATTCGAAAGTAAAAAAGAAACAGCTGACGATGCCTTTGAGTAGGCGACCGTACTGTAGGATACCTCTTACTGGAACTGCATCATGGGCGTACTGAAGGCACCAGCAAGCAATCTATTCATCATTTAATGTATTAATAAATCGTTCTTTTGAGAACGCGGATCTTTTCTGGCGATTTGCCAACCGAAAGTAAAAAGAAAACAGCTGACGATGTCTTTGAGTAGGCGACCGTACTGTAGGATACCTTTCTACTGGAACTGCATCATGGGCGTACTGAAGGCACAAGCAAGCAACCTATTCATCATTTATTATACTAATAAACCGTTCTTTTGAGAACGCAGATCTTTTCTGGCGATTTGCCAACCGAAAGTAAAAAGAAAACAGCTGACGATGTCTTTGAGTAGGCGACCGTACTGTAGGATACCTTTCTACTGGAACTGCATCATGGGCGTACTGAAGGCACAAGCAAGCAACCTATTCATCATTTAATATACTAATAAACCGTTCTTTTGAGAACGCAGATCTTTTCTGGCGATTTGCCAACCGAAAGTAAAAAAAGAAAACAGCTGACGATGTCTTTGAGTAGGCGGCAGTACTGTAGGATACCTTTCTACTGGAACTGCATCATGGGCGTACTGAAGGCACAAGCAAGCAACCTATTCATCATTTAATATACTAATAAACCGTTCTTTTGAGAACGCAGATCTTTTCTGGCGATTGGCCAACCGAAAGTAAAAAGAAAACAGCTGACGATGTCTTTGAGTAGGCGACCTACTGTAGGATACCTTTCTACTGGAACTGCATCATGGGCGTGCTGAAGGCACAAGCAAGTAACCTATTCATCATTTAATATACTAATAAACCGTTCTTTTGAGAACGCAGGTATTTCTGGCGATTTGCCAACCGAAAGTAAAAAGAAAACAGCTGACGATGTCTTTGAGTAGGCGACCGTACTGTAGGATACCTTTCTACTGGAACTGCATCATGGGCGTACTGAAGGCACCAGCAAGCAACCCATTCATCATTTAATATACTAATAAACTGTTCTTTTGAGAACGCAGATCTTTTCTGGCGATTTGCCAACCGAAAGTAAAAAGAAAACAGCTGACGATGTCTTTGAGTAGGCGACCGTACTGTAGGATACCTTTCTACTGGAACTGCATCATGGGCGCACTGAAGGCACAAGCAAGCAACCTGTTCATTTAATATACTAATAAACCGTTCTTTTGAGAACGCAGATTTTTTCTGGCGATTTGCCAACCGAAAGTAAAAAAGAAAACAGCTGACGATGTCTTTGAGTAGGCGACCGTATTGTAGGATACCTTTCTACTGGAACTGTTCATCATGGGCGTACTGAAGGCACAAGCAGCAACCTATCATTATTATTATACTAAAAACCGTTCTTTTGAGAACGCAGATCTTTTCTGGCGATTTGCCAACCGAAAGTAAAAAGAAAACAGCTGACGATGTCTTTGAGTAGGCGACCGTACTGTAGGATACCTTTCTACTGGAACTGCATCATGGGCGTACTGAAGGCACAAGCAAGCAACCTATTCATCATTTATTATACTAATAAAACGTTCTTTTGAGAACCCAGGTCTTTTCTGGCGATTTGCCAACCGAAAGTAAAAAGAAAACAGCTGACGATGTCTTTGAGTAGGCGACCGTACTGTAGGATACCTTTCTACTGGAACTGCATCATGGGCGTACTGAAGGCACAAGTAAGCAACCTATTCATCATTACTAATAAACCGTTCTTTTGAGAACGCAGGTCTTTTCTGGCGATTTGCCAATCGAAAGTAAAAAGAAAACAGCTGACGATGCCTTTGAGTAGGCGACCGTACTGTAGGATACCTTCTTACTGGAACTGCATCATGGGCGTACTGAAGGCACCAGCAAGCAATCTATTCATCATTTAATGTATTAATAAATCGTTCTTTTGAGAACGCGGATCTTTTCTGGCGATTTGCCAACCGAAAGTAAAAAGAAAACAGCTGACGATGTCTTTTGAGTAGGCGGACCGTTACTGTAGGATACCTTCCTACTGGAACTGCATCATGGGCGTACTGAAGGCAAAGCAAGAAACCTATTCATCACTTATTATACTAATAACCGTTCTTTGAGAACGCAGATCTTTTCTGGCGATTTGCCAACCCGAAAGTAAAAGAAAACAGCTGACGATGTCTTTGAGTAGGCGACCGTACTGTAGGATACCTTTCTACTGGAACTGCATCATGGGCGTACTGAAGGCACAAGCAAGCAACCTATTCATCATTTAATATACTAATAAACCGTTCTTTTGAGAACGCAGATCTTTTCTGGCGATTTGCCAACCGAAAGTAAAAAGAAAACAGCTGACGATGTCTTTGAGTAGGCGACCGTACTGTAGGATACCTTTCTACTGGAACTGCATCATGGGCGTACTGAAGGCACAAGCAAGCAACCTATTCATCATGTAATATACTAATAAACCGTTCTTTTGAGACCGCAGGTCTTTTCTGGCGATTTGCCAACCGAAAGTAAAAAGAAAGCAGCTGACGATGTCTTTGAGTAGGCGGCCGTACTGTAGGATACCTTTCTACTGGAACTGCATCATGGGCGTACTGAAGGCACAAGCAAGCAACCTATTCATCATTTAATATACTAATAAGCCGTTCTTTTGAGAACGCAGATCTTTTCTGGCGATTTGCCAACCGAAAGTAAAAAGAAAACAGCTGACGATGTCTTTGAGTAGGCGACCGTACTGTAGGATACCTTTCTACTGGAACTGCATCATGGGCGTGCTGATGGCACAAGCAAGTAACCTATTCATCATTTAATATACTAATAAACCGTTCTTTTGAGAACGCAGGTATTTTCTGGCGATTTGCCAACCAAAGTAAAAAGAAAACAGCTGACGATGTCTTTGAGTAGGCGACCGTACTTGTAGGATTACCTTTCTACTGGAACTGCATCATGGCGTACTGAAGGCACCCCCGCAAGCAACCCATTCATCATTTTAATATACTAATAAACTGTTCTTTTGAGAAACGCAGATCTTTTCTGGCGATTTGCCAACCGGAAAGTAAAAAGAAAACAGCTGACGATGGCTTTGAGTAGGCGGGACCGTACTGTAGGATACCTTTCTACTGGAACTGCATCATGGGCGCACTGAAGGCACAAGCAAGCAACCTGTTCATTTAATATACTAATAAACCGTTCTTTTGAGAACGCAGATTTTTTCTGGCGATTTGCCAACCGAAAGTAAAACGAAAACAGCTGACGATGTCTTTGAGTAGGCGACCGTACTGTAGGTACCTTTCTACTGGAACTGCTCATGGCGTACTGAAGGCACAAGTAAGCAACCTATTCACATTACTAAATAAACCGTTCTTTTGAGAACGCAGGTCTTTTCTTGGCGATTTGCCAACCGAAAGTAAAAAGAAAACAGCTGACGATGCCTTTGAGTAGGCGACCGTACTGTAGGATACCTTCTTACTGGAACTGCATCATGGGCGTACTGAAGGCACCAGCAAGCAATCTATTCATCATTTAATGTATTAATAAATCGTTCTTTTGAGAACGCGGATCTTTTCTGGCGATTTGCCAACCGAAAGTAAAACGAAAACAGCTGACGATGTCTTTGAGTAGGCGACCGTACTGTAGGATACCTTTCTACTGGAAACTGCCATCATGGCGTACTGAAGGCACAAGTAAGCAACCTATTCATCATTACTAATAAACCGTTCTTTTTGAGAACGCAGGTCTTTTCCTGCGAATTTGCCAACCGAAAGTAAAAAGAAAACAGCTGACGATGCCTTTGAGTAGGCGACCGTACTGTAGGATACCTTCTTACTGGAACTGCATCATGGGCGTACTGAAGGCACCAGCAAGCAATCTATTCATCATTTAATGTATTAATAAATCGTTCTTTGAGAACGCGGATCTTTTCTGGCGATTTGCCAACCGAAAGTAAAACGAAAACAGCTGACGATGTCTTGAGTAGGCGACCGTACTGTAGGATACCTTTCTACTGGAACTGCATCATGGGCGTACTGAAGGCACAAGCAAGCAACCTATTCATCATTTATTATACTAATAAAACGTTCTTTTGAGAACCCAGGTCTTTTCTGGCGATTTGCCAACCGAAAGTAAAAAGAAAACAGCTGACGATGTCTTTGAGTAGGCGACCGTACTGTAGGATACCTTTCTACTGGAACTGCATCATGGGCGTACTGAAGGCACAAGTAAGCAACCTATTCATCATTACTAATAAACCGTTCTTTTGAGAACGCAGGTCTTTTCTGGCGATTTGCCAACCGAAAGTAAAAAGAAAACAGCTGACGATGCCTTTGAGTAGGCGACCGTACTGTAGGATACCTTCTTACTGGAACTGCATCATGGGCGTACTGAAGGCACCAGCAAGCAATCTATTCATCATTTAATGTATTAATAAATCGTTCTTTTGAGAACGCGGATCTTTTCTGGCGATTTGCCAACCGAAAGTAAAAAGAAAACAGCTGACGATGTCTTTGAGTAGGCGCCGTACTGTAGATACCTTCTACTGGAACTGCATCATGGGCGTACTGAAGGCACAAGCAAGCAACCTATTCATCATTTATTATACTAATAAAACGTTCTTTTGAGAACCCAGGTCTTTTCTGGCGATTTGCCAACCGAAAGTAAAAAGAAAACAGCTGACGATGTCTTTGAGTAGGCGACCGTACTGTAGGATACCTCTCTACTGGAACTGCATCATGGGCGTACTGAAGGCACAAGTAAGCAACCTATTCATCATTACTAATAAACCGTTCTTTTGAGAACGCAGGTCTTTTCTGGCGATTTGCCAACCGAAAGTAAAAAGAAAACAGCTGACGATGCCTTTGAGTAGGCGACCGTACTGTAGGATACTTTCTTACTGGAACTGCATCATGGGCGTACTGAAGGCACCAGCAAGCAATCTATTCATCATTTAATGTATTAATAAATCGTTCTTTTGAGAACGCGGATCTTTTCTGGCGATTTGCCAACCGAAAGTAAAACGAAAACAGCTGACGATGTCTTTGAGTAGGCGACCGTACTGTAGGATACCTTTCTACTGGAACTCTATGATGGGCGTACTGAAGGCACATGCAAGCAACCTATTCATCATTTAATATACTAATAAACCGTTCTTTTGAGAACGCAGATCTTTTCTGGCGATTTGCCAACCGAAAGTAAAAAGAAAACAGCTGACGATGTCTTTGAGTAGGCGACCGTACTGTAGGATACCTTTCTACTGGAACTGCATCATGGGCGTACTGAAGGCACAACCGAGCAACTTATTCTCATTTAATATACTAATAAACCGTTCTTTTGAGACCGCAGATCTTTTCTGGCGATTTGCCAACCGAAAGTAAAAAGAAAAGAGCTGACGATGTCTTTGAGTAGGCGACCGTACTGTAGGATATCTTTCTACTGGAACTGCATCATGGGCGTACTGAAGGCAGAAGAAAGCTACCTATTCTCATTTAATATACTAATAAACCGTTCTTTTGAGAACGCAGATCTTTTCTGGCGATTTGCCAACCGAAGTAAAAAGAAAGCAGCTGACGATGTCTTTGAGTAGGCGACCGTACTGTAGGATACCTTTCTACTGGAACTGCAACATGGGCGTACTGAAGGCACAAGCAAGTAACCTAATCAAGATTGGGGTAAATTAAGGTAAATGTGAGATTTACTGATAACTAACACGAAATACCAATAAACTTCTGTCTCACAAATTCTTTAATTTTCAAACACAATGTGCACTTCATTAGCTATGCTAACATCATCGGGTGCACATACAAGTGTATTGTCAGAATACCAAATGTGTAAATATAATGAGTATATCCTAGGTTATAAAATTAATCTTCAGGACTACTATATTCAATAAATTCTAAATATTTATAATTAGTGGTTGTCAAATCGGTATGAAGTAAGCTATATATATGTTTTTTTCATATAAATAGCTTCCCACATATTAAGATTCTTACAATTTGAAGACTTAATTAACTCTAAATCATTAATTGAAAAAGTGTGTCCTGTATTAACAAAATGATACGCCAAAGCGGATTTATCAGCATTATCATTCTTAATAGGATATAAATGCTCTTTAAATCTAATCTCCGCATTTCTCTTTGTTTGTAATATATACTTTATTACAAACACCGCATTTGATCTTATAAATCCCATTTTTCAAAATCAATAAATTCAATATTAAATTTTAATTTGTTTTTATTATTTTATTTAATTATATTATTAGAATGTTGAAAAACCGGACTAAGATTGTATTTTTTACACAGGTTTAATATCTGGTTAACCCAAAGTTAAATCTGCAAAACTTTTTCTCCACTATTTTCTCTGGAATAAGTGTAGTTATATTTTTTAATGACCTCTTATTTTCTTACTTGTTTTTAATTTTATCTACCACACTTTTCTTGTAACCAATAATTTCTGCTATATGATATATACAGGATGTATCAGATATAGAGGTAAATATAATAATATGTAGCAGCTGTAATCATATACAATCAAAAAGTCTTAATGGACAGGGGGTCTATCTGTAAGCTCTACCTGTGCCCAACCTAAATGCTGTCCCGAGTATACCCCCACATACCACTATCATTCAGCCATTACCACTGTTAGTTTTGTGTGGATCGCCGCTTGGAGTGCAAGCCACTTCGAACATTTTATTTAAATTCTTTCCGTCTCGAAAAAACGATCCTTTTCATGACCATCATGATTTCATATAAAGAAATTCGAAGCTTGATGCATCGGCAAAAGCGCGGGAATGTTTAGATAGATAGTAAAAAGGCGTGTTTGCAAATTTTCTGTATCTACATTTATTTCTGTTATATGATTTGCGTTATATGATTAAATAAATCCAAAAGAAATAACTCAGATTCATGTGGTACCGCTTATTAACAACTAACTCTCGATTCGACAAAGCAAAAGCAAAATATTTACGTTTTTTGTAACTACTGAAGTCGCATATCCGGTGAAACTCGAACGTCTTATCAGGATATTAAAAATGATACTTTGTAGACTTACGTAGAATGCTCTTAACAAAAAAGGAATGTTTATTTTATAAAAAGAAGAAATTTAAAATGCATCAGTTTTGCTATTTTTACAAGGGCACACTGGCCGATTGGCCTTTATTTATTCAGAATGACGTTAAATGAACTTACGGCATACCATTAAGAATAATACTAAATGAGTGCAATGTATTTATACATAATACCTCGTTTAGCGGGTGCTTAACATGACGTTTCCTTGCATCAGGTCCGGACTAAAGAATTTTTGGCTCTAAATTTTACTAAGCCAAGCACCTAGTAAACAAAGTGAAATATTTAATGCAAAAGGTAACTATTTTGGAAATTGCTAACAAAAGGGAAAATTGAATATCTCAGTAAAATTGCCCATCGGAATTATTAGGCAACCCAGTGGATATTACTCGGACAAAAGAATACGAAAATGCCAGCACAGTAAGCGATTAGAAGGAAGTGGGAAATAGGTGTGTATACGTAGTGTAGTTCCACTGGAGAATGTAAGCAGCGGAAGGTTGGACCAGATGGTATCTAGATGGGCACTTAGAGCTGAGTCTTGCTTATCAAGAAATTAGTCCTTAGAATCGATATGTATATAGTGGATGCATATTATTCGCAGCTGGGTACGTACCAAGATGATGGTAGCGAGATGAAAGGTTACTTGCTATGACCGCACGTTGAGAGGATAGGGGTGGCTGAAAGGGGAGGTAGGAGGCCACATAAGGGGCTATGCCCTGCGACAAGAAGGTGTGCAACATTCCGCAACAGGTGGAGAAAAAGCGACTTTGCTGCTCAACAAGCTGCCTAAACCGTAAGCATTGGGAGATCTATGTAGATCATAATTAAAATAAAGCTATTTCAGCTTTTTCGGAACAGAGTCAAAGAAGGTGTGGTGACACCTTTCTTGTGAAGGAAAGACGGAGAGTCGTTGCACGTAGGCTGTAGACATACATAATTTATGGATAATGCAATTGGTATCATTTTCCTTCGCAACCGGGGTATGTTTATGTCAAGCTTTGCATAAGATATTCCTCCGCCGAAATATTTATTATCTTGAAATTAGGAACAACAGGCATTGTGTTATGTGTTTCGTAGATAGAAGAAGCTTCATATTTACGCACGGCCTTATTTTTGGGTCTAAGCCATGAAATATTTGTCATCCTATTAGATAAATACACAGGCTTGTATGCATTGGACTCGAAATATCGCCAAAATCGATGATAATTGTTTCCAGGATTTCGAATAAGGAAATCGTTCGAAAAATGTATTCGAAAAAATAGTTTAATATTAACCTATTGTTGGAGCAGTGTTTGTTTTTCATCATGTGAGTCGCTTATTTAATCTTGTTATTTTTCTTAACGGTAACACAATTCCTCCAAGAAGCAGGTTGTCGAACCTATTTCCTTATTTGAATCCAGTATCAAAAACCGAGTTGTTACTAGATATTACATTAGATATGTACATAGGTATATTAGTGTTGTTGGCATCCGATAAAATTGTGATCTGGATATCCGGATGCGAAATTATCCGGCTCTACTATCTGGTTTTCGACCCCGGATCCACCACTACTGTCTGATTCTTAGATTTGGATCTGGAAAAGACATACATTATCGACCAACTCGGTATGTATTCACTTTCCATTACAAATGTGTACAAAAAATCTTAGTGATCAGTAGCCAGATACTAGGTATCGAATTGCGGATTCGGATGCGAGGTTTGATGTTTGGATAATACGAGTAGTAATAATGGAAAACACAATACTTATTTGCTTATAAATTGCTGGATATAAACTACTTTTTAGGTGAATCAATGTCTTTTAAATATTTTGATTCACAATATTGCTGGTTTAGCAAATTTCATATTGTTGGAATGCCTAGATTAATCAGCATTTGATCGTAATTTATAGAAAGTTTAGAAACACGACTTTCGCTTATAAACGCCGGTTCTATTTGTGGTAAATAGATTCTGGATCCACATTTGCAGCGGTTGCTATATTTGACTAATTCTAGGAAGGAAGAGAAAGGAGAAAATTGGCTCTGGCAAGAAAATGTTCTGTAGAAGTATCAGAAATGATGGGGGATGTAGTAGAAGATCGTATGAATGTGATCATAATGTATCTTGGAGTGGTGAGTACCAATATATATTTAGTATTAACTGAAGTCAAGTTCGAAGCTTCTGTTTTGAATTATACCTTTAAATTATCAAAACAAATATTTAAAAAAAGGCGTTTACATCAGGAATATGGCATATCCGAACTACTCCAAAATATATACATTTTTTTACATACATAATTTTAAAGACTGAACTAGCATTTATTTTTACCTTTTTTTATGTGTTACATACTATTTATGTGCTATTTTTTTAATCGAATCTATGATTTCTGTCTCAATACTGCGAGATCTATTTAAAATATTATTAACATTTTGATTCTATAAGTTACAAATAAAAGTAAGCAAAAAAATTACTGTTTTGCTTGAAAAAATAGGGGTAAGACGTATATTTACAATTTGTTTAAAGATGTTACAGAGAAATTACAAATTTAATTGCAGTACATGGCTCCTATAATTTCTAATTTGAATTACAGCAGGACCTATAGTGCATACACTAAAAACCGATTTATTTGATAATACAAAATTTTGTTTAAGTTAACTAAATATATATACAGTGACTGGCATAAATATTGCAACATATGGGAATTTTTTTTATTATTAAAATATACTAAAACTTTTTTGGGGGAATAGGTTGTGCATGTCTAGAAACCCCAAAATTTATTTTGACACACGTCACGTGACCACTAGTATGGCGGTAAATTTAAAAAATATGCCGTCGATCTGCAAAAAGTGAGGTTAGATGACATGATATCCAGAAAAGATATTTGAAAAAGTTGCTTAGAATTCAATTCTGAGGCCGCATGCAAATTTTTGTAAACATATTTAAAAAAAAATAAAAATATCAATTTTTCCAAATATTGTTTCATTGAATTACATATTTCCATTTTTTTCGCTCTTGGCAACTCAACTGCAGCACTATTTCCAAATTTGGTTGATACTCAAACAGTTTTCTCAATTTTTGCATAATTAACATAGCGAAAACTGAAAAATACGATTTCAGTGTGACAATTGTTGTTGCAAGGGACTGTATGTACTAGTAATAAATAAAATTTTACAAACATTTTCTCTCTAAACCACTTAGCAAACATTACTTTTATTGAAGATTATCATATTTTCTTTTTGTTTTCTGCGTTAAAGTGAAATTGGTAGTCCAAAACTCATAACACTAAACATCTAAGCCCTCACAATGTTATTGCACGCACCGAAGGTATTTATGTAGGTTTCGAAATTACAAAACTCAGTAGAAATAAATAACCAGTATTTTTAGCTAATGATAGGAATACTTAATAAGCAAAAACATTTAAACAATAACTAATAGTAATGAACAACTAAGAAATGAAACTCTAAAAATGCATACCTACTTGTTAGACATACATGTCCTTCTGTTTCTTATAAGTAAGGTAGGCTTTGAAATTAGAAATAACAAAATAATGTAGTAAACTATTTTAATTTTTTGGTAAATAAGCAATTACTTACTACCATTTTTATTTTACCTATTGTTTATTATTCGTTGTTCTCCAATTTCAAAATCTACTTTAAAACCTTCGGTGCGTGCATGTAGTAGTATCAGTTTTTGACTAACAGTTTCCACTTTAATGCCGAAAACAAACAAGAAATATAATAATCTTCAATAAAAGTAATGTCTGCTAAGTGGTTTAGAGAGAAAATGTTTGTAAAATTTTATTTATTACTGGCAGATACAGTCCCTTGCAACAACAATTGTCACACTGAAAACGTACTTTTCAGTTTCCGCTATCTTATGCAATTATGCAAAAATTGAAATAATATTTGGAAAAATTGTTTTTCAATTTTTTTTTAATATGTTTACAAAAATTTGCAATTTGCATACAGCCTCAGAATTGAATTCTAAGCAACTTTTTCAAATAAGTTTTTTCGATATCATGTCATCTAACCTTTTGTAGATTCACGGCATATTTTTTAAATTTACCGCCATACTAGTAGTCACGTGACGTGTGTCAAAATAAATTTTGAGGTTTCTGGACATGCACAACCTATTCCCCCAAAAAAGTTTTAGTACATTTTAACAATAAAAAAATTTCCCATATGTTGCAATATTTATGCCGGTCACTGTATATTATCTAAAACCTTGTTACCCGAAGGTGTTAAGAGTTAACTAAGTATTGAGTTAAATATGGGCAAACAAGAATTTGGGTTTTTGGGGGCCCAAAACGGAATCTCTAATTCTTATTGGGGAGAACAGTTGTGACGTACACAAATAAAATAATCATTGTTGATATAAGCAATATTTTGTTTTATAGATTTATCTTTGCATTATTTGCTTATTGAAAAAAACATTAAAAAAGTGTGGCATAATAAGTATATATTTTGTATATTACATTATGTATTCGTTATTATTTCATTCATTCATTTATATTTTAGTGTAATTGTAATTTTACACACTCATCTCTCAATACCCTTTTTTATTATACCAGATAAAAACTAAGATAATGCATTACAACAAATTATCCACTGTTGTACGAAATATTTTACCTGTTATTTTAAGTCACTGCTGCTCTTGTTCCGTACAGGCGCCTATTCGCATCAACATTCAACTGGTCTATTTGGAGTTTATGATTTATTTAATCCATTCCTTTACGGTTTCGCGTAGATCTATTTGTTTTGAACAGATTAAAGCAAATATTTACCATCTGAAATTCATAACACTCTGCCAAATTAACAATTATAAGAGCAACTTCAGAAAGAATGTTTTTTTTCCCCAATAAGTCTTCTTTTTCTGTAATATCTTCAGAATCAACTGTTGATTTTCTCAATTTTATATTCATTATCTTCAGAGATGTTTTGCGTACAAATTGGTACGAAATTTTATTCTGTTTAATCTAGAGAACCCTAGATGAGATAAAAGCATATTATTAAGATCGATGCGAGCACGGATTGTTGTAATTCTAAAACTTTTCAATCGATATCATTGCATTTGTTACATCATTTTCTAGAAAAGCTATTTTGTATTTCTAAGTGATCGTTTATTTTAATTGTTAACAAGAATTTCAAACTTTTTTGCTTTCTAGGAACAAGTTCGAACAAACAGTTTTGGAGTTACACGAAAACATGATCGGGTTATTCTTAGGTGTAAGAAGTTAACTTTTACTCCTCTTGACGTCCTTCAAAATGAGTGAAATAATACCTGTATTGTATCAATTTCAAGGATTTGTACAGAAATGTTTTGTGAACAAACTCTTAATTCCAAAAATATAGAAAAAAAAATAATTAATAAAAAATACTTCTTTCTGGAGTCGGACTTGCTATACATACTTTAACGAAAATAATTTACCTAAACTTCTTCATCATCAATATGTACAAATAATTATAGATGCTACTAATTCTAAGTACCATATAACTTCTCAAGAATATATATAAATTTTTGCACCAATACCATAAAATTAACCTGTAAGAAATGAACATCTGATTAACTCAAAGGAAATAAGTATATGCACAAAAAGTACAGACCTGACCTCAAATGTTGGGACAAACGGTATTTTTTATACAATTTACAAGGTTCTATAACTACTATAAGAACAGAATTTTGAGTTGTTCTGTGAATAAAACACAATGGAACCAGCTGCTAGAGAAAATTTGTTGACATATTTAACAAGCTATCTTTATTAAGGGTATGCCGTGAAAACAAAACTTCGAATTCGCAGTAACCTTTAGTGTAGACTTCATTATTGCTCAGCTACATATTAAGTTGCATACTTAACGGTAAAGCTGGGCAAAATACATTCCAAATGTATTTCAAATATAAAATACGAAATTATAATCTTTATTGGTATTTGAAATACCAAATACAAAATACTTTCATTTCAGTTTTTAATATTTAAAATTTAGTACTGTTATTTATTAATTTTATTTAATTAAAATACAGTACTGTAAAAAGTAATTTGTTATCGGCTGTTATAGGAGAAAAACTTTGCGTTTTCTTCCATAATAGTGTAAATAAAATACACTGTTGTATTCTAATATTTCTGTATTCACGTTTTCATTCAGTTTTAAATAAACAAACAGTTCAAAAAGTTTATCTGATAAACAACTCGTTAAAGGAGTACGTATAAACCTTGCAAATGAAGTCTTTTTTGAAATAGTGTTTTTGTTCGTGTCTTCGCACATTATACAGAGAGCAGTTAACATTATCTCTGTTCAATTTTGATATTTTGAAATATTTCCCATTTAAAATCATGGGAACATTGTCAATTTCGTTATTATTTGTTTCTGTCATTTCCAACGATATCATTAAAATAAGATTGTTAATTATTATTCTGGAAATACGAATTGAAATGCCTCTGCAACCAAACAATTCAAGTTTAGTAATTAAAGTAAGGTTATGGAGGCACAGAGAGCCAAATACACGGTATATTATTCAGTAAATACCGTCAACACTGTCTATAAATGCACTACCGCGATTTTGGCATGCGTGATTTTCAAGTTATGGTAACTATGTATTATGATGACGTCATGACGCTCATATGATAGTAAATAAAGTAATTTATGTATTTCAAAATACTCAAAATACTTCAAAAATATATTTCAAATACAATATACAAAATACATAAGAAACATTATTTCAAATATAAATATTAATTAACTAATTTTGTATTTCAAATACCTATTTGAAATATTTGTATTTTACATGCCTCCAGCCCTGCTTACGTCTCACCGAAGTTGGAGGGAACCCCCCTCAAAAATGGGCGAATGATATCCCAGATACTAGATAAAGAAAGTACAAAGAAACGGAGGTCAACTGAAGGTCAACTCCATACCAAAACACTGATAGGGGATGGGGATGTCAGTTTCTCTGATAACCTACTCAGGCGCAGTAAGAAAGAAGCTAAAACTATTACTGGGTTGGTAACTGGACACTGTCCCCTGAAAAAGCATCTATACAACACAGGCCGGGTAAGCGAACCGTGGTGTAGAAGATGCGATCTACAGAAGGAAACGAGTTTACATGTAATCTGCACATGTGAGGAACTGAAGGTACTCAGGCAGAAATATTTCGGGAGAGATCTATTTATCTAGCTATTCTAGCTTTATGAGAACCCCAAGCTGCTCGAATGGAAATAAGAGACTTAATAGGGATGGTACCATGAGCACCTAGCTCAAGTGCCCCGACATTAAGTGCCCACCCTAACTGCAATGAATGAATGAATGAATGAATGAATGAATCCTAGATATTGACATCTATTTTGTTTGTGATTTGTGGCAACGGCCGTTCAATGTCATATTAACAACGTTGTTGTGTTTCAGAACAAGGAACTCCAGATGGCCCTTGGAGCGTCTTGATATGTCAGGAACAACACCATCCACACGGATACCAAGATGGAACCAATACGGCACTTCGTCTTAAGGATATTATTTTATAAGTTTTCAATTTTTCCTAAATACAAGCACGATCCGTAGAGTCTTGTATATTGCAGGCAGAACGTTGGGAAGGTCCGGGATCACCCGAACCCCCTCGCTAGGCAGTCGCAGGAATACGACCCAGGGATTCCATGGCAGCTACGAAGACCTAGGATGGTTATGGAGTAAATTCGATGCAGGCAGGCGCTGCGTCATCCATCGCAGGCGACGGAGGCACAAGACAAGCGTGATAAGAAAAAAACTACTCGGGTGGAAGGTGAATTGAGTAGCTGGAAATTCGGGTAGATTGCCAGTCCGACGGAATAAATGAAGGGGAGTTGCTGTTACTCCGTATACAACGCGATCAGCGCCCAACACTGGAAGATACGGCAAAACAATCTATTCATATTTCTTTATACTTTTACCTATTCATTATTATAGAGATGTCAAGCAAACAAGCAATTTATTACGACAGAAATGTCTTAAAATAGTCTAGGACAAACAAGATAGAAATGTGCATAAAGACAAAAAAGAAGTAACCGATATTTGTGACGAAGTAGACGTTTAAAGACTGCAAACAGCTTCATCCATGGACGGCGATGGCTTTGAAAAGTAGTGAGGGGCTTTTTGAAAATTGGACCATCCTACGGAGCTAATGTCGAAGTACAAGATCTGGTTCCACATTCATAAACAATATTCAGAAATCGGAAAAATACGGAAGATGAAACAAGAATCAAATTTAGTGCACTACTGCAAGAAATAGCACGCGATTTACGTGGACCGGCAACTTTGTATACCGGAACTAGTGATGCGACGAGTCCGTGTTTTTAAGAATCGAGTAACTCGTATTCGGTTGGCAAAAGAATCGAGTCTATACTCGAGTATGTAGACTCGATTCTTGTACTCGAGTTCCCAAACTCGATTGTGATACTCGAGTTCCCAGACTCGAGCTCCTACACTCGATTCTAATGCTAGATAGGTTGTAGTATATAGATTTACTCACTAGTTCGAGTCAGTGTAATGGAAAAAAGAAACAAAATATTTATATGTATTGCAAAAGCATTCATAAAAAGGACCGATTTATAAAAGATTTATTTTAAAAAGAAAGGAAATGTTTCATCCGTCCATTTGCATGGGTCATGGCTATGATTTTGGATGCTTATTTAGCTCCACGTACGCATAAATAAAATCCAGTGCCCCAATTGCCTATTTGCATTAGCAATAATGATTATTTAAGTGGTTAAATATAGTTTTTAGTCGATTCTGTTAAATAGTATTTTATATATGTTTGTGATGTAACGAATATTCGCATGTTTTTGAATATTCGCATTCGCAATAAATATGCGAATATTGCGAATAAAAAAGTTATCTGTTGAAATGGATAATTTATAAAAAAGAACTAATATTTAAATTCATTGAGATCCTAAAACAACCTTTTGAGCACAAATTTGCAGTTTACATTCGAATAACCATCGATAACCTCAAAACTAAACTTGAATTGAGAAGAATAAGACGTAATAAGTCGAAACGATTCGGTTGTACGTGGCTAGTTTCGCTGCGGTGAATAAGAAATTTAATTCTCTGCGTGTGCGCATAAGCGCTTAATGCAAGTGTTCGTATAGTTGTAAATTAACAGCTAATAGATGGCGCTAGCAAAGTTAAAAAGTTAATATTCGTATTCGTATTTGCGAATGTCTAGTGCACGTATTCGCGAATGTGTAAAATCACGTATTCGTTCCGTCACTAATATATGTATAGGTTTCTCAATTTACTATGTGTAAAGGATAAGTTAACTTGGTATACATATGCTAACACCCATGACGCATTAAACAAAATTATTAAACGTCAGAATTAAATGTAATGCATATTGATGTCTAGAGTTGGGCAAATTTTCCGGCGCGGCAGGTACGTATTCAGAACGTGTGCACTCCAACTCATCTACTCCAATAAAGCAGATGAACCGTAGAGTTGCAAGTTAGTAACAACAGTGCCTGGTTTTTTTATAATTTTTTTATTTTATCTAAATATGTAGTGATATAAAATGCGAATGCATCTCAAGGTGGCCCGTTTGTTCGCCCGCTTTGTCCGATTTTGTTCCCAAGGAAAATCTGCACAACTCTATTAATATGACTTATGTTTTAAATTACAATAATACGATTAATCTACTTTATTTATATTACATTATTTGAGGCCCGCGTCGTAATACGTATCTGCTCCGCCGGACAATTGCCCAACTCTATATGATGTTTTTTTTTATTTCCTTTTATAAATTTAAATGTTTTTCTGTGTTTACTTGAAATGTAGCCCTCTTTCTTTTAAGTAATCACATTTGTGCAATCTCCCACATCTTATTAAAAAATATACTCTGAGAACTATTATCTGACCGCAAATAATATCTAAAAGAAGCCTTTGCCTTTTTTTTGGTTTCCAATGCTGTATTCGTATTACAAGTGATTTGCTTGCTTATTCACCATTTTAACAGAAAATCTTTGAATTTTATTGAGTTCTTTTTAAAAGGTCCTTTGTTCTTTATCTATTCCTAATTCATTTTTGTTATTTCATAAGTCCATAGGAATAAAATTAAATACATTACTTCTTATTATGTTACACATAACAATATTTATTAGCTGCAAATGGATATTCACCAACCTTGATTCATAATATTATTTTACAAAACAAATATTGCAAAAGAAAATGTTCATTATTTTTAATGTTAGCGAAACAGCAACCGAAATAATCTTATTGATAAAATTTCTGAATACTCTCTATTTCTATCACCTATTGGCTTTTAACTTTCTTTTTGCAGCGATATTAGTATTGCCGATAACCTACTGGTTGTAAAGCGCACATTTATGGATATATTAGGTTCGTTCGAACCTAATAGTTCAAAACCGTTCTCTGTACCTTGTAGTTCTCGAATTTGAAATTCTTAGAATTTCAAATTCCACATTCGGACTGTCAGAACTACAAATTCAGAATGATTCTAGCCGTTCAATCAGTTCTTGCGAGGGAGCAAATATTTGAAATTCTGAGGTAATTCTAGACATGCGCATTGTAATTCATCACATTTACTGGAGTGTCAAATACTTTAGATCAGTGTTTTAGGTTAGGAGTTGTTTACTTTTGTCATGGATGTAAGTAAGCATTAAGGTTTTTTTTTTGTTATTTCATGTATGCAAATATTTTACAGTTTGTCAATAGGATAAGATATAATACTGCCTTTTTTAAATGTAAATAAAATATTTACTAAATTAAAAAAAGTATATTGTAGGAAAAAGCTAAACAAAGGAATAATAAAAAAATAAAATTTCATTCTACAATAAACTTAACTAAAGAACATAATGAATAACACTAAAGTAGCATTCTTAACTTTCTACAAATATCGCAAAAATAATCACAAACAGTTTAAAAATAAATAAATAATCTTTCCACAAATTAATGCTAAAATCCTAAAAATTCAAATAAGTATAAATAAGCTGTATAGCTGTATATAATTCTTTTACAAATTCATCTCCCTTACTTTTTCTTTGTAGCATTTAATCTTTGTTTTATAGAAACTCATTGTTTGCTTGTGGTATTCTAATTTTTTTCTTTGGTTCCTGTAATGTATTTTGCCTAGAAACTTGAGTTTGTCGTTTTCTTGCCCTATTTAATACTCGTTCACTGGTATTGCTGACAACTTGTGTTACTAAAGGTGATGATGATGAACTGGGAGGTAAAGTGGGAATTACAATAACTTTTGGCTGTATTCCTTCATCAGGAGTTAACAGCAGCTGTGGATACACATTTCTATTAGCTTCATATATTTCTAATTGTTCTTTGTAGAATTTGAACGTCTTTCGACCCCTTCCAGTTTTATTTTGATCATCCACATTTTTTTTACAACTACGTTCTAAGACTTTCCACTTATGTTCACAATTTTGTGGTGTGAATAATCGGTAATCGTATTTTTCCATATCTTTACTTTCTAACTTTATCCCTATTTTGTTTATACAATCTATTAGCGCTTTTGTACTATCGATTTCCCATTTCACATTTTCCTATTGACCACCAATACTATTTCTGCAACAGGATTTAATTTATTTCATCTAATTATTATTTCTTAAACTTACCTTCTATATTTTCATTTTCTCTAATTTCCATTGTAATAAACAAATAAATATAAAATGTATAATACATAACAAGGAAAAAGTAATAAGGACGAAACAACTGAATTCAATACTTAACTTAGATGCACAGATTATGTTATGTGATTGGCCGCATTCAGCAGACTTATCAGTGAACCAACTGGTGGAAAAAAAATCCGGAAGTTGGGCTTTTTACTAAATTTTCGGCATGATTGCAAATAACATTTACAATGAAAACATCTAGTATTAACTGGTCTATTATTTCTTATTGTTAGTAACAGACAAAAACAATGCAATGAACTATCTGATAATAAGAGGTTATGCTGTTATTAAAAATCACCAGAAAAAAATACCGGTATCTATGTTTGCATTCAGAGTGAAATAACCGGTACGTACTACCGGTTAGTCTCCGATGAGTCTGCTTAATGCGGCCATTGTGATTATTTATCCACTATAAACATGGCGCGAATTTGAAATTTTAGGTAGGGTTAAATCTGTTCGAACCGCCTATTTCAGAGCTATTTTGGAACTTAAACTGTCTCGCGCACTATATTCAGAATCTCAAATTCGAGAACGGTTCTCGAAGTATAGGTTCGAACGAACCTATTATTAACCAGAAACAAAAACACTACCGTTGTACCCAGTGGCGGCTCGTGGTCGGAAACGTAGGGTGTTCACAAAATCAAGAACATGCAAATTTTTAACTAAAATCCAATCATTTTCTTCGTACATGTCCTTAAATTTTCTTGTAAAGTCTTTAGATTTGCCCTTTGTACTTTGCGTCAAATTAAGTTCTAGTTTTGGTCTGCCCATACTTTTAACTTGAATTTTTTGTTCATAACTAAACGAATTAAAATTGTCTTTCAAATATTGCACAGTAAAACTGTTCGCATCCATAGTTCTTATTTATATATTGTTTAGTGTTTACTTATAATACTACTTTGTTTGTTTTGTGTGCATTTCATTATCTTTTTTACGTACTGTATATTTCATTTCATTACTTTTTTTATATATATTCTTTTTTGTTTGTCGGCTGCACCAAAGCGCATTAGTGGCGGCTTTGCTTTCTCGGCTTTTTGCAGAGGGATTTAACGATGCGGCGTAGTTTTTAACTGCGGCTGCGTTGTTATCAATTAATTTTTGTTTTGCTAAAAAAATCAATTGTATCTCTGAGGGAAATATACGTTTTTTGGGAACAGTTAAAGATTTACGAGTTTAAGTTTGTGATTTTATGTGCGCGGGTTATTACGTATTGCTGTAGATGAAGTACCTCAAACGAAAATTTAAATCAGTGTTTTAAATAAAATAGATAGTTTTTTGTTTAACAAATATGTCTAATTTCCTTTTTTTTACAAAGTTAAATTTAAGATATTTATAAATTAACACTAAGTATTTGAATTGTTACAACCATGATTATTGTGTTAATTATATCAACTTTTATCATCTACAATTCTTTGAAAATCTTCTTATACCTAAAACTAAAATATAAAATTAAATTTAATACAGACCTGTATTAATTACTCATCAAAACTGCACGAGTGTGATTAAACATTGAGCACTGGCTTAATATCAGCAACAAATTAATAGATTAATATATTAACATTTTTAAATTCCAAGTAAAAGAAAACAAACAAAAAACCTGGAAACAATTCCGTCCAATACGGAAAAATATAGCAATAGTGAAATAAATAATATAATGTTATATATAGTCACGAACATTTCTGTTAAAACTTAAAGTATAAAGAAATACACCGTTATCCTAAAATATCAAAACAACTTTCAAATGAAAATAACATTAAATTAAGAAATTTATTCAGATAATTGTTTTTTTTTTTAATAAAAAACTACAGCAGTATTTATTTAATAAATTAAAATAATTACGCACCCTTGGTTTCATTATAAAACTGTCACCAACAAACAGTATTAGTTGTTATGGTAGTTACGACCTGTGAACGGTGAGTCATTCATAAACAAAACATATATAATGTAGTTTATCCGTAAAACACAATATCTGAACGTTGATGTCGATCGATTTGTTAACGTGACCCGAGAACGCAACGAAAGCGAGCACAGGAGCACACTCAATTTGTGCACCGTTCATATGGAATCTGCCGTATCCCTCTCCACCTCCGCTACGTCCTTTATGCGGCTAGGGCATTAGATAAAATCAACGTAGTCCCGCCTACTCGGCGCACGTGCTCCGTCGTCGGTCGCTTGCTCGCGATGTACATACATATGTATAGAAAGGAACGTCGGCGTCGCGTCGTTTATTCGTTTCGCTGCGTTATATTTCACGAATATATTAAGATCGAGTAATAGATTTTATTAGTTTGTAATCAACGATTTGTTTAGGGGGTTCACGTGTTCATGTGCTCCTATACAGAAACCGCCACTGGTTGTACCTACAATAAAATTATTAGTTGGCTTTAAAAAATAGTAATCCCTTGAGAAACAGCGTGCATATATCCGCGCATATGAATACAAATGTGCCTGAGAAGAAAATATACGATGTGAGCAAACATAATCCGGGTGATCCTGAAATTAAACATACCATCTAGTTAAGCACCAATGCTCTGTTTATTACTAAATGACCCGCGTAATGAATGACCCTCTTCAGTTAGTCTCGTGAGAGGCTTGGCGATGTTAGCAAATCCAGAAACGAATCGTCGCTAATAGGTGCATAGCCCAAGAAAACTTGTTCTCGTGCTTGTCCTGAGGAACCGGCCAAGACTATATTTCTGTCTATCTATCTTTCCTGGGTCAACCGACACTCCATCCTCCAATACTACGTGGCCGAGGTAGTGCATTTGCTTCCGGAACAGGTTGCACTTTTTGGGGTTAAGCTTCAGATTTGCTCTTTGCAATCGCTGGAACACTTGCTCCAAGTTCTTCAAATGGTCCTCAAAAGATTTTCCCCAGACAATTATATCGTCGAGGTATGCCAAGTACGTTTTCCATCAACCTTTCAAACGTCGCGGGAGCATTACACAACCCAAATGGCATCACATTAAATTGCCACAATCCTGTTCCGATCGTAAATGCCGTCTTCGCCTTATCCTTTGCCTCTACTTCGACCTGGCAATAACCACTCTTCAGGTCGAGGGTCAAACATACCTTACACCCACCTAGGGTATCGATGTGTGTCATCAATTTTGGGCAGGGTATAACTGTCCTTGGTTACGTTATTTAGTTGTCGATAATCCACGCAGAACCTAGTTGAACCATCCTTCGTCTTCACCAGTACCACCGGAGAAGCCCATGGACTGCTCGATGGTTCGATTATGCCATCCTGCCCTATATCCCGTATAATTTGTTCTGCTTCGGCTCGTTTCGCCAATGGCAATCTTCTGAGAGCTTGGCGGATCGGCTGGGCATCTGCAGTGTCTATTTGATGTCTTACAACATTAGTCCTGCCTCTCGTGTTCCGGTATTCTGCTTGGAAAAGATCTTGGTAGCGTCCAAGCAGCTATTTCACGGTATGGCGTTGTTGTATTGTCAGATCTTTGCAAGACATGTCAATGAAGTTATTTCACCATCTAGGAAGCGGATGTGGAGTTGTTGTTACGCTATCATCTTTGTTGACAATCGACACACTCGCACAACTTCCCAAAGGTACGCCCTTCTTCAGCTTTACTGGATAACTATTGACGTTCATCAGTCGAACGGGCAGTTTTTCTCCTGTTTGTATCACTGCCTTAGCGACTAGTATTCCACGACCTTGACCGTCAGTCGCTCCCGGCTCCAGCATTAAAACTTGCTCTTTGGGAATGGCTCAACTCACGCTCGCTTCCACAATGGTTTCACTGTTGCTCGCCACAGTTACCTCTTCTGCCAATATTACGCATGCCGACATATTCTTGCTGTGGTTGAGAATAACTTTTTCTTTGCCAACCGTCAGTCAATACCCCTGCTTGCAAGTCCAGTTCGAAAGCAAATTCTGTCATTATGCCCATTCCAAGGATTACGTCTTGTTCTATATCTGCAACTATTACACGATACTGGAATGCAGTACCACCAATATGGAAGTGGGCCATCGTCCCCCCAACACTTTGATTGCTCAGTTGCCGTATGTAGCCTCCACCTGGTTGGATATATCCGGTTCTTCCTACCCACTGCTTCCGGCCAAAGAATTGTCATTGTTGCACCAGTATGTAGCAGTAAATCTCTCAGTTTATATTCGTAAAATGTTTTTGGTGTCGGTCACATTATACATATTTATTTTTATGTATTTTAAGACCCATGATATAACTGGTGTTATATCGTCCTAAAGTACTCAAAATCGTTTTCTATGATTCTAAGTATCCAGCGATTTTTATCGTGACTCTGATGATCACAGTTTCGCTTTCTTCAGCAAAACCTCCACTTTTGCTATTGCTTTTCTGGGACCATAAATTTGTATGACCTGTTTCTGCCATCGCAATAACAATCACCATACAACTTCCATGCCAATTCAATTTTTCCGTTAAAGGAGGGTTTCCATGTCTTACTTGAGGGTATCTCTCCTTGCAAGAATGTATGTACATCGAAACTTCAGTAGACACTGAAATGGGATCATTAAATCGAATATGGACTATCTTTTGTGTACGCTTACCCAAGCAGTGTCATCGATGCATTAGATTACGCTCTTCTCCATCAACATTTCCTGGATAGATGTTGTAATAGTCAGAATTAGGTCTTCACATTAAAAGAAATCACAAGCTTGATTCGTTTATTTTATTTAGGGGGCACTAACAGGCGAAACATCTCTACAAATAGGCCTATGCACCGTAAGAGGAGGATTTAGAGAAAAATTAATTGTAATGGCTAAATTGACAACTGCAGTCACAATTCTAGTTCATTTGAACTTTGCGCGTTATATCTAAATTTTAGTAACTTTTCCTTTTACATTGTTACCACATGTTAAATCCGTCAAAAACGCCTCGCACATAACCTCGAAATAGCACTTTCGAACACTGTTTTAGTACTTTTTTTCTATTTGCTCAAAAAATGAATAACTATTTTACACTTAGGAACACATGCTCTTTCCGTTAATATGCATGTACATCAGTAAATCAGCGATCTTCTTACGGAACTCTTACCCGTGTTGAGGATTTAGTAAATTAGAGTACATCCGAGCTAGTGGCTGCCGTAGAAGTATCAGCACGATTGTCTGTCAGTAGAAACTTGGCCTCCGTAATAAAGAGTGCTAGTGAAAATACAGAGGTTTGTAAGAAAATGAAGGAAAGTGTAAGAAATCGTAACGGTGGCACTTCAGTGCAGAAGGAGCTTAAGGAGAAATTATGTCTCCTTGTGGATAAACTGAAAGCCAGATGTGGTTCAAGTAATGATGGTAATGCTGCCCGAAGATTTTCAGAAATCTTGAATTAAGCGCAGAGATTACAGGGTTAGATGTGATTCTTATACGAAGATTTGATACTTTATTAAGAGCCTTGTCATCCTGCTATAAAATTAACGTTAAAAAATTTCGAAATTTGCGCAAGACGCAATATATCTTTATTTAAATTTCTAACAACCCAAGGAAAGTTCAGTTAAAATCCAAAATTAAGTCACTACCGAGAAAAGTAACTCGTTTGGAAGATGTTGCGAATAAGAACCATCTAGCATATTGGATGCACAGTTTGTAAAATTTTGCGAAGATCATTTCAACGAAGCGACTGCAAATTTATTTAAAATTCAACTGCAATTAATGAACCAAACTCAACATGGATATCGATACAGCAATGAATTTAAATAATTGGCTTTAAATATATTTTTTCTTGGTCCTAAAGTCTATTGTTTTTTAGGTAAAACATTGCATCTTCCATCAAAATCAAAGTTGTGTAGAATAACAACTAATGCGATATTAGGCGCTTTCCATTCATCGTTGGGATCACTTCATTTCAGTTTTGTGCGTTAAGCTACGAGTTACTTACTACGAATGACATAACCTGGCGACTAAATGAGTTTGACGTGAACAGTTCGTAAGTTAACGCAGAAAACTGAAATGAGGTGAAACAACCGGTAAATGGAAAGCAGCTATTGCTTCCAGAATTAGTAATTTTGCTTTCAGGGTTATTTCAACCAAAGTAGAGACGATCACTGAAGAAGCAAAAGACTGCATATTATGTTTCGATGAGATGTCATTAAAAACCTTTCGTTTTTATCACAAGACAAAGGATGAACTAATTGGGTTTTACGATACTACAAAAAAATCTTATATTCCTGCAAATAATGTACTTGTATTGATGGCAAGGGGAATTCACAACAATTGGAAGTGACCTGTAGCATACATATTTGTTTCCAATTCATGTCCTATTTAAAGCATATAATTTTTAAAACAAGTTTTTAACAAATTATCAGAAAATGGATTAAATGTGCTTGCAGTAATTTCAGATCAAGGTACAAATTTTACTAAATTTGTGAGAAGTGTTGGGGTCTCAGAACAAACACCATACTTTGGAATGAGAACTAAAAAAGTTTTTTATCTTTCTGACGTACCACATTTATTACAATCAACAAGAAATAATTTGTATAGTAATAAATTTTTTATAAAAGAAGGCACTACTGGTAAACAAATTCTTATAGATTTTTACAATAAAGATAAAACGCAATCATTCCGCTTAGCTCCACATCTTTCAGATGCACACTTATACCTCAATAATTTTCAAAAGATGAAGGTCAAACTAGCTTCCCAAATTTTTAGTGTATGAGTTGCTGCTGGATTGAATGCGTATATTATATAGCCCTTAATTATTTTCCAGCAACTGCAATGGCAACAGCAGTGTTTGTGCCTAAAATGGATGATTTATTTGATGTTTTAAATTGACAATCTTTTAATAGCAATATAGCATATTAACCAGACCATTTACGGGTAGCGATAACCAAATGAAGGTATTATATATGAAATGCTGGAAGTATTTTCAGAACTTAAGGCATTAAACAATCGATAATGTCGATATAACAAAAACTTTAAATTTTATTAATGGATGGAAGATCACAATAAAATCAATTTTGGGGTTGTGGAAAATCGTAAGTAGTCAAAGTGTTAGGCATATGCGTACAAGGCGATTGAATCCAGACGCGTTAGAAAATTTTGTTGGTACTCTACGGTAACAGTCGGGGTGTATTAATCCAACTCCAAACCAGCTTTCTAGGGTCTTTAACAAATTGTTTTGTTTAAATTATTTTCAATTAGCTGATAATTCAAACTGCATCGAAAATTTAGATAATGTATTAATTAATTTACAACCCAATGAAGTCGAACGTTTAGATACACTATTTCCACCAGACAATATTATTCAAAAAGCATTATCGATTGATAGCAATGATTATAATGAAAATCTTCACCTTCCTGAGGAGAATGTATTAACGTATGTTGCTGGTTACCAATAGGAGATGTTTCACCGAAAAAATTTCGCTAATTCGCATGCATGAGGATCCACCTTAATACAGCAAAAATAGTTATTTTAAAAATAATTTGTTTATTTTAATTTAAAATGTTTGTTTACCCTAACAACTTTTGCTTTTAGTTTTAATCAATTCTTTTAGTAGATTTAACAAATATCAACTGTTTATTTTACCTAGAGCACTTATTTGCCCTAGCAATATTAACGGTTTAAAATAAAATTATCTTGATTATTAAAACTATGCTAGAAACATTGTCAAATGTAAGAAATTATTTTAACATTCTGTTATTTTAGCAAAGACTTTTGTTTGACTGTATTTAACCAAGTATTTTTTGTTGAATACCTAGCTTTTTTTTTGTAAATTCAATACATCTTCTCTCAGCGTTGAAGGAGCCTGAATCGAACTGTCGGAATGTTGCCAAATCAATCACAGAATTATGAATTTCTGAAACAAAATAGTCAAACTATAAGCTTATGTATAGGTTGCAACGTATTAAAAGTAGTTGCATACAGATTTTTCAGTATACAGCTACTTTCATATCGAAAATATCAAAAACCTATTCAATCATCATTTCAGTGTTTTGCATTAAAACTAAAAAATATAGATGCTACTATCTCAGGTAACGAACTTTCTCCTACAGCACCTTCAAGTAGCTAATTTAATTGCAATTGCAATTAACAATATGGTACTACTAAAAGAAAAACAGAAATTTTTCAAATATAATAAAGTAGTTTTCCCCTTTGAATTATTAAAATAGACAATTAAAATGTTATATTTTAAGGTTGGTAGCATAGATCTTAAGCTTAGTTACTGAACGTGTTTTGTATTCTAGTTCCCGCGTTTTTCCTAGTTCTAGTGCTGTAGCCATTATGTTGAATCTAGGAGTATGTATTATAACTGATTTATATAAAAAACCAGTAAGTTCTAATCGGTTACTCAATTTTAATTCGGTCCAACCGTTACATCAAAAAATTAACATTATACACATTCAAAAAACTAGAATTTTAACTTTATCGGACAAACAGTTTCACAATAAGAATTTCAACCTTTTAAAAGACAATCTCGTAAAAAATAATTACCTTAATAAAATGAATAAAATTTTATACGCGAAGAAAGAAAAGGATAAAAAAGTCATACTAATAATATTCAACGACAAAAAACGATTTATATTCCAGGATTATCTGAAAAAATAAAACGTATTTTGGAAACCGACACTGACAAGGTTGTATTTTATAATAATAATAATACCTTACAAAAACTAATACTAAATCAAAACAAGATAAATTTTCAACAAAAGGTGTTCAAACAAAGGGCCTATGTAACCACACATTAATGACTGGACATGTTTTTGATTTTGACAACACTCGTATTTTAGATAAAGAAAATAATAACAAAAAGAGATTGATATCCGAAAACATAGATATTCAAACTCATAAAAATTGTAATTTTAATTATGACACATCATATTTTAGTGAAGCGTATAACTTAATTTTATTTTATAATAAAACTAATTTGACATAATCTTTGATGTTTTTTCTGTGGTTCTGTATTCTGTATGGTTTTTGTTTTTTCTAATGAACTTTGTATTTAACCCTTAATTCCCCAATTTAAATCATTTTCACTTATATTATTTACGAATAGTTAGTAGAATGTTTTCAATTTTTTTCTTAGTTTTCCGTTTTTAATGTTAAGAAAAAATTGTTTCTACGTAGTTGTCCGGTGTGTACGTTGGCATATTCATTCTCTCACACGCTTTTATATCTTGTAGACATACTTAGATACGTATTTGTCCTATTCATTTTTAATATGATTTTGCATTGTTATTATGTTGCAATCATTTTTTTATATATATATCAACGTACTTATAAATAATTACTAAGGTATGAATAACACTTTAATAAAATTTTAAGTTATTCTTTAAGATTTGTTGTAGCTTGAGAAAGGTGAGTGTTTGTCACCGAAACGTCGTTTATGGAAGATATGTTATAAGTGAATATAAAACATTGCTCAATTAGCCGTTTTCATCCTCATTCTGAATTTAACCGTAGGAACGTTTTTATCTTGAATATTAAAATCTATATTAATTTATTTCAGGATAACACTTTTTTCCTATCATCTTATTTAGGTACATACATACTAAGATGTCTTTATTAAAGCGCACCATAAAGAGTGAGGTTAATGATTTTACACAACGCAAAATGCCTCAAAAAACGTTTTTTAAACTATTAATTATCTATAACCTATAACCCCACTATTTCATACCAAAAACGTTACATATTTAGTTCAATTCATTAAATATATACCTATATTAAACTCATAATGGTTTATACATATTTGATTTATAACTGTAACATTAGTCAAAGATTCTACAAACGTAATGTAGGGCAACTTGCTGAAAAGTTCATCCTTTCCGAATATAACTAAATATTGGACAATTTGATTTATAACAGAAAAAAATATTTACCTTTGTTTGAATGATCGTTTTGCGTAAGGTTGCACTTGGGTTGTACTACTATCCCCAATGACATTGTAAACATCAATTTTCGTATTTTACATGATGAGCAGACCAATATCCAATATCATAGGGATTTGAAAGGTGACATGATTTCACCATTTTGGAAGCTACTATCTGGTTGTAACGTCACTATTTGTAATGGCTGCGGTTAGGTTTCTGTTTTTATACGCATGTGCAATTCTCAACGAAATTATCTGTTTATAGGTATAAATTGGTATAAATAAACAGAAAATTGTTCATTACACCTTCAAGCAGGTGAGGGATGGAACCAGCGCAGAACGTGACACTAACACCGGATAATGTGTCCAATAGAGATAGTGTAATGAAAAGAAAGTAATATAACTATGAGTAGGCCGTCCAACAAACATAGCGTTGCGCCATCTTTGTTTGTTCACATTTTTTGCGGTGCTGTTATTTATTACTTCTGTCATTTGTGTTTTTCGTGATTTCTATTTATTTACATTGATATTGTTTGTTTTATATCAACAGCTTTATTGAGAACATTTTATGGTGTTTTGGGGTAAATATTATTGAATTCTAATGTATTAGAGAGCTGAATCGAACTAAGATTCATGTGGTGCCTTTAAATTCAAAGAAGGCGAAAGTATTTCTCAAGAAGTTTCGTGAAATAGTACGAAATGTTTCCAGTTATTATAAAAATCAATTTGCAGGTAAATAGTGTAAGTAATGTATAATGTTAGTGGTATTTTGCTTTTTTTAACCTATATAGGTTAAATAGTATTGTCGAGGTATGTTACATTTAAATCGAATGATGTAGAGGAACTAAGAAGAAAAACCTTTGGCAACATTCGAACATATGAATGATCAAATATATGTCAACGTTCCATTTCAATTGAACAACATCTAATGCATGACTTCTGTAAAGAATTTTATTAATACTGGTAAGTCCCATGGTGGTAATTTTTCTTTTCTGTTAGATGGTGATTAATTATTATAGCTTTTATTACATATTCCTTTCTAATTTAAAATATCGGAATTCTATATTTATATTTCTAATACAGTATATAACATATTTTTTCTTCGTGTTCTTTCATTTTATATATTATTATTATTTTACGAGTGATGCAAAAATAATTTAGCGAATAGTTGTAAGCAAATCTGATGTCTTAATATTCTCTGCTATTTTAATTTGCAAAGTAAAGAAAGTAATCGCCAACCTTTTTTGGTTTTTTAATTTTTAAATCATCTATTTAAAATTTTGACACGATAACTTTTTTTAAAGGCCTATACCATCGGCTAGCATAATGGGTATAACATATAAATTTATTCCGTATATTTCCAGAATATTTGAAAAATTTTTGCTGTGTAAGTAGGTTTGTTTGTCAAATAATATGGAAACTGGGCACCTTTTTTTTTTTTTTAAATCCCGTTTAACTGTGGCATATTAACCTGACAACATATGACAGATATATTTCTTTTAGAGTAGTCACAATTTAAGAAATACATATTACGTCATATCCGTTTTGGGCGCTGGAGTCGTCGGATGAGTCCATTATGCCAGCTATAGGGGTGTTTGAATTCAGCGGCGTCGTCAGTCGACAATTCGCATCTGTCAAAATTCAAATTAGTGTCTGTCTCTGAATTTGTGGGAGTTGATCGCTTTTTTACCGTGTGTTATTTATTATTATCTAGTGTTACCTACTTCATATAAATAAGTGTCTTTTTCAAGACATCGCATACTTCGTTTATAGATAGTGGTAAGTTGACTGCATTGCATAAGATTTTTTTATAGAATCTCTTTTATAATCAGTTATAAGCTTATGATGCTGAAACAGTCGCATCAACACCAAAGAAAGTTGGCGTGAAAGGCAAAATAATTCATAGCCAGGGAAGGGAAATCATTGCGCATGTATTAAAATTTATGAAGGAAGAAGCTGCAAATAATGCTCCAATAATACCTTTGTCGCACTATAAAGAGAGGTTACTTGCAGCAACGGGAATATCTGACATTACATACAGAAGTATTGTCAAGGAAGCCGAGGATGTAGATGCAGGGAGAGCTACCCTCTTTTAGTAGCCTGGCAGAAAACGAACACGCCCCAGTCCAAAAAGTACCCTTCGTATTGAAGATAAACAAACAATTCGTACTATTGTACATAATTTTTTATATACATGAAAAAAGACGACCTACCATAAGAGGTACAAAAATATAATTTCCTTTCTGTTAATGTTTATCAGAAACTGATGAAGATTTTTATGATGATGACGAGTATGACGATGATGCTGAGAATACAGTGTCGTGATCTTTTAACTCTTAAAGGCACCCCTTAGTTTTATTTTTTACTGTAAAATATAGTTTATTGTTCTTAATCCAGTGCTATAGTATTTTAGAAAGGACTCGTGTATTTGATTATAATATTTCACCATATAGTATCGTTCATTGTACTTTGTATTTCATATTTATTCCTGAATAAATGACGATGGTTATTTTGGTGCTTTATTTTTTTTGAACATAAACAAATAAATACTAATTTATTTAAAATTAAATAATTTTAAGCACAAAATTAAATGTTTTATTTTTACCTTCTTAGTGCATGTTCCATGTATCTAAAAACATTCTTTGTTCATTGAAAATTACGATGTATTATAATTATTATGTAATTTCTATGAACCCAAATATTTTTACGAACGGTTTCCAAAATATTGACGTACCCAATAACTAATTTAATAATAATATTAATTATTCAACATTATTATTACATATTAATTTGATTTGCTATTTTTCTGTAGTAACTTCTGTTACTGGCGTGCATTTTCTCTCCAGCACCTCTGTCAATTTAAATCACCTCCGCCACTGATAGCTTCAGTTCGCGTATTCTACGTTGACAGTATGATGACGTAATATGGTATTTCTTATATTGAGACTACTCTACTATAATAGACGAGGTACGTCATTACTTGCAAATTCGGGCTATGCAATACCATATTATTAAAATAACCAACTAACATATAATTTATTCATGTTCAATTAAAGATACTATGTTGGTGCCTACTGCTAGCGGAAACTGTGAAAGTCGGTAAAAGGACTAATGAGTAATACAAAGTAATTGGGATAGATGGAATACAAGTAAATTATGTTTTAAAAACATGCAAATATACACAGAAACCTTAACAACAGCTACTGTAATTGTTTTCAGTATTATCACTAAAGAGTTATTTCCTTCCAATAAAAGAATTAATTGCTGTCTTATTTCAATAGCAAATGGGGCGATCCTATATTTTATAAATAACAGATTTTTATATCTACAATGTTTAAGTTAATTTAAAAATGTATCTAATGTAAATTATCCATTGTTTAGAATTGGAGGATTGTTTTTGCATAGAAAGTGAAGAAAATTGTTTATTGTTTCACTTCAAATATTTAGATTCTCGATATCGGTCGAAGCAACAACGTATAAGCCACTCCCAGAAGGAAAAAGTTTGGTATTTGCTCCGTAGGGCATGTCATTAGAAAAGAGATCGGGTGTACATTCAGTTTTTTTTAATTAAACAACCGTAAATATAGCGATACACGCTTCGTTCCAACGTATGATATCTATGGTTGTGATATTGTAAACATTTGTTCATGTTCATACACACTTGCACTTGGTAGTTCTTTTTGTCCAAATATTTTAATGTGCCCGACTTTGTCAAATTTTTGCATTGTCATCTTCACAATTCTTTCTCCTAGAAATCATAAAATAAAAACAAATCCATAACTTTTTATTACTCTGACATTTGTGACCTTTTATTTTATCAGAGTAAATATTACTATATTAAATAAATATATACTAAATACGGGTCATACTTTCAACTTTAATAATGCAACAATTTTGAATAAAGAATATATATAAAATTATAAAGGGCGATGTATATTGGAAATGATTCCAATAAATAATCATGAAAATTCAGTTAATGATAAGACAGGAATTGCAAGTCTTTCTAAAATTTATATCCCTATCAATTAATATAAACAACAATTTTCTCCGTTGCTATGTACTTTACCAAATCAAATAAACAAAATTATAACAAATCAAAGAAAAAAATCAGAGCTATATAGGCCTCGTAGTTATTATTTTGAATTTAACCATTGCACATTTATATTATCTTCTCACATTAAAGATACAGATAAAAATTTAATTGGAAGCAAAATTTGTAAATCAGGTAACTAATCGTTTAAACACTATATTGAACATTCAGAAAACATACACACCAATATCAAAAGAACTAAACAATTTATCATAAACAACCCTCAGATTGTTAGTATACAAAAAGCCTAACGGAAAGAGTTACGGCTCTTCTTAAACCTTATAAAATTAATATGACTTACAAAAACAAAAACAGTTTAAGATTATGTTTTAGTAAAATAAAACCAAAGACACCTTTCTGGAAAAATTCAAATTTAATTTACTCAATACCGTGTAATGATTGCAATAGTGTGTCAAACGAAACAATATTTGAAAAATAGAGTGCAAAATCATAAGCTTTCGACTAACTTAACCGCTTTAAAAAAGCATGAATATGACCTCAATCATAAATTTAATTATGGCACAATTAAAACTTTAGCTAAAGAAAAAAAATATTATAAACGTAGTATGTTAGAAATGATTTATATTAAGAAAACTAAAAATAGCCTAAACAATCGAACCGACATAGCAAATTTATCCAAAATTACGCTCTGCTGTTTTAACTTTAATTTTAATCCCTGTATCAGCCTTAAATTTTCGTCTTTTTACACAAAATCCTGCTTCATGCCGACATGCAATTCAATATTGTCTTTAACATGTGGTATTGTACATTATGTGTCGTCCCATTTACAATTTTAAAATGTTCCGTAAATATTATGACGTACAACTATGTTGGTTAATACAAAGTCTGCGCAAAACTTTAATATGGATCGCAAATAGGAATATATAATATAAAATGTAAGGAACTGAAACATGATACCCTTAAGAGAGATTAGGGAAGATCGGGGAAGAGACGCCAGTCTGCGTTCGACTATCGTCTAGGAATGCGACACTAATATATACTGTAACGTTTTTCGGTTCTTAAAACGTTGTCGGGGTTTTAGAAAAACACACAGGCGATATATTTAAATTCACTTATTCTATTAACACTATTACGGTAATTAAAATCTATTAAAAATGCTTATTAACTATATCACTTAACCACTAATGTCTTTATTTATGTAAACGATATTTATATTACATGTACTAATTCAAACGCGACCGCACTATCGAACTCGTATCGATTGACTGCCTCCTGGCCAACCCGACGCGTTATTTATAGCTGGCGCGAACGTCCAGATTGTTCGAGGGCCTTCTAGAACGTCCTCGAAGATTCTGGAGAATATTCTCGAATCTTCGACCCGGTGCTGCCCTCTGTTATTCGTCGTAGGTAGTTCTTCTTCCGCTATGCCAGCGCCATCTAGGGACGCCTATCGGAACCGCCAGTTGAAAAGTTGGCGCTCGTTACACTGCTCCCTCTTTAGATCTGTTCCGTCCCGGAACAGGAACTATCACCTCCATGAAGATACGAACAGTTCTCTCCATTCTTACACGACGAGGTCCGGAAGAAATAGCACGCTACCGTTCGTCGCCTCCCTTCTGCTGACCGCGGGTTGTAGCTGCATACTAGGAACTCTATTCCAGTATATCGGAAAATTTCTTCGAGCATGTTCCTTACGACCCTCCAGTCCAAGCCATCCAATCCACAGCCTATTTTTGGCACCCTGATCTTATTGATCTCCAGCTCCAACAGCTGCTCTCTTAAACTTATCAGGCTGTCCACATCGTCCGGTAGGTTGGCTTGCCAACTGAGGCTTCTTTGGTCACCAAGTAGAATAAAGGCCGTTTCTTTCCTGGCAAGTGCAGAGCCTTGCCCACCTCAGGGTTCAGGCTTCGGAGATCTTGAACACCACCAAATTTCTTCTTGAATACGGTAGCTATCCCCTTGCCCATTCTTAAATCTTGGGCAACGCAATGTGCTAACGCGCACCCTTCAGGAGCCAAAAACAAATCCTCCTGAATCTCCGTTGTTACATCATGACGCACTTTGCGGCCATTCCCATACTTGTCCATAAACTCCTCATAGCTGAGTTCTTCTTCGGGGAGTCTACAAACTCGGACCATCTGCTCGTCCTCTTGATTGTCCCCAAGATAAGGAGCTAGGCGATTAAAATGCACCACTCTTGCTTTACCATTGGGTTTCTTTCTGATGCGATAGATGACGTCATTAATTCGCTTTATCACTTCGTAAGGCCCGTCCCACGATCGTTGCAGCTTAGGTGAGAAGCCTCGACGTCGCTGAGGATTGAACAGCCAGACCAGGTCTCCAGACTGATATCCGCCTTCATTTGCTCTGATGTCGTAGTGTTCCTTCATGCGGTCGCTTGCTTCATGGATATTCGCCCTCACCCGATCGTGAATATCATCCATTCGCCTCCGCAAGTTCGAAACATAGTCATCTCCAACTACTTCTTCATTCGGTTTAAAGCCGAACTTAAGATCGCATGGTAAGCGCAGTTCTCGTCCAAAAAGAACACTAGATGGACTTTGGCCAGTGGTTTCGTGGACCGATGCTCTATACGCCAGCAAGAATAGATGTAGTTGTTGGTCCCAATCTCGCTGGTGGTCTGCGACAACTTTTGATAGATACTTGATAACTGTCCTGTTCATGCGCTCCACCATGCCATCTGATTGCGGGTGCAAGGCAGTTGTTCGGGTCTTGCGAATACCCAATATTTTGCACATCTCTTTGAAACACTGCTGATTCAAAATTCCGTCCCTGGTCGGAGTGAAGTTCAAGCGGCACACCAAACCGACTGAAAAGTTCTTTAACTAAAGTCTCAGCAACGGTTACAGCTTCCTGATTTGGTAATGCGTAAGCTTCCACCCATTTGCTGAAGTAGTCCACTGCAACCAAGATGTATTTATTTCCAAATTCCGTCGTGGAAATGGTCCGGCAACATCAATCGCAATCCTTTCAAAAGGACTGCCAACGTTGTATTGCCTCATAGGGGCCTCTTCCTTTGGGAAGGTCCATTGGCAGCGGCGCAAGTTGTACATCTCCGGCACCAGTCTTTCACGTCATTCCTTGCAATTAACCCAATAGAATCGCTCTCTGACCTTCTCTATAGTCTTCCGGACTCCAAGATGCCCTCCCGATGTTCCATCATGAAGAAGTTTTAAAACTTCGGGAATTCTTGCTTTCGGAACCACAATCTGAAGTCTGCTATTGGTCCCAGCTTCGTCTTCTAACACTCGTCTGAGAAGACCATTTTCCATTACCAAAGAGCCCCACTGAGCCCAATACGATTTTAGCTCTCGCGAATATGGTGCTACCGTTTCCCAGTTAGGCCGCGCTTCTTGCATCTTCCACTCCATCACACGCTTCAAAACTTCGTCAGACTCCTGGTCAGCTCGGATTTGTCTTTCAGTCCATCTATCATCTATGACAGTAGTCCTCAAGCAGGTTGCTTCATTTTTCTCTTCGGCACGACAGCAGTGCGTACAATCCTTGGAACAGGGTCTCCTCGATAGTGCGTCAGCGTTCGATGACTGGTTCCAGGCCGATGTTCCGAATCAAAGTCATACTCTTCAAGACGCTCTATCCATCTGGCAACCTGCCCTTCCGGATTCTTGAAGCGTAGCAACCACATCAATGCCGCATGTCGGTTCTTAACAAGAACTTCCTGCCATAGAGATATTTATGAAAGTGCTCTATAGACTTAACTACGGCCAACAGCTCTCTCCTGGTCACACAATAGTGCGTTCCGGTTTCGACAGCACTTTGCTGAAGTAACCGAGCACTTTTCGTGGCCATCTTGAACTTGGACAACACGCCTCCGATGCCCACGTTGCTGGCATCAGTATCCAAAATGAATTTTCCTTCAGCCTGTGATAGCACAAGATGGGCGCAGTGGTCAGCATCTGTTTCAATTCTTCAAAGGCATCCTGGCAGCTCTTCTCCCAGACGTAGTCTCTGCCCTCTTCAGTTAGTCTCGTGAGAGGTTGGCTGGCGATGTTAGCAAATCCAGAACGAATCGTCGGTAATAAGTGCATAGCCCAAGAAACTTCTTATTTCATGCTTGTCCTTCGGGCCGGCCAAGACTTGACCGCTTCTATCTTCCCTGGATCAACCGACACTCCATCCTCTGATACTACGTGCCGAGTAGTGCACTTGCTTCCGGAACAGGTTGCACTTTTTGGGGTTAAGCTTCAAATTCGCTCCTTTCAATCGCTGAAATACTTGCTCCAAGTTCTTCAAATGGTCCTCAAAAGATTTTCCTAAGACAATTATATCGTCGAGGTATACCAAGCAAGTTTCCCAGGATAGTCCTCTCAGTACGTTTTCCATCAATCTTTCAAACGTCGCGGGGAGCATTACATAACCCAAATGCATGACGTTAAATTGCCACAATCCTGTCCCGATCGTAAACGCCGTCTTCTCCTTATCCTTTGCCTCTACTTCGACCTGCCAATAACCACTCTTCAGGTCAAGGGTCGAAAATACCTTACACCCACCTAGGGTATCCAAAGTGTCATCGATTCTGGGCAAAGGATAACTGTCCTTTTGGTTACGTTATTTAGTTGTCGATAATCCACGCAGAACCTAGTTGAACCATCCTTCTTCTTCACCAGTACCACTGGAGAAGCCCATGGACTGTTCGATGGTTCAATTACTCCATCCCGCTCCATATCCTGTATAATTTGTTCTGCTTCGGCTCGTTTCGCCAATGGCAATCTTCTGGGGGCTTGGCGGATCGGCTGGGCATCTCCAGTGTCTATTCGATGTCGTACAACATTAGTCCTGCCCCTCGTGTTCCGGTCTTCTGCTTGGAAAAGATCTTGGTAGCGTCCAAGCAGCTGTTTCACGGTATGGCGTTGTTGTGTTGTCAAATCCTTGCAAGACAAGTCAATGAAGTTATTTAACCATCTAGGAAGCGGATCTGGAGTTGTTGTTACGCCATCCTCTTGTTGACAATCGACGACACACTAGCACAACTTCCAAAGGTACGCCTTCTTCAGCTTTACTGGATAACTATTGACGTTCATCAGTCGGACGGGCAGTTTTTCTCCAGCTTGTATCACTGCCTTAGGCGACCAGTATTCCACGACCTTGACCGCTAATCGCTCCTGGTTCCAGCATTAAAACTTGCCCTTTGGGATGTCTCCACTTACGCTCGCTTCCACAATGGTTTCACTGCGGCTCGCCACAGTTACTTCTTCTGCCAATACCACGCAGGCCGACATATTCTGGCTGTGGTTGAGAATAACTTCTTCTTTGCCAACCTTCAACACTCCTGCTTGCAAGTCCAGTTTGAAACCAAATTCTGTCATTATGTCCATTCGAGGATTACGTTCTGTTCTATCTCTGCAACTACTACACGATACTGGCATGCAGTATCACCAATACGGAAGTGGGCCGTCGTCTCCCCCAGCACGTTGACTGATTGCCCAGTTGCCGTACGTAGCGTCCACCTGGTTGGATATATCCGGTTCTTCCTTCCCACTGCTTCCGGCCGAAGAATTGTCATTGTTGCACCAGTATCTAGCAGTAAATCTCTCAGTTTCCCATTTACATGCCCATACACGACGAGGCTGCTAGGTCTACATCCCACTGAAGCAACAATCACTGGTGTTACTGGGGCATCAGCTACATAGGTCGACGATCGCCCCTTCCCGTCGGCCCATTTTAGTTTTCCGTCGGCTTTGGTTTTCGTGGATCGGGACACCGACTACGTACGTGCCCCATCCTTCCACAATTCCAGCATAGTCTTCCTGGTTGCCTAGTTTGCACGGATTCCCTTTTCGTCATCAATTCCGTCACCTTTTTCGTAATCATTTCATCTAATTTCGTCATAATTCCTTCTAATGGCTCTTCTTCCTCGTGACTCCCTAGAACACGGACGCGAGCAGGTCCTTTGACCGATTGCTTCACGGCTTCAAAATCTAGTGCTTGAGCTAAAGCCTGGTTCAACGTTTGCGGCCGAGCGAGCTTTACTGCCTGTTGAGTATCCTTATCGAGCAGGCCATCCAGGAATTTTCCACAGCGAGACTCTCGCACACATCTTCCGGTACCGTTGGGTACGCACTTCTTAATTAGACGAACGACGTCAGCTTCATACTCCTGTAGAGTCTCGTTCGACCTCTGACAGCGATTTTTCAACTGCGAGCGATATACTTGCTGCAGATGTTTGTTACCGAAACGCATCTCCAATTGATTAAGTAGCGTTTGGTAATTTGTCGCTCCGTCGAAGGAATAACCTGGAGTACCTTCAAAGCATCGCCGCGCAGAGCTACTGATAACATGGCTGCTTTGGTAGCTTCCGTCCAGCCATATACCGTAGCTGTGGTATCCAGCAGCGTCAAATAGTCTTCCAAGGGAGTCTTCCCGTCGAATGTAGGCAGGTCACATTTATTTTGAACCGTACAGATGGGCACTGAATTTCTTGGTTCCATCTGAGTGCTTCCCGTATTGGTAGAATTTCCAGTTTCTTCCGTGTTTCGTGTGGTTCCAGAATGAATTTGTTCTTCTAGCACCTTCATGCGATCGTCCAATTCTTCAATCATTCTAGATTTTTCGTCGATTCTGTTCATTAATTCTTGTTTGACATTAAGAGAATTTTCTATAATTTTTTCTTCCAATTTTCTAGAATTTTCTATATTCTTCTCGTCCATGTTTTCAATTTTTTCTAGAACTTTCTCTTCCAGTTTTCTAGAATTTTCTATATTCTTCTCGTCCATGTTTTCAATTTTTTCTAGAACTTTCTCTTCTAGTTTTCTAGAATTTTCTATATTCTTCTCGTCCAGGTTTTCAATTTTTTCTAGAACTTTCTCTTCTAAATTGCGAGAATTTTCCGTAAGTTCTTTTAGAAGTTCGCCATTACCACCAGACACTTCAAACAAATATGTCTCAGGATCTTCACCAGCTGCTTCTATTGCTCTTCGTAATCTCGACTGAAGCTCGGCCTTCCTTCCACTCGTATCTTCATCCCTTTCTTCTAATTCCCGTTTGAGATCTACCACTTTCAAGTCCACTAATTTACAGTATTTCGCCGCCATTGTTTCTAATTAAACACTATTAGTCCACTAATATATCGCCAAATACCCCACACCTGACACCAATTGTAACGTTTTTCGGTTCTTAAAACGTTGTCGGGGTTTTAGAAAAACACACAGGCGATATATTTAAATTCACTTATTCTATTAACACTATTACGGTAATTAAAATCTATTAAAAATGCTTATTAACTATATCACTTAACCACTAATGTCTTTATTTATGTAAACGATATTTATATTACATGTACTAATTCAAACGCGACCGCACTATCGAACTCGTATCGATTGACTGCCTCCTGGCCAACCCGACGCGTTATTTATAGCTGGCGCGAACGTCCAGATTGTTCGAGGGCCTTCTAGAACGTCCTCGAAGATTCTGGAGAATATTCTCGAATCTTCGACCCGGTGCTGCCCTCTGTTATTCGTCGTAGGTAGTTCTTCTTCCGCTATGCCAGCGCCATCTAGGGACGCCTATCGGAACCGCCAGTTGAAAAGTTGGCGCTCGTTACAATACATATGTTTCCGTTATTCTATTAAGAGCCCAATAAACACCTAACGTCCTCTGGACGTCCAGTTTTAATCCGAACAAGGTACAAACGTCCATGGACATAATTTGTACGTATGATGGTTTTCCAGTTTTTGCTTTACAACGGACGTCCACAAGCGGACATGCATTATATTGTCCGTTGAAATACTAAAAGTAAGCTCCTTTGAAATCAAATTATTTGTTGATCGTAGAAACATTTATTAACAGATATTTTCATTTTTAAATATTTATATACTACATAGTGTTGAATACTTCTATTACATTTTGGGAACATTTGAAGAGCGGCGGCAATTTGGTTACACTTTTGAGACATAGGGCACATGCGCTTGGGGGTAGTCATGTGATGTACCGACGAAATTGCATTTTCCCAAAGTTCGTTGGGATAGGCGTTTGTAGTACGTACTTGTTTTGTTATAAATGTGTATTGTGGTGGGTACTCTTTAACTCTTATATCTGTTATTGAAGGTAAGACTGGTTTTAATTCAAAAACTGTTTTGTGTGTAGAATAAGTTTATCATTTATCAATAAAACTGCTGTAAATAGATATGCGTCCGGCGTCGTACTTCGTATTCGTAATGGTTGCTGCCAATTTAATGTTTTAAGTGCAGTGTTACCAGCTCCAAGTGCGCCAAATACCCGCCATCTGTGGTTAAATTACCCAATTTTACCCGCACCATATTTAAAATTACCCGAATTTTTACCCACCCTTGTTTTAAGCGATAGGTATATTGTCGATTTGTTTTAAATTGCTAAAGGGTTTATTTGAACATTTTTCCTCTTCTGTCTATTTATTACAAGTACAGTTAATAGTAATTTCAATACAAAAATCATTTAAATGAAAGAAAGCATTTGCAATACGTGCTTATTTTCACATACACGCTACATATTATGCATAATAAAAATAAAAATCAGTTCGCTGAAAATATTTTATTCTTTTTTCTTTATAAAAAAAATTATAAAAGTAATAAATTAGTACTCTATCGGCATATGCAACATGGAAGAAGTAGGTTCAAATTCTATGCAACCGCCTTGTCGGTTTACTGCCTCTTTTGTGAGAAATAGCGACACTAGGGTATCTGTTCCTAATCGATTTCGATGGTCGTTTTTTGTTATTTTTAGTGTACTAAACAGTCTTTCAACACTGGCATTCGAAAACGGAAGTATTAATAGTAAACTGATCACGATTTTTAAATCGCTAAATAAAGGTTCACCAACTGAATTTTTCAAATTAAAAACTTTTTGCCAATAATGCTCTGCTGTATCAGCTATATTTAAATCGTATTCAGAATGATTTAACAGTGCATGCTGTCGCCACTGGTTATCTACATCTTGTGGATTTACACGATGGTTTAAAAAAGGAAATCTATTGAATACAGCTTGCAGTGATTTTATTTCATATGCCTGAGCAGTATGTGGCTCTAAAACTGAAATTATATCGAATAGTGGATCAGAAAAATCAAATCTTTTTTTTATTTCTGAAGCTAATTTTACGTAGAAGTGTAAACAAGTACGTAAAAAGCAATCTAGTTCATCTTTTGATAACAAAGGATCATTTTTTAATTCCAACAAACTTGCCATAGCTTCAACACCTAAATATATATTCTTGATGATGTACATTTTTATTTGTATGATCAAACATGAACACATCTGCATTTTTAAAATACCTGAGATCAATAAAATTACTATATACAATTTTCAAAAGCTTTTCACATTCTGGTTTCAGTTTATGTAGTAAAGGAGCTTCAGACTGAAACATTTTGTTGAAATCAGTCAATAAATTTAAAGTATATGACATGAATTCTAGATAAATTCTTGTGAATTTATTGTCCAAGCAGACAACCATTTTGTATTAGAAGGAGATAGAATTTTATGGATATCACTTCGAAAAAAATTCTTGAAATTCTTTGAATTTCTCAATTCTTGCATAACTACGGCTGAAATGTGATCCTATATTCCGAAGAAGATCTTCAATTGAGCGAGGAAGCTGAAGACATGCTTTAGAAGCCGCCAAATGAATTAAATGACATGAACATTTAATCGCAACAATATGTGGCATATCGGCTTTTAATAACTGCACAACAGAATTGTATTCTCCAAACATTACATTCGTAGTATCAGATGAATAGCCAATCAAATTAGTGAGCGGAATATTTTTTGTCATGATAACTTCCTTTAATTTACCATATAAATCAATTGCAGAGCTCCGAGATATTTCTACTATATCAAAAAAACTTGTTATGATCTTATTTTTAATATAGTCGTAATAGATAATTGTAAAAGCGCATTGTTTAACCGTAGTTATATCTGTTGTTTCGTCCATAATTATTGTGAAAAACTGACCTTCTCTTTTTAATAAACTAAATAATTCATTTCCAAATGATCTACCTAATGTACATTTCATTATATTTGTAGACTTTGTTCGTTTTGAACTAAGCTGCTTTGCAATGTCCGAATCTGTAAATATATTTTTCAACAAAGGTATTAATGTGTCCATCAATGCAAATGGTAAATTATTAGTCGCTAAAAGTGCACATAGTTTTAATTCAGCTCTACGTACATTCTTTTCTAAGGAGTTGTCTATCAGTTTTGTTATTTTAAAGTTGTTTGCAATTTGGTGAGCTTTAAATTTATGTCTTTTTGACAAACTATGTCGATGTATTTCACTTTTATGCGCAACCAAGTGCGTGTGACACAATTTACAATAAGCTTTCTCATCCACACTAGTACTTGACTCAGATCTACATAACCATTTCTTATATTCTGAAATATTTTCCCATTTCGGGTTATATTTATTTTTCTTAATCTTCCTTGTTCCTTTGTTCTTCATACAATATTGATCATTGTTATTATTAGCGTCCATTTCGGTTATATTCTTAAATTCTCTTTCTGGATTTAGGGTGGATGCTGATTTATTTTCCTTGAAATTAAATAGAAAGTTTGAACTGTCCGCTCTAAATCTACCCTATGCTACCTAAACTTTCTACATACCTGTTGACTCCAGGTTGCAATAAACTGATCCATTTTATAACTATATACATGTGAACTGCATATAACAATCAACGGTTCGACCGTGTTTATACATCGGATAGATTTCATATTTCAATCAATTTGTCAATAGAAGCAAATAAAAGTTCCTAACGTTTCCTGCGTTTCTAAATCATTTATTTACCGCGAAATTTAAATAGTATATACTATGTGTTATGTATGTACATATAAAATCCTTTTAAAGTATTGATAATTGTGATCGATTAAAGTTAAAATTACCCGAATTACCCGATTTAGTCCAAGTACCCACTTATTACCCACAGTTGATTAAATTACCCGCATTTCGGGTAATTACCCGCCATCTGGCAACACTGGTTAAGTGTTAAAATTTGGTGGTTATTGAATCCAAGTATGTGTCTCCCTGTTAGAAATTAACATCTATACCATGACATGTTAAGTTACTTGCGAAGGCATGTATTTTCTAGGTTACTTATTTCTAACTAATACATAACCTTGGAAATTAAAGAAAAAAATTACCATGATTGTAAATTGCGTGTATCTTTGATGTTATACATAACAGAAATGTTATAATTTGGATTTTAGTTTGAAAATAACAGCTAATTCTATATATATACTACTAGTAGTATATACGTAGATATTATTTAAAAGTATTAAAGTGTATTAGTTCAGAAACAGTGTTTGACTTACAAAAATAAGCTTAATTAAGGTAAATATTTAATTCAAACAAAATTGATCCATAAGATGCTAACAAGAATAAAATGTAACAGATATAAGGTTTGAAAAAGATTTACAAATAAACCGAAACGTAACCTGCATTGTCGTTTGAATTTGATTCTCAGCAATATTCCAACAAAAGAAGATAACATTAATTATCTTTGAAAATACCAACACATACTGTCTCAATACGTAAATTATTGAGAAACAAAACTTAGTAAATCTACACATAACAATACTTGCGTATTGGCATGTTTGCTCCGGACTTAGATAGTCGATATGAATGGTTTGAAATGGGCGAGGGTGTTTAAATATTAGATTGAACATTGGTTTATTCCTTTTATTTTAATGGTACAAGCAGTTCATATTGGACCTGACATATTGTTTTACAAACCGATTCATTTTAGAGAGCCAATATTTGGAGGAGATTCTTTCAAGCTTTTTGTATGAAAAGTGGTCGATATCGTCATGTTTAATATTTGCCACCTTCATAGTTTTGGTATTACTGCTTTGTTTCCAAGTGGTGTTTGCCTGTATACTCGGTTTTGGTGAAGGTCGTAATCTATAACTTATTATTTATTACCTTGGCGATTTCTCGATTGTAATACTCTTTTGTGAGTTTGAATTTCTCTTCGTAATCGCGTTCTGTTTGAGCTGTGATTTTACTAATACCGTAAATTATATATTGTGAACCCCTACGCTTTCTTTCACTAAAACATAGTCATGAATATTTAGTTTATAATTATCATCTATATTTAAATGCAATGGTCGGTTCTTAGTATTTTTCTTTTTAATTTTCGTTGCAAGTTCTTTGCAAACCGGCATCTTTAATTGGGGTTTTTGTTAAAATTGCACTCTTGGGTTTTCTCTTTCACTTTTGGTATAGCATTTAATGCCTTCTGCTCGTACAAATGCGTCCTCGTTAGACCGATGTGGAAATCTTGGAAAATCAGCTGCTGCAAAATCCCGATGAAGTAACTTGGATGATGAAGAGGGCAATTCAGTTTGTTGGTCATGGGCATTTCGAGATCAGATTATTGAGTAATGTCATGAAATTATCTGTTAGTTACGTTCGATCCTAGGTAATAGTCCTTTGTAAATAAAATTCTGTCGAGTTACAAATGTTTTTTTTTTTTGTGTAAATGCTTGTTCAAAAAGGGTAAAAATTTCCTAAATAGTTTTCATAGGATGCGTTACCATTCAATCATTGCATGTCGCATTAAAAACGTCTTTAATGATTTAAAGACCGTGCGGTCAAGGGGTTTTAGTTTATTAGATGAATGGGGGGTAAAGTAATTAAAATAATACCATTATCTTTAAAAAAATTTAAGATTTGAATTATTATTTGTGACTCTACATTGTGTCTTGTAATTGTTTCATGTGATTAAGGTTATATCATAATGTGTTCTTTCGACAATAAGAAATGTGACATGGTTCTGGTTTAACCGAAACTAGTAAGCCAATAAATCTATACCATTGATTTGAAAATCATACCTGTTATTCTTCATTATTAAACATTAAGTCAATTTGACCATAACCATTCAGAGTAAGACACGTGTTTTTTATGCTTTTCTGGGCTAAGAAAAAAAGAGTTTTCTTATATCACTTTTTAGTACATTAGCATTTTTACTCGTTTCTGCAAATTTTATGACAAAGAATTTTTTTAATTCTAGTACGTGTTTTTATGTCACCTTGAAATAAATTGTTGCCAAAAGGATAAAATTTAGTAATTTCACGGTAAAGAAAATATTTAGAATACAAAATAGCTTGTTTTTTTTTTCGCTTCCATCACTAGGTAATTACATATTCACCTCAGTATAAACTGATCAACAATGTGCGTAATCTTCGTTTAAACTTTAACTGATGAGTATTTTTTGGAATATTAAAAGAGAACGAAAGACGGATTGTTTCTTTGTATAAGTATTACATAGTGTTTGAGCAAAATTCTAAATAGGAAATAACATTAGCGAATGAGATGATCACACGTAATTTTTAACTCTCTTTCAAACGCCGTTTCGTGTAACATACTTTTACCTATCATAATTACATTGGTTAAAAGAAAATAATGGTGGCTTTTCAATTTAAACCCAAATTATCACTTATTGCCTACCGCAAGAAATGCGGACCAAACTGAAATAAAAAAAGTGAGGCTTAGATCTTTCCGCCAATTCTGTTTATAGAACATGATAATGATGTCACGTGCCTCAGAATATTATCAGTCTTTTGTAATTGCAATTTTGAAAATATATATGTATGTAGTACCGCGCTTATATTTTTATCTACTCGTTAATATTTGGGTCAGTCATGTAAACATACAAAAAATAATCAAGCAAAAAAATGTTTAGATGTTCAAGTTCTTTCTGTTTATTTATCAGGCAAACGTTCTCAAAATAATAGTACATAAGGTTTTCACGTTTTCTAGGAATAATAGCGCAGTATTTTAAAGAAGATATAAGTTTGTATTTTCAATATTTCTGATTCAATTAAGTATAATGTAGAAAAAGTCTTTTCTTGCAATTTTTGCTAGTAGTCTGTTGTTTATCACTCTCTCTGTTACTTTGCTTTGATGATGACACTTTCTCAATTTGTAGACTCTATGTAGTGACTCCAGCATACTTTCTTGTGACGGAACTTCAATTCTGATTTTGAAATTCGACCCAAATTTCGTTTATACAAAATAACTTTCAAACCGAGAAAGGTGTAGAAAAGTTTAATTGGCGGACTTACACCGTTTATGCAGTCCTTTCAACTGGTATAGCTATTTAGATACAGGATGTTACAATAGACACTGATCGACGTATGTTGAGCTTCTTCCAGAAAACAATTTAAGGTTTACACAAACTTTATTTAAGGTTGTCCTGACAAGGGTACAAGCTTGTCGGTAAGTTTGTCATTGACAAGGGTGTATGTTTGTTGCAAGGTGGTGTCATATTTTTATTTTATCTAAATATCTAGCGATATAAAATGCGAATGTATCGCAAGGTGGCCCGTTTGTTCGCCCGCTTTGTCGGAATTTGTCCCGAAGAAAATGTGCACAACTTTATTAATATGACTTATATTTTAGAAATACATACTAAATTACAATAATACGATTGATCTGCTTTATTTGTATTACATTATTTGAGGCACCGGGTCGCAATACGTATCTGCTCCGCCGGACAATTGCCCAACCTATCAATAAGTGCACATGGTCTGATGACTATTATTGCATTAGTGTTATTCAGGATGATAATAAATTTAATATTCTTATTAATTATAACACTGAATTTGTTTATTTTATTTTTGAATTTATTGAAAAATCCTATTACACTATAATTAACACTGAAAAAACATTTAATTATTCAGAATTTCTGAGTAATATAAAATCAAATTATACTACAAGCTAGTTAGCACACAAATATAAACTATAACGTTTTAAACTAGATGCATTGGCTTATCATATTCACTTCGTCAGCTTTTAGTGTGTAAAATCAGGTTAGAATTATATGCAATTATTGGGGCAATTTAATACATGTTCTTTTTTGTTTGAAGTGTGAAAATAGTAAAAAATATCAGTGGCGGCTCGTGAGTTATGAAAGAGGGTGAGCACAAAATAAGAACTTGCCTATATTTTATATATAAAATCCATTCTCCTATTTTTTATGCTGGAAAAGACGTTTGTGACTTTGTTGTAAAAATGGGTTTAGTCGATGTTCTGACATTGTGCTTCTCAGAAAAGTTTTAATGCGTTTGAGGGTGGAAAAATATCGTTCAGATTCTGCTGTTGACATGGGGATTGTACAAATAATATCCAACAGTTTATATGTTTCCGTCAAAACTTTTTTTAAGTCGTTGTGTGTAATGAATACTAAAATCGACAAAACACCACCTACATCTACGAAGAATTTTCCTAGACCCCCTACGTCACACATGTCATCGCGCCCATAAATTACTGAAAGTTTACTTTTCAATTTACGCTGTCCAACATAGGATAAGATTTCACAGTTTTTTATACACATAATTAACCGACGCAAAATATGACTTTTTTCCACATTTTTGTTGTACTTAATTTTATGTCACAAATAAGCACTGTCCAACTATTCACGTACGTCCACTTTGCCTAGAACATTAAAATTCACGCATGCATTCATGTGAGAAACGGAATTTTCGTGTTTCTTTGCCCTCTCTGCGATATGCTTTAAATCATTTAACCCTTATTTATTCCACGCACTGACCTCTTTCTTAAAAATTAAGCAAAAATAGTTTATTTGTTAGTGAACATCTGCACATCCACTCATATTTTTCATATATATATTTTTATTGAATACTGTATTGTAAGTTCGAGTTTTATTTGTGGAAGTGTAGTTTGTTTAAAAGATCAGGAATAGGCCTTCCTTTCTTTTTAATTAAAAGCTTTTCCTCAAATGAGAGCGGTTTTTTTTTTAAGATTTTGCACTCAATTAACTTCCATCATTAGTAATAAACGTCACTTCAAGCCTTTGAAATCACACATGCGCGGTACGCGTTGAAAACGATGCAATCGCAATGAATGCAAGAAATAGGTGTACCGGAAATAGTGCCCCAGAACATAGTTTTGAGCGTTCGCATATGCGCTAGCGTCTGTGGTGCGAAAGGAAACTTTAATACCATCGTTTTAAAAATACGTAAAAATAATAAAATAAAATAATGCACTGAATTACATGCGAATTTCTTTCTGTGTTTATTTTGGTGGTTGGGTGGGCACCTGCCCTTGTGCCCTTTAGTACCAGCCACCACTGAAAAATATTATACCAGATACTGAGCCTGGCCCACGCACGGGGCCTCGGCGCACGTCTCCATTTGATTTCTCTGTACAGAGCTCGGTTAGGATTATACACTATTGATATTCTTGAAGCAACAACGCATATCTAGTAAAAGCTATAAAATTATGTAGTACTTACTTTTGCATGAAAGATGTTTCAAACTATTGTATACTGAAACAGCTCAAACACAGCACAAATGCATACGACACAACAAATAATGGCGGTCGATGACAGAATAGCGGAATGGCGGTTACACAAAAAGAAATTATTACTCGATAAACGATTGAGGCCGAAGCACGTAGTCACCGTAAATGATATAATAACCTTGTCATGACGTTTTAATTGAGGAGGTTCTGTAAACCTTGTTGCCTTGTTGCCTACGATAATTTTGTGTAAATGTTCATACTGTTACGCTTGTGGCCGTAGATGTTACAATAACGTTGTCATAAGCTTTTACTCTCAAGCTTGTCGTCGAAAATGTAAAGTTAAGCAAGTGAAAGGCTTGTCGTAAGCTTACATGTTATCTGGGATTTGATCTAATTTCAATTAAAATCGCTCCTAGTCATTAAATACTACAATACAAAGGTAATTTAGATAATTATGCAGGATCTCGCAGAGTTGTTAATATTAACATACCTTCTAATCTTAATGAAATACTCTATAGATTGTTATGTGAATTGCATTCTATGTTGAAAACAAGAGTAAAATTTATGGCAAGAGATGTTGGTTTGTCGGCTGGTATAGAGGTTTGAAGGTCGCTGGGTAGGGACCACTTCAAGCATGTAATAGTTCCACTCGGTTCGGAAACTACACACCGGTAAAATATTTTTTAAATAGTTCACTAGTTAGTTTGCCAGATGATGCTGCTTCAGCTTTAACATTTGAGGCCTCTTAGGAATAAAACATAATATGCTTCATTAGGTTTTGATATATTAAATACATAACTAATTACAACCACAAACATACAACATTTGTCGGTCTATCAGTTCTGTCTATTTATACCTTATCCAATTGATATGTATTTATTCACATCTATCTAAATAAAGATTATTCTCGCAAAGTTTTCTATCCATGCAAATACATTGAATATACTAAGAGATTCTCAGATATATATTTATTTATTTTAGAGGCAGATATACATAGTTATACACATACATGAAAAATGTCAAAAAGCGAATGGGACTAAATACAAACATAAAAGTGAAAATTAACCATTCAAGCAATATTCTTGTACGCTATATACTATTCCCTACTAATAAGATAACTTAGTTTTGAATTGCTTATAAGTTGAACTGTTTTTTATATGAACATCAAGCGCATTGTATAGTTTTTCGGCCGCATAATAGCAACCTTTTTCGAATTGATTTAGCCTATGTAATGGTAACTGATAGCAGTTATTTCTCAGACTGTATCAATGTTCTTCTACATTAGTAAAGTTTTGTCTGTGCTTGTAAATGAAACAAAGACATTTGTAAATATAGACAGATGGAAGGGTCATTATATTTAGCTTCTTAAATACACCCTTACATGAGTCTCTAGGTTTTTTCCCCGCTATTACTCGTAACACTTTTTTTTGTTGTATAAACACATCTGTGGCGCCGCGTGATTGTCCCCAGAATATTAATCCATAAGACATTACCAAATAGAATATGCCGTAGTACGCATTAACCAACGATTGTAAACTGGTAGTTTTTTTTAGTTCGCGAAATAAATAACATTTTTTGCTTAATTGCGCGATTAATATACTAGTATGCTGCGTCCACTTTAGGCCACTATCAATTGTTACACCCAAGAACTTGGTGTGTGGTACCAGGTGAATATCCGAATTAGCAGCTAAATCTATATTGTCCAGAGTAATCGTACGGTCACGGTCTGTCTTAAACAGCACACAACTAGTTTTAGTGTCATTTATGGTCAACCCGTTTGTCATACACCAGCACTTCAGTCCGTAGAGACAATTTCTCGTTGAATTTTCAAGATCTTGTACATATTAGCAACGTATATTTAACATAACTTCAATGACTGGGAGACACAGTTATAAAATGTTTAACTATTTACCAGGAAATATATTATCACAGTATAAACTAAATCAGTACGGTCATAACATGAGTCATCGCACTACCAGTGTGAAATTGACTTTCAAAATCTACTCGGTTAGAAGATGTCCACTCGTGACCAGCTGATTCGCATGTTGATATTTATTTTAACCTTTGTGTTACCTGTGTTTGCCTCTGTAAAGCTTTCGTGAAATATTTCGTTTTTGTGAACTTATCAGAATTATTATTATTTTATTTTATATTACTATATTTCCTTTTGCATTAGCCATTGTGATTTGTGTGTTTTAGTTTTTCTTTTCTTATGTATACCACTGTATTCTTATGTATACTTTTTTTTTATTTGACATTAAAATTAATTTTAGAACCGAGTTCTGAGAAAATATGAATATGAATATATTCAAAATTACCGGTTTTAATCACATTCATAGTATATATATGTTGGAATCTACTTGGTTTAAAGATAGCGCAAGGTCAAATTTTTGTGTCTCCAGAAAACCTATGTAAAAAAAGTCTCATGTCCGTACTGATTTGACTTATACTGTGATCTTATACCTATGTGTTCGTCGGAGTGATGAGCCACATCGCATCGAGATGCGCTTGGCAGTCAATCCCAATGTAGGGGATGGGGGAGCGGGGTGGTAGCAACTGGTCGAAAACCTGCAGTAGTAACGGCTACTGAAATTTATTTAGCAAATCATTTTATACAAGAAATTGATTTATTTAAAGCAACAAAGCAGTAATAAACAGAAGAAATGACAATGCCTTGCTTTAACAAAGTATGATAAGCCAACTGATAAGTAAGGGTAATGATTTGAGTCTATAAAATATTTGATTAATATAACTAATACAGTCAAATAGGTATTTTTTTAGTGTAAACAAATGTTTAATTTGAAATAAATAGATTAATTGATTCAGATATGTTGGCACATGTGATGATTCTTCTTTTAAGTCGAAGGGCCAAAATTATGTTGTAATTTCCAAAATCGAAGAACTAAGCTAGTTAAATTATAAACTATGGTGAATCTATTTTGACTTGTTCTTTACAACTTCGTAACAAATATGACATATATTCTTATATACGATCTATATATTTGGCTTTTTTTACTAACTAACAATACTTATAATTATTAATATTTAATTTGTACTATATATACATTTATACAATGTACGTGTACATTGTCATCGTAGCTAGAGGAAAATTCCCGAGCGTGGTGGCGGGCATAATGCTTAATGCACTGCGAATGGTGGAGGAATGGTGCTTTTGACAATGACTCTCAGTTAATCCACAAAAAACAAAGTTGGTTGCCTTTACCAACATGAGGAAACTCGATGATCTAGGCGGCGTTAGACTGTTTGGGCAGGAGTTACAATTAACTAAGGAAGTAAAGTATCTGGGTGTTACCCTCGATGCGAAATTGAGCTGGAAAAATCACTTAGTCAAAACAACGACCAGGGCTACGCAACTATTCTGGCGCTGCAGGAGGGTTGCTGGCAAAACCTGGGGATTAAAGCCGAGGGTGATCCATTGCCTATATACTGCCGTGATAAGACCAGGAATAGCATACGGGGCAGTAGTCTGGTGGAGGAGGACAGAAGTGCCCTCCGCAGCGAAACTGCTAACCGCTGTTCAGAGACAGGCGTTGCTGGGTATCACTGGTGCAATTAACAGTACACGGACCACCTCTTTGGAGACCATTGTGGGCCTTCCCCCGCTGGAGGTTTATGTGAGAGCGGAGGTAATGAATGCGATCCTTAGACTGAAAGCCAACAACCTGTGGCATCCCAACTTCAGGGTGGGAGGGCACACTTATACTACGGGCACGATGCTGGACGGGCCATTGTTGCAATGCCCACGGACAGCATGGGCACCCGAAATCTATCTTCACTGAAAGGTGAAAATCCCCATACCGAACAGAGACCAGGCACGAGTGGATCACTGCTAATGATAACTGGTTCCGCGCCGGATCCAAATCCAGGCCAAGGCAGCAGGAGCCGGTATTTGTGGCCAGTCGTAATCAAAGGATATCTATAAGCCTGGAAATGTATGTATGTATGTAGTATGTATGTAGATGAAAGGGTGGTTTACACTGCGACCTTAAAGGATCTATTGTGTCCCCCATTCTTGCTGCTTTACAGTTGGCCTTCCAATCCTATTCCTTTTAAAAAGTGTAGGATGTCAGAGGGCCCCAGTCTAGGTAAGTCTCCCTTTCGATTTTCACATGCTCCCAGGTACAATGCCCTCGGGTTGCACAGTGCTACGCAGTTTGAGAGGAGTGGATGGCGTGTTTCATCCTGTTCCCCACAAAATCTGCATTCAGGATCTTTTTCCAATCCAAGCTTACTCAGGTGTCCTTTCAGTCTACAGTGGCCTGAAAGTATTCCTGTTAATATGCGAACATTGTTCTACTCAGGGTGATGCAATTCTGTAAACCTCTTCTGGTTATAAGTCCCAGAAGAATTTACTCTGGCGTCATTCCCTGAGTTTTCCCAGTAAACTGGATTTTCTCTGCTCCATTTCTATTTTTAGTTTCTTCAGTATTGCTACTGCTACTTTAACCCGCAAAAGGTTCAGCCCTACGAAAGGCATTCCAGCCCCTTTTTTCGCGAGGTTATCCGTTATTTCGTTTCCTTCCACTCCTGCGTGACCCGAACCCACAGGAGGGTTACTTTATTTTTTTGCCTAGCTCATTTAGTTTCCCTAGGCATTCCCAGACCATCTTGGAGCTATTTCATATGAGCTCAGCGCCTTGATGGCTGCTTGACTATCAGACATGATGATAATCTCCTGTTTCCGATAGTTCCTATCCATATTGAACTGAACACATCTTCCAATAGCGTGTATTTCCGCCTGAAATATACTTGGGTATTTTCCCAAGCTTTCGAAATATGTAGTTCTAGGCCCGTATATTCCTATTCCAGATCCTTCTGCCGTTTTGGAGCCATCAGTGTACCATTTGATGGCATTTCTATTAAAATTCAAGATGGTGTTATGATCCCACTCGCTCCTGTTACTTAGCTTTGTGGTGAATTCCTTCACAAGCTAAATTCTTTTTAACATGTCATCCCGGGGCAATCCCAGGTTGGATCACCGTCAACCTGGGATAAGCCCTGGGGAAACATACAACGGTCCTTCACCAGGCAGAGGTCATCCGCCCTTTGCAGCCTGTGCAGAAATGATTGCAAAAGGTCTGCTATGAAAGAATCAGGATAAATTAATATAATGACTGACAGCCAGGCTGTCATTAAGGCAGTCTCGAACCCTGTAACTAGGTCAAAACTAGTTAGAGACTGCAAACTATCCCTCAATACACTGGCACGAGACAGCACAGTGCCTCTGATTTGGGTGCCGGAACATGAGGATATAAAGGGCAACGTAATAGACGATGAACTAGCCAAGGAGGGCTCTAAGAGACACTTCATGGGTCCAGAGCCCGTATGTGGGATCACTAAAGGAGAGAACGCATTAGGTGTTCACGATCTAAGCGCATCGCGGACCGTACCATGCTGAGCTGATCGTATCTTGAATAAAATCACGGGCATTAAGGCGATCGCAGACTGGTCTCTGCACACCCATCATGTTGTTATTAGCTAGTTATCAAAATTAATTCCATGGGGGACGCACATTTATTGGTTTTTTTACATGAAAAAGAAGAAAAACTCCAAAGACGAAAATGTACAGATTTTCAATTCATACAATTAATTAATTAAAATACATTAGACAAACAGTAGAAACCTTATTTAAAAAATTATTGGATGAAGCCCTTTTTTATTTTTAAATATCTTATTGCGATATGTTTCGGTCCTAATTAACCATCATGGGGCAACTATAAGATGAGATTTTTTTTTCTTTTTTTTTATGTCAAAACTTATAAATTGATTTTACTATTAAAATAAAAATCTTAAAATCTCATAATTTTAACAATTGAAGGAGTTTTTAGTTTTAATTTAAAGTATATAAATTGAAATTAAAATTGAAAAATTTAAAATCTTAATTTTTTTTTTAGATATTACTCTTAAATTTACAGGAAAAATAAATAAATTTTATGGATAATACTTACTAAATGTCAATATTCGTTTTTATAAAATGATGCGTCGTAATTTGGTATATATGAATACATTGAGAGAAAAAAAGAAAGAGCTACTAAATGTTATTCTTAACGATATTTAACTACAAAATACTACATTTAGACGATGTATAAACAGTCTCAGCGGTAACCCTGCTTCATGAAATACATTTGAAGGGTGTGAAATTAATTAAAATGTGATTTTAAACGATTCATCATGTTACCACGGTATCAGATCGACGGATCCATACGCACTAGACGTTCGCGGACTGGGCTTGGTCGCATCGCGTTCTGCCGAGATTCACCAGAAAGTTTGCAATGAGACCGCGATGCGAGCGAGCCTAGCTCGTGAATGTCTAGTGGGTACCTACACATTTAAAAACATTGAAAGAATCTCTACTAATCTGGAACGAGATTAGCATGGTCCGCGATGCGCCTGGACCGTGAACGCCTAATGCGTTCTCTCCTAAGGATTCCGCAAGAAAGGAGATCTGGACCTGGTTAGATAAAGAAAGTACAAACAAATGGAGGTCGACTGAAGGTCAACTCCATACCAAAACGCTGATAGGGGATGGGGATGGTAGTTTCTCTGATAACCTACTCAGGCGCAGTAAGAAAGAAGTTAAGACCATTACTGGGTTGGTAACTGGACACTGTCCCCTGAAAAAGCATCTGTACAACACAGGCCGAGTAAGCGAACCGTGGTGTAGAAGATGCGAACTACAGGAGGAAACGAGTTTACATGTAATCTGCACTTGTGAGGAACTTAAGGGACTTAGGCAGAAGTACTTCGGGAGAGATCTATTGGAGCCCTCGGAGGTCCTCAAGTTTCCACTCAAGTTTCATACTGGGCTTTATAGAGAACACCAAGCTGCTCGAGTGGAAATAAGAGAATCAATAGGGATGGTACAATGAGCACCTTGCTCAAGTGCCCGGACATCAAGTGCCCACCCTAACTTGAATGAATGAATGAATGAATGAATATTAATACATCACCAACCAGTTCACTTTTTCAAAAATAAATACTATACATATTTGAATTGAGCACCTGGTACTGACAAAGTAGGTTAATAAGAGAGAAAATAAAAATATTTGTTTGCCCACATATACATGCCATCTGCTTGGGTCAATGAATATTTCATTGATTTAATGATCTGTTTTTCTCTGTGTACTTTAAAAAAGCCTAAAGAATTGTTTAAAAACCGACTAAAAACTTTAAAAATAAAACTATAGAAACGTTAGAGCAAACTAATTATGTTATATTTATAACCATTAATTAAAGTAATGTCACTCACTGAAAAGTTGTTTCTCCCAATTTAAAACTAATTGGTCAAGTTTTAATCCAAAAATATCAATACCGCTTATACAAAAGGATCGCGGAAGCCCATTTATTATGCCTATTTAGGTAGCAACAATAATTCTTTGGAAATTTAAATAAATAATTCTAACGTTTCCTCTGTGTCCGAGAGATAGAAAGATGTACCGAACCAGGTAAAAGCGTCGCTATCTTCTCTGACAGTCAGTCCACACTTAAAGCGATTAGCTCTACAAGCGTGGACTCTAAGCTGATTTGGGACTGTGTAAGCGCCCTAAATGAGGTGGGCACCCAAAGGAAAGTAACCCTAGCCTGGGTCCCTAGCCACTCGGGCGTCAGAGGAAATGAGGCGGCGGACGAGCTGGCCAGGCGAGGTTCGTCAAGGCCATTCGTTGGAGCCGACCCCTCTTTCGGCACTACCAAATCGCAAATCAAAAAATCCATCTATGAATGGATACATAATCAGTCCAGAGAGTGGTGGCAAAAATCACCGGGGCAAAGGCAGGCAAAAGAGTTCCTAAAGGAGCAAAGGCCTGAATTCACGAGAGATCTACTGAATAAAGACAGGAAGACTGCCAAAATGATCGTAGGTCTGCTGACTGGTCAGTGTAGACTCAATAGGCATATGTACAACATAGGCCTGGCAGACGACGCAACCTGCAGATACTGCCAAGAGGAGGAAGAAACACCAGTTCATATGCTGTGCCAATGTGAAGGCCTGGCGAGGACAAGGTTTCTAGTAATGGGGGAGGAAAACCCCACAGCCAGTAGCTACATAAAAAAGCCCCTCTCAAAGATGATAGGCCTAATTAAGAGGGCAAAATTAGAGAGCGTCCTCTAGGAAAAAAGGGGATCACAATAGATCTGAAAAGGTCGCGGTGAAACAGGTCGATAGGCCACCCCCAATCCTAATCTAATCTAATCTAATCTAACGTTTCCTCACCTATTTGAAAATATTTCTCTTTAATTTAGATCGCAAACTGGAAATAAATTGGTCGGATAAAACTCTTTGAAATACGTTTTTATTGGTAGTTATTATTTTAAATAATAAATATTTCTTTGTATTAAAAAATATTTATAGCAGTTTAGTTAAAGGTATCATTTTTTTTTTTTGGATACAGTTAAAGTATATGGCTCTGAACAAAACAAAAAATCTTTCTGTTAGTGAATGAGATTGTATGAACTGCAACCACTTTGTGTGGCAGAAGTGGAGATCAGACTAGAAGTAGGGGAGGTCTGGTAACAGTGGCCACCTATTCATTAAATAAATAATAATTAAAAAAAACGTGAGATTTGGCCAAATTTTTTATATTGCACTTATGGTGGGGGTAATTATACACATCCTGACGTGTTCATACCATTTCAAAGTGCCTGAGGAGATGGAGTAAAATTAATCTAAAAATAACCAGTACAAGTGGCCACTGTACCATGCTGTTGGGTACAGTGGTCACTTTGACATACTACAGTGGCCACTACTTTTTTATATTTGTTTTTTTATTAAAAAAATTGCATATATATATTTGCATTATAAAAAGTAAATTTTTAATACAAACGACTCATATCATTGTATGTTATAACTCGATAAATCAACACTAAACTGAAAGGAACTTTTAGCTCTGAAAGTTCCGCCTGTTGGCATGGGATCAGGCAAATGTAGGATAATTTCTTCAATCGGAACATTTGCACAATCCAAAACCAAGGGAAATGAAAATTTGGTTCCATGTTTTCTTAAGAAGCTAATATTAAATTCTTTATGTATGAGATCGACCCCAATTACTTTTCCCACGAAACACTTCACTGTTTTCTTGGTGAGAAATTTGACGACAACAAACGAATTAATATTTATATCATTCAAATCCCTTAAAACAGGATTATTCAATGATTCATCTTCGAAATAATCTATATCGTCAGAATTTGTTAATATTAATTCAGATTGTTCACTGTCTGTGGAACTACTAGTTCCGCCCCTTTCTTTTTCGAGGTGACTTCAACAGCTTTTGGATATGGTTTTACCATCTCAGGAGAAATAAATTGGTTGGTTGGTGTTAAATTGTTTATCTGACGATCAATTTTTGGAGTTCCTATGTTCTTTGTAACCCCACGGTTTCGTTCATCGTCAACATCACCATCGTCAGACAAATTATCTTCTGGCTCTGTAATAGGCGGAGTGTGATGGCGTCTGGGTCCTGCTTTCAGTACAGCATGCTGGCGACTCGGTCCTCGGTCCGGAAATAACAACATCTTCCTTCTCAACCTGCAGTGACTGTAGATGGTCCTCATGTTGTGGCATATCAGTTACAGCTGAAGCGGAGAAATTATCATCGTTGAAAATTGTGTTGTTGTAAGGAAAAATTCCGGTGGCTGAAAATCCGGACATGCAATTTCTTGGACTAAATGCAAGAGGATAAGTTTCCCCGATTATTTCAGCAATGTCAGAATTGTAATTCTCTGGCCAGGATGGTTGACCAACCACGATTGACATGCATTGTTGTAATGTCGTTTTAACGGGCCGTATACACTTTTGTCCAGAGGCTGGAGTTTGTGACTAGTGTGATTGTGTTTTGTCGAGCCGTTTTGATAAGTTCAAGCGATATATGCGTCTCATGATTGTCCATGATTAACAATACAGGTTCTGAGGGAGTAGGTTTACTGTGCCGAATGAAATGGTCCATCCACTTTTTAGCAAATATTTCAGAGGTGATCCAACCCGACGGAGAGGCGGAACCTATTGACCCCGGTGGTGCTCCTTTTAGCATATGATCTTTGAAATATTTTCTTGGAAATATCAGTAATGGAGGGATTGTGTTTCCAATGGCATTCATTGCGCAGCATGTGGTCACTAGCGCTCCTCTCTCTGCGGAAGTGAATTGGCCTACTTGTTTTTGACCTTTGGGCGCGATAACTTTGGAATCACCTTGAACCGTCGTTAGACCAGATTCGTCCATGTTGTAAATCTGACTCGGGCCGAACTTATATTTTTCATAAACGTGCTTAAGATTTTCAAAAAAATTGGCTACCACAGGTCTGTTGAATCCCATCGCTCGTCCAATGGAAGTTACCTCTGCAGTGCGTATTGATAAACGTAGATTTCTTCTCATAAAATTTGTAAACCAGGCGTTCATACTGTAGATGGCGCATTCCTAGCGCCAATATTTAAAAAATTACTTTCGAGTGGCCACTGTCACCGGACCTCCCCTACGTCTTAACAATATTTTGTCGCGTTTCAAAAGTAACGGGCCGTCATAACAACCCTCAGTATTCAAGATTACTAATATTAACAGCGGTGTGTTAAAAGTTGAAGGAATTTAAGTTAATTTGTCTTGTTTTTTTTTTCACCTTTTTCAATGTACCTAATCGAACCATTATTGATGACAGGATCTGATTCATTCGGCCAATAAATGCAAGGTGGAAGTTTCTTCTCTGACTGGAGATCGTAAAATTTTACGCTTCACAGAATTTGAGGCTGGAGAAGGCCTCCACTTGAAAAAAAAAAAACCACAAGTTGACCTTCGAATGACCTTAAAAATCAAGGTTAAGGTTACACTCACGGTCATTAAAAGATAGATCACTTAAATTCTTATAATTTTCTATTAATCAAATCAGTTTCCTAAACACTTCAATACTAAAGAGTTATTAGAGTAATTTGCTACTTTTGAGGAATCCGGTACGTATCAGTCATCTTTACGTATACATTAATATGTTACGTGCAAAAATTGTGAACATGTGGATGAAAATAACGACTCAATAAAGGCATCATCATATTACATAATCACTTTTGATATATGTATCCCGATTTAAGGCCAATTAATTTCGACTTAAAGAATGATAACACGATTTTATAGTCATAATTTTAATAACTTTTCCAGGGCGACAGGTTATTTTTTAGTTGTAAAAATGTTACTGCGATATGTACATAAAGATTGTAAAACGTTGATCATTTAAAAGAGCGGCAAAATATAAACCTACGTTACTATGTATTTCATCACAATAAAGTTGGAGTCTAAATTGTATTGATTCCAGCTTTAATTTTTAATAACTAGAACAAGCGAATTGATTTTTAATTCTTAAATAATTCAGGGATAAAAATTAAAGCCCAAAACGGATTTTGGAATTTCTGGAATTTTCTACGCTTTTACCCCACTGCGCGCGCTAGCTCATTAGAACTTATCACTTTCTAGTTACCATTCTTATCGAAGCGTTACGTCTGTAAACATGTATCTGATTCTTTTCGGTATATCGCTACTAATTTTATTAATACTTCTTCGTTCATTTTACGCGCGGAAGATTCAGTATCGAACTCTGAGTGAACTGCCAGGTCCACCATCGAATCTTTTGTGGGGAAATTTGTTTCAATTTACGAGGAATATCGAAGGTAAGGTGTATAGTTTATAAAACGCAAAAGCATTTTATTTATTCAATTTAAACATATATTTTGAAGATACGTTTGATGATATTAATCAGTTGAATAAAAAGTATGGGCCTCTGGTTGTATTGTGGTCTCACCCGTGGAAACCTTTGGTTGTGGTTGCACATCCCAAATTCATTGAAAGGATTACTTCTACAAATGCTCATTTGGCTAGATCAAGCGTATATGATGGTATGATACAATTTCTGGGAATGTCTATTGTTACAAGTGGTGGTAAGTGCTTACTGCATTATTACAAACTATTCAGTATATTTCAGTTTTTTTTGAATAGAGACGAAGTCATTAGTTTTTATAGGGTTTGTATATTTTCGTTTATGAAACTGTATTCTTCCATATTTCGCTTTACATTTAATGTTGTCTTTTAATACTACATTTGTTCAAATAAGGATTAGATAGATACTTACCTTAAAGTGCGCGAGTATCTAATCGTTTCCAACGATTTCAAACAATTTGAACAAGGGTACCGCCATATTTTCGGATGTTTTCGTATAATTATATATAGGTTTCTCCACGAAACTGATTAGTTAGAAGTTTTTCAGCTTAACGAAGCTCTTCAGCTTTACACATGTAATAATAACTTTACTTTAAGATTTTTCACTATTTGGTTTACAAATTGCACAATGATATGTAGTATTTTTTTTTAGGAACTAAAAATGTAAAAAACAATGATTATAACAATATTATTTACTGACAATAATAGTCTTAAATGCTTTCAAAATCTTGTGATGTCAAACTCATAGTCTACCAAATAAAAATTATTCGGCCTTTTAAAAGCGTTCATAAATAAAAGTAGTAATTTAAAAGAAAACTATTGAAGATGAGTATAGAGAATATTGTAACTCAGCAATATAAAAATATATTCCAGTGCTCCATTTGAACAAATAAGTTTTGAAACTTATGCAACTGGTATGAATTATAAAGTGAAAAGTAAAAGTAATGTTATGAATACAAAATTTAGCACAGTATTCGTTCTTCAGCATTCGCTACATTCAACAAAGTAACGAGTACCCCTGAGTATTAAATGGTACTCATAAGTCCCAACACTACTCAGCCGCGCTAAAAGAGTTTTCTCTCAATCAGTTGTTAGGTTCGATATATTTTTAATAGATACAGTTTGAATTAAAAAATCCATGAATTATTGGGTTGTGTTGTACTATGCTGTGCTATATCGACCTGCTTTTCGTAATTTTTTATTTTATTTTATTTTAAATAAGCCTCGTTTCTGCACTAAACTTTTTTTTTAATTAAATTATTTCACATCTGCTGTCACTGCACGCGCGTCGGCGTAACAATTCTTCATAGCCGGTTGATGTAGCTGTAATCGGTGAAAGTTCATGAGTAGAGCCATAGAATAACCTGACTAGAATGGTAACTCTCATACGCCAACTCGGACTGCGTTTAGTGACGCCAACTGACTATTCTTTGTACTAAAAATTTATTGGCGGGTAATTTAAATGTTTGCTATTAATTGCTTTTTATATTTATGATTTGAAATAGAACAAAAACACATGATTTTGTAAAATATCTTTATTAATTGTGCAAAAATACAATAAATTAAATGTACATGGTACTATTTCCTATAACAATAGTATATAAATACATAAACTATGATTTTAAATCAAAAATTAATGAAAAGCAAAAAAGGAAAAACAACATATGCATTGAATATTGCATTTTTAGAGACAAATGTGAAAATTGAAGCAATAAAATTCTAGAAATAGGTTGTTGAAATATGTGAATTCATAAACATAAGTTGGCATATCATTATGAATAACCACAATCTTTTATTAGAAAAGAATCAATTAATTTTAACCAGGTAAAACGATATATACATAAAATAAATTTATAGACTGGTGACGTAAACTTAAATTGTTGATCTAAAACTCGAGAACACTATCTAATCCTCCTTATTCTCTATTCCAAATTACCTTAATCGTTCTACAACAAAAGCTATCAATGTATTTATAAATCCATTCAATCTTTGAATCAATAAAATAATAAGGATACTTTTAAGCATTTGAAGAGAAAAATCACAAAGTTCATTGAAAGCTTACTGTCCTGAATTATTTTTTTTGTTTTATTGTAACCAATAAGCCATATTTCTCATACATAAATAAATACAATACCAGTCAAACGAGTCTTACACAAATGCTCCTATGTAAAATCATTAACATAATATATTTGTCGCAAAATAAAACCACAGATAAATATTCTAAAAAACCAAATAGTATGTAGAGTATAAACATGAAATGTAACAAGTATCATTTCAAGCAAATTTTCAATTTGTTTTAAAAAAAATTAAAAAACAAAACATGACTGAAAACCTGATAAGTGCAAATAAATCGGTCTTTAGTTTTAACTCGATCGTATACTAGACAAGTAATTTCCAAATTAAGATTTATTTTTCACATTCAATTTGATTAAATGATTTTCCTTGCAGGGAGTTTTCTATACAAATTAAAAGATTATTGAGAGTTAAAAGTTAGGTTACCTGATATTTGAAATTATATTACTAATTTAGCATTAAAGAATATATTTCTAATAATATTTGGTTAAAATTAGTTAAGAGCTTTTCCATTAACATAATAAATTTAATTTATAGTTTCCTTCCCCTATAATCGTCTAGAGGAAACTCACTAAATAATAAATTTTAAATTTTTTCCCCAAAAATATTTTTCTTATCTAAATCGGTTGTGGTTATTTTGTTTGCATTTATTTACTAAAATTTTTGATTCGCTGTCATTAAATCACTTCCAGATTTGGTTTTGATTTCTTGGGTCTCGCTCTATGCCCTCGATATTATGCCCCAAGCCCCAATCCATTGACCATAATGGGTTTCACTACGACTTAGGCTTCCTTTCGAAGGAGTTAATTGACATTGTCATGCGCCATTAACTAAAAACACTATTTATCTAAAATAATATCTTTGATTAAGGTGGTATATCTTAGAATGTTTACTTTTAACTTACGTGTACATTTTTTATGATGTAAGGTAAGATGGGGAAACATTTCTTGATATTATCGATGGATCTGATGCACCTAATAAACATAAATTTATATTACCATTATAGTCAATTATAGCTTAATTAGATTTAATAAATCACTTTTTCATGTTATGTACTAATCAAAATTAATTTGTAAATATTAATAACTTACATAATAAATGCGAGAGCAATTTTCTTGCTGCAGATTGCAATGCAATGTCTCCAGAAGAATTCTCTAGAAAGTGTACCTGGCTTATGCATAACTCTAAATAAATCTTAATTATACACGTCTGCTTACTGCAAATCGTTCGATCAATACATTACCTGGCATATTAAATATTATAACATCCATTTCACAGTTACAAAACGTTCGAAATAACCAAAAAACGTGCATAAAACCGCGATGTGAAACGACGCCAACAAATTTTGTCAAAACGGCGTCAATAAGCAAAAAACGAGTGATCGCAGCGCCACGCAGCGCGATTGTCGAGAACAGTCGAGAATAGTGAATGAGCGAGATAGACGACATTAGTACAAATCACCGCTTGTAGGGTGCGACTAAATAATGTTCATTGAATTATAATGGAAGTCCCACCCCTCTGAGTAGAGCGAAGCAGTTTATACTTTATACGAGAATTATTTTCAATACGTAGTGGCGTAGAACGGGTTAGGTTTTTTGTACATACATACATATACGTAAATATCAGTTATCGTAGTGCAGTAAGCATCTATGTGTTTTCCGATTGTTTCTGTTATGTATACCAGAGATCTGCACAATTCCATTTATAACGAGCTCATGCATAAGTATAATTGAGTACGCAGTTGTTTTCTAACTACTAATAGATATAAAATCAACTACGACATATATCCATAATCGTTATAGGTATAAATACGGGTTCGGCAATGAAACGGGAAGATTTCATAAATAATTTTATTGTTGAAAAAATATTTTTTTCGTAATTATTAATACATTAATGGGAAATAAAAGAGTAGCCATTTGATATACAATGTTAAAGAACAAATTATTTTTTGAAAACTACATCTGCCAAATGTCCTCCGTTGACACGTATGCATTCTTGGAGTCGAGTCTGAAAGTTCTGCATAATTCTTCGCAGCATATCAACAGGTATTGCTGCAATCTCGACACGAATTCGTTGTTTGAGGGCCGGGATTGTCCTGGCTGGATCATTTCCAAACACTTTCGTTTTGAGATAACCCCATAAAAAGAGTCGCAGACGGTAAGGTCGGGAGACCGAGGGGGCCAAGCGATATCCCCGTTCGAGAAACGACACGCCCTGGGAACAAAAGCACTCATGCATTAATGGAAATTCTTGCAGTGTGGCTTGTTGCACCGTCTTGTTGAAAAAGTGTATTTTCATTAACTGGAAAGCGGTGAAGTTGAGGTGTGAGGAAGTTACGAATCATTGCAACGTATCTCTCAGAATAACGGTAACGGCATTTTCAGCCTCATCCTCAAAAAATATGGACCGATGATTCCATTTTGCCGACATTGCACACCATACTGTCACTTTCTGAGCATGAAGAGGTGTCTCATGAAGCAAACGAGGGTTCTCCTCCGCCAGTACCTGAAATTTTGTTTGTTCACAAAACGAGAGGTGAAAGTGTGGCCTCATCACTCATCCACAAGTTGTTAAGTTGGTCATCATTTTCTTCCAACCTGGCAAGCATAACCTCACAAAATCTGAGACGCTGTTGATAATCACCCGGGTGAAGAGATTGAACAACCTGTATTTTATACGGGTGATATCGAAGATCTTGATGGAGTATCCTCCTCACCGATCTGTCACTTATTCGAAGGCGTGTGGCGTGACGGATAGCCGATCGACGTGGACTTCTTTGCATTGCTTGTCGAACACGTTCAATATTTTCAGGGGTTCGAATAGTTCTGGCACTCCCACCTCTTTTTCTATACGTCGATCCAGTTTGCTCGAGGTTGTTGACCCACATTTTCATCGCATTGTCTGACGGAACAGGTTGGTTACGCGCTATGTTAAAATGCCGTCTAAAATCTCGACGCGTTTGCACTAAACTTTCGCCATTTTGATAATAAGCTTTAATTGCGTAACCGCGATGCTCACCCGTCCAACGCTCCATTGTAGACTAAATGGCAAGCCACTCGGGTCCAGGCAGGCTTGTGACTGTCTTCCCTACCACTTCACCGCGCGCTGCAAGCCCCACCCCAAATCTTCCCGTTTCATTGCCGGACCCTGTATAACTATGTAGTTGTACTTATCGTACAGAGTAGTGAAGTATTATAACATTAATGTAAGAAAAATTAAGAATAAAAATAGACAAAAAAAAAATAAAGTAATACTTATTGCCAGAGACTTTACCATCTTCCTTTATTATCTCAACTTTAAAGTAAACTATAAAATATATAAAATAGAAAAAAATTAACAGATGTTACAGTTTCTAAGTAAAATGCTGTTTTAGAAAACGTAAGTAAACATGTCAGTAGTTATGATGTGTGTTATTGATTGGCACAAAATGTGAAAGTTTGTAGCAGAAAGTAGTAGTAATGAAAAAAAAAAAATAAATGAAATATACGGACATATCTTCAAAATTAGGTAATAGATAATTCCGAAAATAATTGGTAAATAGAATTTGTATGTTCAAGTCTAACCCGTTGTCATTAATCATTAATTACTTTCTTTTCAAATACGTTAGTACTAATTAGTACTAATTAAAGAACATATTTTTTAGTTTGTTATAATATAATTCCGAGAAAATTCCGAAAATAATTGGTAAATAGAATTGTATACTTCAAGTCGGTTAGACTTGGTTGTCAGTATAATTAATTAATTTATTTTCAAATACATCAGTGCTAATTAGTACTAATTAAAGAACATATTGTTTAGTATGCTATAATTTGACAAAATAAACAAAATCCACAGGAAATATAAATAATTTAAAGGGACTATTTTGAAAACATTTAACTAAATATTATTCTTGGAGTTTTATAAACAAATTTAAAAATATTAAATTGTCTACACTTTGTGGACACAATCTATTTCTTTTTTCTAATATTATGTTATTCGCTAAAGAAAAAACTCTTTCGGATGCAGCACTACTAGCCGGTATACAAAATATTTGATTTGCTAAGTAGCTTAAATTATTAAATTCATTTTTGTGATTTGCCCATCATTTCATCATATCAAACTCTTCTTCTAATTGTACTATAGTTGTACAATATTTTTCATATTCACCCGCCAATAAATCTTTCTCTGTGGCAGCACTAACAGTTATGAACCCCGTGAAAAAATCTTCCGACGATTTATGTGTTGTCATTTCATTACTGTTGTTTGGAACAGTTTTTGATGCATTTTGCGTCATTTGTCCAATTATAAACGTTTTAATTTCTTGAATAGCGTCGCTGTCAAAGATTTTAAGTTGATTGGTTGGTGGATGTAAAAAGAAAGCTACCTTATGATAGATTGACAATTATATATCCATTTTGTATTTATACCCGGCAATAAATTCTCTTTAAAATATGATACTTCTGGCAAATCTTCATGCACAGCTACGCAAACCGTTTTTAAAAAGTTTATCGTAACATATACGTAGTGTAACGTCAGGTATTCAGAACCTTGTAATTTCAGTGACACCCTACAAGTTTTTCACACAATTCTGTTAACTTCTGAAATTATGAATAATAATGAAATGTTGATATAAAAAGCTATTTTTATGTTTTAAAACATGGACATACATTACAAGTATGTACAGTGAGTTTTACAAAGATGTTTATGACAATTATTACATACTATATTTGTTTTATTGTCTTTAGTTGAAGGACAAAATTTACAATGGCTGCGTTTTAGAGTAGTTTGTGGCACATCTATAACGGAATAAGATGCACTTCCAATGTTTTGAATTCTTTGCACAATATTTCTTGGCATATGTGTTCTGCTTCTCATGTGGTTTTGTATGAGAGATTTTCCTAATTCTTCTAAAAATATTCTTCTTTTAGTTACCTTGTTCGCGTTCCAATTTGGATCTATACTCCTCCATAGAAGAAAGGCATTATAAGCTGAAATATCAAGCATATTATAGAATACTATCATAGGCCAGTGATTTGTTTTACGCTTAGAGGTGTATGTGGTTATCAGCTGATCTAGAGTATCAACAGCTCCTTTTGTAGCGTTATAGTCTAATATAATTTGCGGTTTTTTGTCATCTGTGGTACTAATTTGTTTGTTGTGGTGTACACTGTAAAAAAAGTTGCCTACAATTTTACCGGTAAATTTGCTTCATAAGGTAAAATTTCTACCATCTAGTAAATTTCACATGCTGATGTATTTTTCAAATATTGTACTATAAAATTCGTATGTAATATTTATATGAACTGTATATTTGCCGAACGCGTACAGTTAAATAACCTAATAACCAATCACATTGCGGCGTATTCAAGTAAAAATAAATATAAAAGATTCTCAAATTTTTACCCAAATTTAAATACCCAAAAAAATTATCAATTTTACACTTTTAAGTAAATTTTCATAGTAAACATAAAATTGTACATGTTTTTTTTTCTGTATTTTCCTTTCGAATTTTTATTACATCTTAAACTTACATAAAAAAGCTATAAATTTTACCGAAATCTTTTTTTCCATGTTAAATATCCTAGAAAAAAACATGTAAAACAAAATTTACATGATTTATTGTGGTAAATTCACAACGTTATTACATGTAATATTCCTAATTTACCATGGCAAAATTACTGTAATTTTTTACAGTGTAGGGTAGACATAACAACTACGTTCTTGTTTTTTTTGAGAACATAGTTAACTACGGTAGTGTCATTCGTAAAATAAGAACTATATACTTCTTTATTTACAATTGCTTTGGAAGCACGGGCTTGTTTTCTTTTTTTATAGTACCCAACATAGTCATTTTTCGTTTCAGAAGGAACTGCCCCAGATTATAAGACGTAAAGAAATTATCGCAAGTTACATTGTGACCTCTGAGTTCGCTACTAAGATCGCATACAACGCGCATGTCTTGATTTTTTTCAGGAGCTGCACCCGGTTGTTTTCCTGTACATATTTGTAGTTTCAACGCATATAGGAAGTTTCACTATCACAAAGGGTCCAAATTTTAATTCCATACTTTGCCGGTTTGCTGGGAATGTATCTCTAAATGCTACTAACTGTTCGTCAACAGTAACATTTACTCCAACATTATACAATTTTGGAAAAACATCCACCCATTTCTTCCAGATTTCTCGAATAGGGGCAAGCTTACCAGTATGCCTTCTCTCTTGCCTTGTATTTCTGTCATCAAACCGAATTACACGAGATATCATGGAAAATGTTTCCAATGACATAGTTGCTCTAAGTATATTTCTACCAGTTTCTTTATCCCACAAGCTTTTCGTAGATTCTCCATGGGACCGATAAACCCCAGCAAGTAATAACAATCCTACGTAAGCTTCAAAAACAGTATTATCTAAATTTTTCCAATTCTCACCGTAAACCCTTCGTCCTTCGAGATTTGTCATTTCAATTGTTGTATTTTCTACAGCATTATGAAATGTATCTTGAAATGACGACTTGATGTCACCAATGCGGCTACTGGCATATCTTGTAATTCCTGGTGTTTGATGTATTACATTGGCAGCAGAAAAGCGACCACGTTGCTGCGGTTGTTGCAATTCTGTTGAAATTGTAAACGTTTTCACATATTCTGCAGTATACGTATTTATCTATAATGCACCGTTATCCGATTCTATTTTGGCAAATGTTTTCCATGCGGCGCTTTTGCCTTTTCTTTTATTTATCCTTTTAAATAGACCAGAAGCTATATTAGTTTTAATTCCCTGAACTAAATATTTTTTTTAGATTAGGATTGGCGTGGCCTATGGACCTGTTTCACCGCGACCATTTCAGATCTATTGTGATCCTAGAGGACGCTCTCTAATTTCGCTCTCTTAATTAGGCCTATCATCCTTGAGAGCGGCTTCTTTGTGTAGCTACTAGCTGTGGGGTTCTCCACGCCCAATATTAGACACATTGTCTTCGCCAGGCCTTCACATTGGCGCAGCACATGAACTGCCTTCTTCTTCCTCTTGGCAGAATCTGCAGTTTGCGTCATCTGCCAGGCCTATGCTGTACATATGCCTATTTAGTCTACAGTGACCAGTCAGCAGACCTACTATCATTTTGACAGTCTTCCTGTCTTTATTCGGTAGATCTCTAGTAAATTCGGGCCTCTGTTCCTTTAGGAATTTGCAAATCTATGTGTATGTATGTATTTGTTCAAAAGCAAGAAATATAACTTTTTGAAATAATCAAAAAATACTACAAAATGTAAATATGTATAGGCATAAGAAGCGAATATACATAAAAATATGCCATAAATAGTTACAGGATAAGCTGCATTAATAAATACGTGGGTGTAAAAAGAAATAAAAAACAAAATATATTCCTATACATTTAAGGGGGCGTACAAACATAAAAAATTTCGTTTCTGTCAAAGAGGTGCGAGATTAACAAGTTTTTAAAATGTAGATGGCCTGTTTCAAAATTGTTTGGGCGAGAAATAATATTTACATTGGTATATTTGTGTAAACACATGGGATGTATCACGTGGTCAAGTCGAGTGAATCACGAGGTCGGGTGCTATTTTTCTGTATATGAGAGAGAAATTGTGGCAAATGTCCATGTTGGTTATATTATCTCTGTTACCGAAATGAAATAATTCTAGGAAAAACTTGAAATGAGCCTAGCCGTTCTGAGGATCGCACTGTTGTGCGTACTTATTGCGAGTACAAACGCATACATTTTTGGCAAAAATAATACATGGAAAGGTGTTAATTATTTCAACAAAATAAGTTAGTTGCGACAATTATTGTTATAGCTATTATTGCTAGAAAAGGTCAATCTTTTCATGATATTGACATGTTTTGTGCAGTGACATAACCTAAAAATCGCATCTTTTAAGAAATAAGAAAATGTAGTCTGCAAAGAAAAATACATATTCAATGTAAATCTGCAGTGATTCAAGATCCATATAGCCAATACTATGATCCTCAAAAAGGCTGAGCTCATCTCATATTTTTCCCCAATTTGATCTAGGATATTTTCCTCTGGAGAAGATACAATAATTTATATCGCGAGGAATATTGTGCAAATGACAATTGCACAATGACTTTTTTAAATTCAATTTAGTACTTTGGAGAGACATGGTTTGTCGTAAGGGTGTAAATAAAATTAGTTGCTAAATTAATTGCTAGAGGAGATGGAACACATAGACAGAGGAGATAACTGATAAAAAGGTAGTGGTGGACATAATTCAATAATAGACAAGGCATCATTTGATTATTGATGATCATTAAATAACTGGATTATTGTTTGCCCGTAATTAAGTACCTATTCTTGAATTTAGCAATTTCTGCATTATTATTCTTCTGACATGTATAACTACACTATTATTACTTTCTTTACTATAAAATATTTGTATATACGCAGTTTTATTTTTATTTGTACAGTACAATTGTAGCTATGAGAAAAAATAAATACTTTTATAACGAATTACCTTTCAATTGTGAGTGATTTTTATAAGAAAATAATTTGGACTAACGCAGGGAATACATAACTGGAATGTAACAATTTATCTTTCAGTTTTTTCCATTTTATTTACAGAAATTTTCGGTATTATTATTATTAATGAAAATGCAGTTAACGCAGGCTATCAGCAATGGATTCAATCTACATTAACAAAATTATTTTTAAAAATTCTGTGGCGCCATCTTCGAATAAAGTGCTACACTTCTATAATGGGCATGAAATCATAAATTTTATAGGATGGCCCACTGTTTTATAAAATGTGTTTTCCTAAGTTTCTCCCAAATGAATGAATATTTTTCAATTTTTCTCGCACATGCATAATATACAAAACGTAAGGATCATAATGACACTCTTCAACCGATTTTTTCTTCTTCGCCGTTATTCAATTACAGATCCTTTTGCTATTTCTTTGTTATGATTAGTGTGAAATACAGATTTATTTCATAACTTTAAACATAATTAAATATTCTCATTTTTCAAGAAACTGAGGAAATGAAAAATGCGTTGTCCCCACCACTTTTTGCCCACCCTTAAGAATATATACCTGCATACATACAATATTCGTAACGCATGTACTATCGACTCAAAAAAAGATGACATAACCGCAACCTTTTCGGCTAGATTTATATTCGCAGTGTTTTCCTTTCAATAACAAAACAATTCTTAGAATATACACATGCGCAATCGCTGGTAGATTAAAGGAGATCTATCTTTCTTTATGTTTTCTTATGACTTATTTTCCCTATGTTATCTTTTTTTGAGTTGATAGTACATATACAGGTCCTTAAAGAATTACTACAAAGAGAACCATACATACCAGACAATTACAATGCCGAAGAATTCTATACATACTTTTATGGATGTATCCTGGAATATTTTAATGCCAGCTTTCCTGAAAAAAAAGGTTCGTATAAAAGTAAATATGAAACAAAGCAATTTCATAAGCAACGAGAAAATTAGTGACCTGAAAAATAATCTACATTCTTGGGCCATGGTAGCTAGTAAACAAAAAACCCGGAGTGTTATAGACTGTGCCCCCAAGAAAGAATACCTAAGCAAGGTAGCAGAAATTAAGCGCGCGGCAAACACGGCATATACTGAAAACTCCTGCAACAAAACAAAAGCTGTATGGAGTGTAATAAACAAGCAGGTAAGAACAAATAATACTCACCTGGATGACTTCCCTCTGTCAGCTGAGGCTCTAAATGACTACTTCTGCGGAGTCGGGGAACAATTAGGAGCTAGCATACAATTGTTAATATCGCCTTATGCTTTATTAAGTAACCATCGCTTGGAAAATACAAAATCGCTCTACTTCGCTCCAATAACATCAACTGAGATAGAGAACATTATATCAAAACAGCTAAAATGCAAGCACACCAACAATATATTAACATATTTGCTTAAAGAGGTATATAGAGAAATTGCGGCGCCGTTGGCAAAAGTGTTTAATAAATGTATGCAGCAGGGTATATTTCCAAGCCTACTTAAAATAAGTAGAGTTGTTCCAATCTTTAAGCAAAATCACAAGGATAATTGTGCCAATTATCAGTCGCAGTTCCTGCGATATCCAAGATCTTTGAACAGGCTATAGCATCAAGACTAATCAACTATTTTGAAAGCAATAACTATCTACTAGTATTGCGATGAACGTGGTTTCATTCGCCTGTATAGCTATGAGTAAATATTGCAGTGCGAAGCCACATAACGAATGAAACGAAGACTCACGGTTGCTTTCACGATATGAATGGATATATTTTGTGAAATGCAGGAACAAGTAGCTCCGTTCACGGCGTGGCTTTTATAATAGGTTACAATTTAGTATTTGAGTAAATACCTTATTGATAAAATAAATAGTAAATTGTTTACATACAAACAGGTTGCTACACGTTTATTCTCGTGAAAGCAATGTGAAAGATTTACTTTATGCACAAGCCCTTCATTCACGCAATGAGTGAAGTAGACTGCTTGAAGTCGCATTATGATCGCGAACGATCTACCGTGAGTGATGATGAAAGTTTCGTTCCCAATACTACTACCTAAACAACATGCGTATAGGAAAGGTCGCTCTACTAGCACAGGTATCATGCAGGTTCTAAGTAGTATATACACTGCATTTGATGAAGGCTTATGCCCCGAGATTTGATTTATCTATAGCTTTCAAGTCCATCAATCATCAAATTTTAATAAATAACTTTGAGTACTGTGGGATAAGAGGGGAACCTCTAAAGTTATTGCATTCGTACCTCACTAACAGGTTGCAAATAACAGAATGGTAGACAAAAAGATCCCAACCTGTCCAAGTAAAATTTGGGGTTCTGCAAGGATCCATTTTAGGCCCTCTACTTTTTATCATGTATATGAATGACCTCCCAGCTACCATGCAGAATGTCGAAATATGCCTGTATGCCGATGATACATCCTAGTAACTGCAGTGGATCAAACAAAAGTCGCACAAAAAAGCCGAAGAGTCGTCAACGCTGCCAGAGACTGGTTTGAGGCGAATAAATTTAAAGTAAACGTGGCAAAAACACAACATCTTAACTTTTGTTTCCGCAGCAGTAAACCAGCTACTGTAAAGTTCCTGGGTATTACTATAGATTAAGGCCTCAAATGGCATGGACACATAGAAGGATTGGCAACAAGACTGTCGTCCGCCCTATTCGCCATAAAACGGCTGACGCAAGTATTAGCAGACCGTCAAACAGCAAAGGCAGCATATTTTGCCAAGTTTCATACCATCATGTGTTACGACATTATGTTTTGGGGGGTGTCGGTTGAATTGGCCAGAATCTTCATTCTACAAAAGAAAGCAATAAGATGTCTTTGCGGCTTAGGTATGAGGGATAGCTGTAAAACGCATTTCAAAAAATTAAAAATGCTTTGGCGCCTGCGTTTGTGCTACATATAGTTGCATATGGGCACCGAAATAAAGATACATTTCCTGTAAACAAAGACATTCACAACTATAACACTATAACACGCGATGAATTAAGATTGCCTTACCACCGTCTTACTTGCTCTCAACAAGCAGTAAATTATTGGGGAAGCATAATTATATAATAAACTACCAAAGAACCTTTACATTTAGATCTTCCATCATTTTAAAAAGAAAATAAAGGGAATACTTATCAATCAAGAACTATATAACATCGAGGAGTGCCTGGTAACTAGTGTGCCTACTTTCATTTGTGGCTTCTTGTTTTCTTTGTTTGTTTATCCAATTTGTTGGAAAAACGAACTTGTTGGAAAAAGTAGTCCTGACGGATGGAAACGTAATATTTTTCAATATTTCTCCATAGTGTCTATCTATTTTCCAGCATACTCCAGATCCATGAACACTTATCCACCATCCCCAAAAATTAACCCAAAAACGGCCAGACCTTACTGTCAAATGAGTGTAATTTTCCTCAAATCTACGATCTTGGTCTATAAATGCATAATTTGCCATTATTACAAGATTGAAAACATTTTCCGTGTGAAAAAACTACATAACTCCAAAATTTTTCATTGGTATTAAAAAGCTGATTAGCAAATTGTAGTCGGTTCGGTCAAATATGTTTTTTTTTCGCAGCTGCATAATTGTTTAAAACGCTCTGTTTAATTCGATGCCTTGCCGTTCTAACAGAACCCGAAAAATGAGTTTCTTCACCAGCTCTTACTGCTGTAGAAAATGGATTCCGTCTGATAAAATTTACCAAATCTTCATCTTCATGAGCTTGAGAAACTCTTCCAAATCCTATCCTAAGCAGTTTATCCTAGCATCTTGGAGGGTCCTGCAACGGATAAGAGCAGGGATTAGTTCCAAAGCTAATTGGAGAGGTTTCTTCCAGTTAATGAAACTCAGTAATTGGAAGATAGTCTGGTTGTCTTCCGATGGCGACTCTTTGGTATCTGCCCTAACGAGCTTTGAACCTGAGGCTTTCAGTGGTTGCTGGCGACGTTTGGGAGTCGCCTTAACCGGCTTGGGGGGCCTGGCTGTGGCGATGGGCTTCCCGCTGGTGAATGGTTGTCCTTGAGCGGTCTGTCCCGAGGTCGGAGGCTGTTGCTTCGAAGTGGAAGGCTGTTGTCCTGATGTGGAGGGCTTTGAAGCCGCTTTCGTATAGGATTTTTGTCTTTCTTCTTTTTCTTGCTAGGTTTGGGCGTCTGGGTCTCAGATGGCGGTGACTGTGCGGGAGCTTGGACTTCCACTGCGACTGGTAGTCTGTTCCTCCTCGGCGCAGCTTTGGGGCAGTCCCTGGAGCTGGCCGTGTGTTCTCCATTACAAAGCACACAAGTGGCGGGAGTATCTCGGGGTTTGGGGAAAGCTTCCGAAAGATGATCCTCGGCACACTTCACGCACCTGGGAGCTGCGTGGCAGTTTCTTTGCCCATGTCCATACATCTGGCACACTGCGTGACCCTGACCCTGTCCTTGTTGATTTTCTTTGACTCCACGGCGATGCGGATTCCAAATATTTCCCGAATAGCGAAGATCTTCTTCGCGTCTTCGGTTTTAGAGAATTGGGCGTATACCATCGGTATTTGAATTTATCCTGCCCCTTGGTCATCCTCTTCACTGACTGGGCACCGATTTCCGAATACTAAATAAGCTAATGAATGATCGATCGTTCATTTGATATAACCGAGTGCGTCTGCTTTACTCCCGGCTCTACACAATCCACCCGCCTTGCTTGTCCCTGTCTTTCTCAAAGCATTTTATTTTTATAATAGAAAGATAAGAGACAAATAAAATATCAAATCTATCACATTTTCTTACTTTCTTTCAAATTTTATGACCTCTTTTTTACTAATTACTAATTTACCTAATATTGATTTTCTTGTAAATTGGTTCATCTTCAGTTCAAATGTTGTTATTGATACACTTTTTCTTCGCTTGATGAGACTAATGATGTTTTGTATAATATTGCAGTTGAAAGATGGAAGCGAATAAGAAAACTTGTAAACCCAGCATTTCAGCCTCAAATATTGCAAGAAATTGTACCAGTTTTGGAGCATCACGGAAACAAGTTTATAGAGATTTTAAAAAAACAATGTGAAATATCAAATATCGAATTACCAGCTTTTGTGGATTTGTACGTTTTAGATGTAATATGTGGTAAGGATATTTTTTATACTAAGTAGTATTTTTTTACCAACCTCAATAAGTAATTGATTTTCGACAACTTTGATTTTATACGTGAAAAGAAATTATGACGAACGTAAGAACAAATTATCAAGAAATCTCCGATAATGGTTATCTGGAAGCCAGGTCGAAATACCTCAGCATTTTTATGAATCGAGCCTACTCGTGGTTAAAGAGATGGGATTTTTTCTTCCAATTTACAAAAGAATGTGCAATCACTGAGGAGTGTGTTGTTACGATAAAGAAATTTTCCCAACAGATTTTAGATAAAGCACAAAAAGGCAGAGCAGCAATAAATGAAGATACTGGTGTAACAAAGTCAGTTTTAGATTTGCTTTTGGATGCCGGAATATCAAACAATGAAGTACGGGATAATCTTGATGCTTTTATAGTCGCGGTAAGCATTTAACAAATACCAGAGCTGCAATTTTCGTTGGTACGTTAGCGCCATGTAGTAGTTTAAAAAAATAGCGTTAATTAAAGAAATCTGGAAATAAATTATAACATACATTATACTTTACGTACTTTTACGGACGTTTGACATAATCAATTTCCATCTTCCCGCAGTAAAAGTAATATGCGCAGTACATCAACATTTAAAAAAGTACTGCGAATCAAATTCTATCGTGCGGGCGGAGAATTATCATGTTTATTTGTCCCCATAAACTCGGCGACACTGTATTTCCAAAGAAAATCGCAGTTTTGGTAACTACATAATGTGGATGTTACTAAAATGTGTAAACTTTTTTTTACTTGTTGCTATTTTGTACACGCAGGGCCATGATACACCGGGATCCGCAATTGCTTTCGCTTTATTTGAAATAGCTAGATCTAGTGAAATACAGATAAAATTGTTGAAGAATCTATTTCTGTTTTCGGGAATGATTCGAATCCAGTAATTACTATACAGGATATGAGAAAACTGGTCTACTTGGAATGTGTAATTAAAGAAACTTTGAGACATCATTCAATAATTCAAGCTCACGAACGTGTGGCTGATGAAGATATTACAATCGGTACGTAAACGCTTTTATACGCTTGTACTCTTCTTGTCACTTAGGTAATATTTATTTGATAATGCATTCAGTAGCGTAGGTGATGATTAGGTTGTCAGCAGCAAAGTTCTTATGATGTGCATCAACAGTAGCACACATTGAGGATTTTACTTTTAAGCGCATCTGAGGCCTTAGTTCTGTGCTTGGCTTGTATGAACACTACTTGCAAAGCAAATTTAAACTTTTTAAAAATAGAAATGCAAGAAAGCAATCTTTAAAATTTTGATTGAAATTGTATACAAATATTGATAATTTATTAGTAATAATTCTGTTGCTTACAGCCTGTCCAAATTTCTTTCTTAGATACTTTCATCAGTCTTTTCTGGCCAATCAGGGGTGCCAAATTACCTCACAATTTCGTATTAGTGTCCTTAGATGTAATCTATTTTTTTCACTAGCATCCCTATTTAATTAGTTGTAGACATTATACAAGAACGATGGTCTTTGGTAGAACCATACATCACAATATCCAGTGATAATTTTATGAAACTGTTGAGGTTCATTTGAGATAATTATTATTTTTCTTTCGATGGTCAATACTACTTACAGTTTTTTTGGAACTTCCATAATACCCAAACTTCCTTTTTAGCTTCCCTTTATCTTCATGTAAGTTGATGACATTATTTGTGCTATACCCAGTGATATACTGGATACAACTCTTAACTTACTTAATAATCTACAATCCACATTAGCAATTTACCTCCGAAATGGAGAATGGTGGTAGCGTTTCCTTTTTAGACACTGGAGTAATTAGATCTGACAACAATGTGATCAAGTTGGATTGATATCAAAAACTACTTCGACAGGTAGATTTCTCAATTTTCACTCTAAACTAAAAGTACAATACGGTCATTGCCATGAAAAACCAGGTCACACACATCACACATCAATGATCAAGAATATCTCAACAGCAATTTAAAGAAATTGCTCGGCAATTTCACAAAAATGGTACTGCGTAAGTTAATTTTCTCCTCCTATATATGTTTAATGGTCCTATTGAAGATGGTGCCCCATCATTATTTAAATATTATAAGCTTCCTTTTAAACAAGGACTTACTCTTAATTCAAAACTTTAAGGACTACAATAAACTGACGATCGCTGAATATAATATGCTAACAGTAAACAGCAATATTTTTTTAAAAATTAGAGACAGGACTGCAATTTTCAATCAGAGTGGTGTTGTTTACAAAATTTCTTGTTGGGATTGCAACGGCTGTTACATAGGCCAAACAGTTCAAATTCTCAAAAACAGATTAACATAACATAAGAGTGACAGTTGGATCGGGAAGCGTTCCTCCGCTTGGCCATTCATTTTCAAAAGTTAGACTATACTTTGATTATGATAATACCGCAATTTTACAGATGGAGAACAATAATTACAAAAAGAGCTTGTTGAAATGGCGCATATAATTAATTGTCAGGACTCTATCAAATTTGAAACAGCTATTCAACGATACAGGAAATCAAGAAATTTCGGATAGCGGTTAAGACAACCAAAGAGAAAAAAATTATAACTCTTCTTTACGTCAATCCAATATTTCGCTCTATTATTTAAGCTTCCTCAGGGATCGTAAGTTGAGATAAAATAAGACAGCTATATTACTGAACGAATTCATTTAAAATGTCATAAAATTGGAACACGTGACAAAACCGCGCATCCAACACCACTGATGTTTTCCATTACAGATATTCAACAACTTAGCAACATTCATTGCAATATTTTAAATAGAACTCATAACTATTAATTTTTGTTTAGAGCCTGTATATTCAATTCAATTTTATTTCTGACAAACAATTTTTTACTTGTCCATATGATTATATGCATTGACAATTTATACATTTCATTCTATTTGACCGTTCTTAGATTTTAAAAATGTACAATTTTTAGTGTTACTGTTGTAAGTTTTTAATTGTGTTAGTTCTTATCCTTGTTATTTCATTATTACAATCTTTCTTTCTTTTATTTTAGCTGCACCTCCTGCTGAAGTCAACAATAAATTGACGAAATATTGAGGTCATATGAACAATTAGTTATTTTGATAACAAATATAATTACCCGTTAAATTTTCTATTATAATTTAATAATATTTATTTGAAATGTGTGCTATGGGGCATAGGATTTCTTGCACTACTCGAATCTCAAGCATTTTCAAGTGTAAACTTCATACTTTCCCACCCAACATAATTTCTTAAAAATTTAATAATGGTGAAATATGAAGAAACAATACGCAAAATTGTTTTATCAACCCAAACGATTTACAATTATTACAAAAAATTTAAAACTTTAATATCGTTTAGATGGCATTACGATTCCCAAAGGGACAGAAGTATCAGTAGCAATATTTGCAGTACACCACAATGCAGAATACTATCCGAACCCTGATGTTTTCGATCCAGACCGATTTTTACCCGAAAATCTACATAAAATCCAACCATACACGTTCATTCCATTCACCAGAGGCCCTAGGGATTGCATTGGTACGTTTCTAACGTAATGTTAGCTTTTAAGATTCACTAAGAAATTGCTTTTCACAGGTAAAACCCTAGCTATGCTGTTGATGAAATCTGTTATTACGAAAGTAATTCGTAAATTCATCCTGGAACCAGTTGATCCCCCACATAAAATTAAACTTACGAGTGAGTTTGTTTTGAAATCTGCCAACGGCCTTCCAGTAAAAATGAAGCCAAGGAAATGGTAGTCTAAGTATTTCCGTATGAGGCTTTAATGCATCTCCTTTGTGTCAGATGTTAATAAATACTTTGTTATATTTAGTAGCGTAATAAATGGAATTAGTAAACTTGCTTATGACAATTTCCTTTTTATGTTCTACACAAAAATAAATTTCGATTTGAATTCACTACAGGCTTTAGTCAGATAAATATGATGAAGTGATTCCAGAAGAAGGGAATTTTTAAGTTCTGGATTGATATTGGCAAGTCAGAAGAAGGCGATATACTGCTCTTGAAAATATATAATTAGAAAAATGTGTCCCAACTAAACATCTGGTTGATTGGTTTTTTCTAATTTTTAAACTAGATGAAAAAAAAGTTAGGTGTTTTAGGATATTTTTCTAAATGTTCATTTTAGTAAGTATCGTCATTTATATGTATACTTGCAGAAGACTATTTCCTTTCGTATTTTTGGAATTGAATTTATTATAATATTGCATTTCAATTACAAATTGTTTGTTATATTAAAATATAAAAAATTGTATGTGATCAATACAAATAAATTACTTTTCCACGTCTTGCAAAACCAATATGTTTACGATTGCCAATGTTTGCAACAGATTATAAATAAAACTTTAAAAATAAAATTATCATTGCCTCTATATAAGACTGTGGTCAGTTCTCGAAAGTACACTGTTGAAAATTTTAACACTTTTTTGACTAATTTAATAATCAGGAGAGGCCACACTATTTTCGTGTTATTTTGTCGAGAACTATAGAAGTTTAAATTTGACGAACAAAGGTAGTCAAGTATTGCCTATTGCTAAGGGGTTATTTTGTCCAACTAACACGTGGAATTATGATATACTTCTAGTCACATTTTATTTGATTTAGACTAGACAAATTTACTAGCTGTTTAACTAAATGAATGCGATCTATTGGATGATTTAACACCGTTTTCTAAACACCACGTCTTTTTAATATGCAACTCCTATTTCTTAGTGCTATAATATTCTCTCTTTAAGACGTTTCCTCAATTATAAATGTACAGAACCACTCATTCAAAAGTTTTGGTTTCAACTAAACGTACTAATTTTAAAATGATTTTTTGAGAACCATTATAAAATTAAGTGAATGTTTATGCTATTTGATTCAAGTCTAAACTAATTGCGTAAATAGATGTTCCCAATACATCTTTAAGATGTTGAAATTTTTTATGCCCACTGGAATTAACGTTTAATAACACGAGGTTACACTTTGCAAGTCAGTCACATTTGGGGGTTTGTTTGGATATGTTAATACGCAGAAACAAACTCGAAAACAGATACACGTGCAATGCAGGTGGTGCGTATAATGCAATACTGTATTAGATTAGGTGGGGTTTCTATATTTCTATCCGAGGGAAAAATTCTGATTGGTTGATGCTTCTGAATGTCTAGAGAAAATAATAAATCTTCATATCTGAACAAAGAATTCACACCAAATTTTAGTAATTTCTGTTCTACTAAACACATGTAGTCAATTCGTCTGGCAAAGTTTGTAAAAATCAACACTAAAATATTTGACTAGCGCAAAATTAACGCCAACACCGTAATATTTTCAACAGTGTATATTATCGTAAAATATCTGGTTCCAAAACTATTTGCTACTACTTTTAAGTTCACACTTTGTAATCTTTCTAGAAGCTAAATCCGCATCATTGTCTGGCTTCTTTTTTGTTTTGGCTTCTGCGTAAAAATTATTTTTAAATGACGTTTTGTTCCATTTTTGTTTTTACCAAGGCTTAGCCCTAACCAACCCCGCTTTGGCTACAAGCCCCGAACTGACGTAAGCGAAAGGTGTGTAGAGAAATCAAGGTTTCACTCACGTATACGGATTTGACGTCTATAACTTTGGGCATCTAAGGGTGTTAACTCAGAGAGTACATCAAAAGAAATTAACTATATAAATATTAATCCTCCGTAGACACACATGGGTCTGTGGTGCCCGGCCGTTTTTAGAAATTCGTGCATTTCCTCGTGTTTCGTATCACTTTCCATTGAGATAACAATAATAAACATTAATTTGTATCCATAACGCAATGCATGATCACTTTTTATAGATCTCAAACTGTTTTCCTGATTTTTTTCTGATTTTTTAAACAAGTTTAAGTACGGTAAAAAACGGCCGGACATCACAGACCTATGCGTGTGTAGGTAGGTGTCTACGGAGCGTTAAAGTGAAAATATGAAAATGTTAAAATTATATTATTTTACTTTGAGCTTGCAAGATCAATTCATTCTACGAAACTATTTTTAGCAAAAAGGAAAATTTGAATTGGACTCGAGTGGGATGTTAAGTAGATCCACTACAACCCACGCCATACCTTCAGTATGCAAGTATATGGAAATATTTGGCCAAATAAATAATTGAACAGATAATAACTAATTAAACAGACAAATGAGTAAAATTAAAATAAAATCAAATTATTAAAAGCTATCAATATTCTTATTTGCTAATTTGATTATGAAATAAAATCAACACGTGTGAAATAAATATATTTTTATAGATTCAATAAAGCATTCCTGTAACTCGCAAATACCAAATTTGTTTAATTTTCATTCTTTTGGTGTTACGGTAACACGGATGCAAAATTATTCAGATACCTGAATGTTAGGACCCAGACTGTCAGGATGTTCGGATTTGGATCAACTATCTGAATATCAGCATCCGGATCCAAAATGCGGATATCCGGATTCAGATCTATGTACCACCGGCGTCATTCATAATGCCAGGTCGGTGACGATATCCAGGGGTACGGTTACAGTCTATCGTTCCAGCTTATCGGGTAGGCGCGGCAAGTATGAGCAAAATGATAATGCAAATGATTGGAATGTTTTTAAGGATTAAAAATCGTTTGAGATTATATCTAAAGGAGAAATACTAGGACAAAACAAACTTTTCACTTATTGAGTGTGATGTTTAATTTGAAAGTTGTGGATTTGTCTTTTTCTGTCGATTTATCTAATAAAGATTTGTAGTTTTTACATAAATAATATTAAGTGCCTGATGAATTATTAATATTAACGTTAATTGTTACTTTGTCTTTAATTTTGTGCTTCTGGTCATTTTTTAAACACCATATATTACTTTCATAACATGCTTTTGCCATAATAATAGCCATAAATGTGTAGAGGAAACTATAATAGTTTGAGGAAGAGAATTTATGAATCAACCACATTTCCGAAGAAATAATTTGAAGAAGAAATATAATTATTATTATTTTTGAAGCATCAGATTGCAGCATTGCACTGGCAAATTTCAGTCAGGTATTTTTCACAGCTTTATAAATAACATAAATAATCAGAAATTCTAAAACTAATAATTTAATAAGTATAAAAGCTTAAACTTAACTAGGATAAAATTCCTAAAATTTTAAATGCCACTACAATAAAATAAAAACTGACTCAAAAAACCTTCAGGAACAATGAAATACATTAATTATTGATTAAATGTTTAAATAAACCTACCTCTTGATAAGAATAGTAACCCAACCGATTTAACTCACCCCTGGATGTGTTAAAATCGGTTGGGTGTTACTGGTTTCAATAAACAATTCTTAATAAGGCAAATGTCTTTCAATCAGCATAAAAATTTTAAACTCGTCTAGGCACAATAAAATATTATCTTTATTATTGATAGATGGATAGCTCCGCTCTTGTTAATTGCATATATCTAAAGGACGGACAAACTCGTTCGGAGAAGCGGGGAAGCGGAAAACTCAGTGGCGTTGCCTACACGCAGTCTATGCCTAGGAACTTGCATATGTATTAGTGATGTAACTAATATCCGCATTCGCATTCGCGAATATTCGCATGTTTTTGAATATTCGCATTCGTATTCGCATTCGCAATAAATATGCGAATATTGCGAATAAAAAAGTTGCCTGTTAAAATGGATAATTTAGAAAATATTTAAATTCACTGAGATCCTAAAACAAGCTTTTGAGCACAATTTTGCTGTTTACATTAAAATAACCATCAATAACCTCAAAACTAAACTTGAATTGACAAGAATAAGATGTAAAAAGTAGTGATGGGGCAATCGGATCCAAAAAGTATTCAATAAGCGTAAACGGATATGTAGTCACTACGCTAAGAAAAACCGGAACTTTTTCTTAACGATTCTGATTCTTTTGCTAAACGATTCAAATATCGGTTCATACAGATACCGATTCCTTTTAGTCGATAAGAAAAAGAATCGTTAAGCAAAATGTAGTCGATAAGAAAAAGAATCGTTAAGCAAAATGTAGCCAATACGGAAAAATATTCGTTAAGCATCACATAGTCGAGCCGATGTATATATATGTAGACACCGAGGTCGAGGCGAGTATATTTGCGGCATATTTCTTTTGATTTTTTTACGATTTCTTATACGCTAGTTGCATAATATTTGTATAGAATTGTCTTAATACACAGGCATACGTTATTTTAGTGGAACTAGAATTACATTATCATTGGTTTAATATGATTTAGGTAAATTTTAGTGGTAATGCATTTGCATAATAAATACAAGTATTTTTTTTGTTTAGTTACGAAATACATAATAAAATAATCGAAGTAATATTAATGTATGCTAATAAACTGACTTTTGTTGTTTCTTATATACAGGTGGGCCACCACATTCGCGTCGGTTTATATACGAAAAGTGGTAACATATTTTCAATTTTTTTTGTTAAGGTTATACAGGTTCAGAAGGACTACATTTCAAAATTATTTTGAAGTAAACAGGGTTAACTCAAAGAAAAGTTACACACCAAAGTTGTAAAAAACACCATTTATTATGACATATTTTGATAGTACAGACTAAATAAAGACAAGTTGGTGTTAGGTTTCTTATGCCTAACTCGACTCTTTTACGAGATAATTAACTATTCTTCAAAATGTAGATCAAAATTTAAGAGACATGCATATTTATGCAAGATATTTTAAAGATATTTTAAACTGTATTTATTTTTTTAACTAAAGCATTAGACTTGATAATAAAATGAAAGTAATGCAAAAAATATATAGGGTGAACAGACACATACTTCCATTTTCTCAGTCTTTAAAGGCAAGTAAGTTTCTTATTGTAAATGGAACATTCTAATTTTAACGGTCTTTAAGATTGTATTAATGTTTCCTATACCTACCTCTTGAAGTTTCTTAGTAATTTAGAATTTTCTATTTCAAATAGTAATTCCTATCCATTCTTTTTTCAAAAGTAGACTTAGATAAAAGGGTCGCTATTATTGATTATACACAAAGTTTAGTTAAAAAATAAATACAGTTTAAAATATCTAGCTTAAATATGCATGACAGGCATGCCTCTTAAATGTCGAATACAACGAGATGTTTATTTTGTTCTCATGCACGTGTGCGATAACGATGTTTTTGCGGTTTATAGTAACTCACTATAGTTATTACGTACCGGCTTTTAAAAAAGCATATAGAAAATATCAGTATTTTATTTGCCGCTTTCCCATTGAGAAATATATTTTAGTTTGCCCTGCTGATAAGACATAGAAATTTCAAATTACCTGTATATGTCCGTGAGTTTTAACAAAAAAACAGGATTTCGTATTATGTATATACTCTTTTATAGTAAAGACTTCGATGTTTTGTTCGGCGTTTTTGTTTGATATTTCACATTAGGTTTGTTCGCTGTGCAATCAGAAACTATCCACAACTGAACGACGCATGCGTAATAACAGCTGTGCGTTCGCAGTGCAACAATTTCGTATTTCGACCGTTGGTAATTTAAAATTTGGTGTTCGCACAGTATCAAATTGTAGTCAGTGACAGTTTGTGATTAATCCAGAAAGTTCACGGATTTCGTGTGGATTTTAAATTCGCTCATGCGCACTAAACGAGAGAGATACAGTGCGCCGTATGCTCCGCCGGCTGACATATAAATTCCAATTGCTGGACACAGATGGCAGTAGTGTCGGTTTTGGATGTATTCGCAGAGCAAATTATCAAACTAATTTCAAACTACAATCCCTTTTTGAATCATGCGCACTGCAAAAACCGAAATAGTTTCCAATTAAGTTCTGATTCGCACAGCGAACAAACCTATTATAGGAAATTACGAATATGAACACTTTTTTGTTTGTTTTATTTTTTCTTTATTATCCAAAGCGGTGTAATTTCAATGAAAAAAAGCAAATGTCTTAAAAAAGAACTGGGTTTGTAAATACAGGACTCCACTAATTGCTTTTCATAATAAATGTGTAATTTATTAACCTGATTAAGCCATCACTTACAAAAGAAAAGAAAAAAAGATGTTAGGTGTGAATGCAACATCCTTTATCCTTATTTATGAAGCAGAAAACAGAAATTCCCAAATCTCAGTTTTTTTTTGTTATTTTTATGTTACTTTCTTTAACAGACTAAACAGAAAATTTTATTAGCATACAGTAATATTACTTCGATTATTTTATTAAGGTAAAGTCAGGTAAGTGTGTAGTAAAAATTGCATAGTGCGAAGAAAATGTAACACTATTCATATAATAAGACATTTTGATAAATTTTACACATAGAAGTACGTAATATATGCCCAGTTGTAAGCCTTCAATAGATACGCCTTTTATAATTATCAACGGTTTACTAGAAAAAAAAGAAATTTTAAATACTGTCAATACTACACACTAACCCAGCAAAATGGGGCAAGTGTGTAATCGTTCAGCATTTTATATATTAATAGCATTATCCTTTAGTTCGGCCAAGTGTGTAATACTAAACTGATGCCTGTTTAATAAGGTATGATATAATCACAAGATATTCAAGTTATTACACGTTAGGAGATGCGAACTTTTATTTGTAAAACTAGTATGAAGTTTAGTACATTAGTATTATAACAAGAGGACGTTCGTATTTCAATTTTAAAAATAAATATAGCCAAACTACACACTTGCCCCGGTTACACACTTACCTGACTTTACCTTATGTATTTCGTAACTAAACAAAAAAAAATACTTGTATTTATTATGCAAATCCATCACCACTAAAATTTACCTAAATCATATTAAACCAATGATAATGTAATTCTAGTTCCACTAAAATAACGTATGCGTGTGTTATAGATATATATTAAGACAATTCTATACAAATATTATGCAGCTAGCGTATAAGAAATCGCAAAAAAATCAAAAGAAATATGCCGCAAATATACTCGCGTCGACCTCGGTGTCTACATATACATACATCGGCTTGACTATGTGATGCTTAACGAATATTATCCTTATCGGCTACATTTTGCTTAACGATTCTTTTTCGTTATCGACTAAAAAGAATCGGTATCTGTATGAACCGATATTTGAATCGTTTAGCAAAAGAATCAGAATCGTTAAGAAAAAGTTCCGGTTTTTCTTAGCGTAGTGACTACATATCCGTTTACGCTTATTGAATACTTTTTGGATCCGATTGCCCCATCACTAGTAAAAAGTCGAAACGATTCGGTTGTACCTGGCTAGTTTCGCTGCGGTGATGGAGAAATTTAATTCTCTGCGTGTACGCATAAGCGCTTAATGCAAGTGTTGGTATAGTTGTAAATTGTAAGCTAATAGATGGCGCTAGTAAAGTTAAAAAGTTAATATTCGCATTCGCGAATAAAAACTTATTAAATTACAATGAAAAGTAACAATAATTAACATAATTTAGTGAAAAGAGCTTCCCCTGTTTGTGGCCTAGTTGCATCAATATTTTGAATAGAAGTCTTGAGGTAGGGGCGTTGATTGGATTTATTAAGATTGAATACATTTTTTTGATATTTGTTTAAATTTTACGTGCCAATAGATAAAACAAACTTACCATCATTTTCAAATGTATTGCTGTGGAAAATTTCAATGTTTTGATATTAATAATATGTAAATTATTTCTAATCAATGATAAAAAGATTTACCAAGTTTTTGTTTTATTATTTTAAATAGTTAGTGACTCTTTATTGCTGCTTGTTTTATCTTTCTTTTTTAAATAAAATACAAGAAATACAGAAAATGTTACTATTACCTATTTAAATAAGTAATTCAATTATATATTTTATCTTGTTACAGTCTTAAAACATATTCAAAATGTAAATTATTTTAGCAATTCTTACTTTTTAATGAAAGCTTAAACGGAGATATTTGAGTGCTGCACAAATATAAATAAACAGCTACACATCTAAGACGCCGCCAATGCGTAGAATATTGCGAAAACAGCTGCGTTGTGGTTCGTATCGAACAAACAAGTTATGTATATACGCGTCATCATTGTGCATTGAAATATTCCACGTGATTTACGGGCGTATGTAGTTTTTATAAATGGGTGTGTTTTTCTTACTCGGTCAAAACAACTAGAGGATTTATACGGGCAATCGGGTGCTTTTTATCAACACCCGTATGTGCGTGTGTTCGTTCGGAACGTAAACCTCTGTACTTTACATATATCGTGTAAATACGAATGAAATGCGATGAATAAAACTTCGTAAACAAGGGGCTTAAAAACCCATCTACGATTGCGCATGCACAGATTCTAAAAAAATATTTCTAGGATTAATTCTTAGGCGGAACTACAAAGAATAAAGTCTCCGAACGGAAATCTCTACCCAAGCCGAAAAGGTTGCGACATCCTTGTCGCAAGCCGTAATCACGAGTGTTTTTTTTTTTTTATTTTCATAGAATATTAAATTAGTAGAAAAACAAAATAAAAAAATACGTATTCATTTCTATAACCATAAACTATGAAAAGTATACGTATGAAAGTATGTAAAAATAGCCTAACTAAACTAATATTTCTCTTCCCCAAACTATGATAGTTTTTCCCCTACCTTTATTACTGTAATATGGTAAAGCATGTTATGAAAGTAATATGTGGTGTTTTAAAAAAATGCCGAAAAACACGAAATATTAAAGAGAAAACAACAAGTAGCCTATTAAAAGATGCAGTATAGTTTCCATTTGATTACACCGAAAGTAATGAGCATATTAAATATTTATTTAATTAATCAAGTACTTATTTCCTGTGGTAATTTTATGTCCATAATTGGGTTAGTCAGTTTTGGAAAAAAAGGTGTAGAAAAAGTACTTCCCAATTGCTAAATTTTATTTTATTTACTGCATTTGATAATGAAACCTTTTCTGCACTACCGGTTTCGGCTTATTCGTCTTCTTCAGGTGCATCAAATCGTTTTTTAATTAAAAAATGCAATTAAAGAAATATATTAAAAAAATTGATGCACCTGAAGAAGGCGAATAAGCCGAAACCGATAGTGCAGAAAAGGTTTCATTATCAAATGCAGTAAATAAAATAAAATATAGCAATTGGGAAGTACTTTTTCTACACTTTTTTTTTCCAAAACTTAATATTTTCTGTTAAAAAATATAAATTCTTATGAAATGAATTGGTAAAAAAAAAAACAAATCTACAACTTTAAAGTTAAATATACAACGCAATAACTGAAAAGTTTGTTTAGTTCCTAGTATTTCTCCTTAGGAGAACCTGCACTACTCTACGTTACATTGTGATATATCGTAATGTAACGTATAGTACTGTATGAATTTATTTTTTTATAGAATACCCGTAGGTTCTCCATTTTCAAATACTTCTATTCTTGTAGAACATAGCTTAATAATATTATGATTTTTTCAAAATTTAATTTCGCGGCAAACATAAAGAAAAAAGACGTTATTTTATTAACAGGAGAAAAGGAGGGTCATAATGAAGTACAATCTAATTTAGGCATTATTAAATGAAACTGTGTAGTTTGAACTTTAGAATACACCATGATTTATATGCATTTTGCTTTAATGTTTTAATTTATGCATAACCAAACAATATTACTTCTGCGATTATTTTATCGACTTTGCAAACTTTGTTCGCAAATATCTTTGTAAATAGATACTGTAGAGCTTTAGGAAAAAATACGGGTCTTCTAATTTTAGGCAAAGACTTTGAAGTCTATTTAAAATATAAAAAGAATTCAAGACATAAAATTTTTTAGGTGTTCCGGTTGATATGGAATAACCCATAAGACCTCTGCTTGCCGCGCCTACCCGATAAGTTGGGAACGGTAGACTGTGATCGTGTCCCTAGATATACGTTACCAACCGGAAATTATGAGAGACGGCAACGGTTCTATTCGGATAACTATTCAATCTAAAATTACCGAGGTAGTAGCTCCACTTTATAGCTTTTAGACTAATAATTTTTTATTATTTTCTGCGACTACATTATATTCATCAAATCCGTTATTATAGAAATCAACATATTTGCTGTAGGTATTTTGGTGATAAAAGTACTTCTGTCAGTTAATTACATTGACGCTACATTCAAATTATAATATGAATTTTATTTATGAAGTCGCACCTCAAATTATTGGTTACTAACTCAACTTTGGAATACAATGTGTTTGATTTGCTCCGCGTATGTCATTTACGTCGGTGGCTTTGCTATTTTTTATATTTATATTATTCACTTCACTTACGGCCGTTTGCACCGTTCGTGATTAAGTTATAATTAACATTTAATCATAATTAAAGTTTAAATTCCTCTGCACCGACTGCTTAATTAATAATTAAATCCTTCATTCGTGATTATCTTTAATCAGTACCTAAGATACGAATCAACTCATAATTAAAGTTGGCGCAAGCGTAGTTTCTTTGTCTACAATCATGTTTATAGGCGATTATAGGTTATGTTATGCGGTTTTTGGTTGTAATACAAATATCTGTGACTGTAAATTGAAATAGCTAGCTAATTAAAGTGTTCACTATGAAGATTAGGGACAAGGGATAGCGGCGTGCAAGAAGTGTATATTTGGCAGGGTTTTAGAAAGTCCAAGGTAAATCAAAAATTAATTCCCGTAATAAAAACTAACAATAAATGTATTTAAGGATTACTCGTGGTTTCAGGTGGGAATGACCCGGTGGTATTTCGTAATAGGAAAGGATATCTTTCTATAAATTCACAATTTTTATATGATGCTAACTTAAAAATAATGGATATCGTAGTACGATGGCCAGGGAATACACACATTAACGATCCATTCTTTTCCATAAGCGACAGTGGATATGCCTCAAAAACAGAATTATTGACCCCACTGTTAAATTCTGAAACAGTTGTGAAAAATCGTTATAATGAAAGCCATATTACAACACGGAATGTTATTGAAAGCATATTTCTAAGAAGAATGTTTTCCAATACTGGCATATGGTTGTCGCTTAAAGCTGGATACCTCTATGCCAGTAGTAGTTGCTACCTCAGTATTGCACAATATAGCCATAAATATGGGTAAAGAGGAAATCAATGAAGAAAAATTAAATCAAGAAATTTTAAATGGACAACTTCATGAGATTAATTATGACGCTGTTGATGATGTACCTGCTGCGACACAGGCATTACTAATTAATGATTATTTCAACAATTTATAATTCATTGCTATATAGAAATTAACTTTTGAACATTTTTTTTGTGTATTTGTTTTCTTTGGCTTTTATATAAACGAAATATATTTTATTTACTCTAAATGCGTTATCACTTTGATTTTTTGAAATATTTTGAGAAATATTGTCTATGTAACTAACCATTTACTTATTAAATAAAAGGAACAAAATATATAAGGAAATGATGGTAATAATAAAATAATTCTAACAAGTAATAGCAGAGGTCAAATAAAGTATCAAAAATTTGAGCATTTGCAGAAAAACGAATAAAAGAATTGCATAATGAAAAAAAAAACCTGCATTCACATATTAATTTCCATTTTAAAACCACTACTCATTTTTTTTATTTCAATATCTAATATATATATATATATAATAATAAATAATTTTTGTTCTTCAAACGCTATGTGCGCTAAACTAGAGTAACTTTTATCTTACGGAACACTCTCAAAAACCACAACCTGATTACTGGTTTGTCGGTTTTTAGCATATTAAATTTATGATTAGTATGTTTGTTTCTTTCAAGAAATAAACTGTAAAAGCAATATGTTTAAGTGTAAGGATTATATCCATAACTATACCTACCTCGTTACGCTGCTTGCGTTTCTGGCATGTAAGTATATGAATTGTAATATTGTAGATATAGCACCTATGTAGATAGTAACTCGAAGTCGAAATAATCCTCCAAATTATCTGTGTATAATATATTATATGGTGGCGTACTACATTCTTATCGGTTTTTAGCTATACAAAAGCCATAAAATTTGATAATGTGTTATTTCAAAATATTTTTGTTAGTGTTAATAGTTTCACAAGGGATCCGCTTTAAAATTATTTTGAAACCTGTAACGTTTGGGAAAGTGAAGTATAAATATAATGCTCCATATATTGGGGCGTCTTTTAATAGTACTGATTAACCCTTTAATTGGCTTGATACATTTTACTATGTGGTCGTAAGACAAATATATACGAGATAAATGCTTAAGGGGTTAAAGAAAATCAAGTTATTGGCATGTTCTCCAAAGGTATCGTGTAGGAAGACATAATTACTGCGATTTGTTTGTGTACAAGATACTACATTCATTATATCAAAATTAAAACAAATTTCTATTACTTTGTGTTTGTACTACGTATTGAATCGAGCTGAGGCATAATCAAACATTTACTAATAGATTGTAAGGCTAGATATAGTTTAATAAACGATGAGAATTAAGAGGATTTTAGGTAAGTTACTACTAGGCTGTCGTTAGTGTGTTTAGCCAAGTTCGTCGTTTCATAGTAGAAATCTGCCTAATAGTTGCAATTTCGCTGACAATACAGTGGTTTAGTCGGCATTATATACTATTTAAAAATAAAGTGATGAATCGGAAAGCAATAAAACGTAGTGAATCTCCAATTAACAGGCATAAGTACGAAATCGGGAAGTAATATACAGTCGCGAGCAAATGTTATAGGCACCCTAAATTTTGGGCGAATATCACAGTAAGAAATGAGAAAATAAAAACTTGTAGGTAATACATTATAAATATGTAGAATTTTAAGGGATCTTATTAATTTGTTGCATATTAGAGTGTTTTTAGTACAGCTATAATACTTTTTAGATAGGAGGGGGAAAGTGACATCTCCAAGACTTGGAAATATATAAAAGAAAAAATAATACAAAGGTGCCTATAACATTTGCTCGCGACTGTACTTGGCAACTGTTTTATTACGCCGCACAGTGGACCGCTCTTATGGGCCGATCCGGACATCGGACGGCGTAACTCACATTCTCTAATTACTAGTAGTACTAGATTTATAAAACATGTTCAGTATGTTGTAATATATTTTCTAGAGGTGGCACAATATATTTCAAAAGAATCTGTTAACAGATAGCCACCTTTTGATAATAAAAAGTTAAGAATAAATAGTAGTAGTTTGCAACATAATAAGTAGGTATAAGTTATATCTCACACTTTTAAATATTTTTGCCAAAAAGTGAAGCAGTATCTATTACACATGGAGTAATTGGTGTAAAGTGAATAATTAGCAACGAATAAAGACATATCTATATACTACAAAATAATTACAAGTTAAAAAGTCTTGGACGAGAACTGATAGCGAACACTATTAATATTAACAACACCAAGAGAGGGTTCAGTTTTTACATCAATCCGTATGGATCCAATGTGTACCATGTTGAAAGCAACTTTTTATTTATTTAATTAAAAGTTATTGTTTACGTTCGTATCTACACAAATTAGTTTACTCATCCGTTTAATCTATATGATTTACTTGTTTTATTTATTTATTTTAGTCACTCTCGAAAGATAAATTTTGATGCTAACGATGGTCGCAGTTTCTTGGGATTTCCGAATGAATCTAATATATATGACACGACAAGAATTAAGAAAGTATATGAATAAGAAGAACTATTATCGTTGTGCAGAGATTCCTAGATCACATGAAATCAATTTATTTGTTAGATACACATTTTAAGCTAGATTGCTATTTATCGCAGTAACCAACCTAATTCATTTTATGTTCACTTTTTAAAAATAATGTGATTTTGGTTTGAACTACATTATACTGGTATAAATTTTAATCGCATTTATTCACATTATACGCATTATAGACAATTCTATATTATATAGTCTATGTCTGAACTCTATCCACTTGTGCACCCCCGGACATTATTGTTGACAAACCAGTGCAGGGTCGGATGTTAGAAATGAAGTAGTCGAATAGAAAGGAACAATCTTTGTATCGTACAGAACGATATAGTTATAACTCTTGAACCCTAATTAAAAGTTATTGTGTATTCGTGTCAGAAATTTGAAAGTCTCTTCCACCGATGCTGTTGCATTTTTATTAATTTATTTGAGAAAGAGCCACAACATATTTATTCCTGGAAGAATCTTTTACACTATAAAAATATAAACAAAGATTTATTTCACAAAAAGGAAAGAATATGAACATAATTATCGTAAAACACTTGCAAATATATGTATCACTTAATCAAACATTATTTTACTGGAATCGTGTTTTTTATTACTATAAACTGTTCATAAATATTTGCAACAAAATCAGAATAAAAAGCACATAAATTTGTGTATTTCTTTAATCTAAATATTTTTCTACTTCCTTTAAAATATAAATTATTCTACACGTTTGAAAATTCCCGACAACAGCTTTACAAAATGGCAGCTGGGCTTTGAAGGTCATTCAAAGGACCACTCAAGAACAATGGATTTTTGCGAACATGTCCTTACTGTTATATACTGTGGTAGGGGCTCACTGAATGGTGCCGAACTCGATCTCCCACCTCAACCCCCTCTTTCCCTCCCAGAGGGTTCAGTTTTACATCAATCCGTATGGATCCAATGTGTACCATGTGAAAGCAACTTTATGAAACAATCGAAAATATATTGTGCCATGAAAAACAAGAAAATTTTTCTACTTAAATGTAAAGATTGCAAATGATATAATTAAACCACAAGATTTTTATTTTTTGAAAAAGACAACTTAAATGTAAATGAACATAAGTGTTATAAATTTTAAATAATAAAAAATCGCTACATCATGATGTGTTGATTAATTGTTATGATAACACTACGGCTACGAGCTAGCTACCCAAATAATAATCAACCTGATTGAAAAATAGGTAACAACATCAAGACAGGCTAACTTTACATCAATCCGTATGTATATTAATCCAAATGCACACTGCAAGCAACTTTATGAAACAGTCGAAAAAATATTGCGCCATGAAGAACAAGACAATTTTCCTCTTAAATTTTTCCTCTAAAATGAAATAATTGAACCATAACAAAAGACAACTATGTTGTCGAAACGTCAACGAATATAAGTGTTACAACTAGTTTTACGTAAACATGCTTTTGCACTCAGTAATTTGTCCTTTTCGTAAAGAAGAAAATATCTCAAATTCTTCGTCGTCAATTTGAAGTAGATTTCTTACATCGCTTGATATTTCTGGAGTGTTTAACTCCCAATATATAATTACTCAACATCGAAATTGGTGAATCTGATGCTAAACTTATGTTCCGCTGCTTCAGAGAGGGGACAAATTCAATCCCTCTTGAAATGTTTCACATATTCCATGTACGTCACTATACCTTAGGTTTTTACGCTTAATGAAAGCATAAACGTCATTATTCGTATTAAAGTTTTCCACTTTCAAACACTATTAGTTGACTTTTGAAAAATTGGAAAAGAATGTTGAAAACTGAAGAACTTAACACTTATTGGCACTGATTTTGATCTTTTGAAACTCTTTTGAAAACCAAATAATAACCATGGATATGGCTAAATCGCAAACACACAAATAATGAATAATGACAATTGTCGTTATGAGGTTACCATAATAGTATTTTAAATGACCGTGCACTTTAGCTACAATGTAAAATAACTCTCAAAGTAGCAAAAAGTAGCAGATTTTTTTTACATGAAAGCAACCTCAAATTGTTTTAGTTTCTAACTGTGTGATAAAAAGTGCGAGCATTTTACTATTTTAATCATTAAACTTGTAACTTATGAAAATAAAGAACCTCGACTTTGAAATATCATAAAAGAATAAAAATATTTTTAAATACCGCTGAATAGTATACCAACAAGTTGAGAAAACACGTAACTATATTATACTTTAAGACAATTACGTGATTTTTGTTTTAAAAGTGTAAATTTTTTTTTTCAAAACCGACCCCAATTCAATCATATATATAATACTACTATATTGCGTGTCTCGTATAAAACCAATGATAAAAATTTTCGCCGATGAAGGGAGATGGAAAATGAATTTCTTTGTCTGACATGGTTCTGCGATTGTTTTGCGCATGTGCGAACGAAGCAATTTGGTAGTGATGGGCATAATCGAATGATTTCAATAATCAAATGATTGTAATAATGGAATGATCATTCGTTGGAAGAAGAGTACAAATTTTTCCTCATTTGTTAAGAGAATGACCTTTTTTTTTATTGTGATATATGCAACGAAATTAAACCTTTGTGCCTCTATAAATAACGATAAGAGATGTACTAATTCTGTAAATATACAAAAGTGGATAGATGAATTCATAATAAATACTGGTAAATAATAATACACTGATGTTTAATGAGAATATTTATTTCAAACTATACCATAACAAATTCAATCAATTTACATTGTTTACAAAACACAATAGGTATTACACTGATAAAAAAGGATTCTTTTTAAAAGCTAGCAAAGTAGTTGGGAAAGGTGAATAAAAAACCACTTTTACATTTATTGATTTTGGAAAAGAACCAATTTGTTATATTTCTGATGTATGTTCTTATCCTATGATATTTTTCCTTCATGATACAATCGAATAGATACGTAGCATTCAATAATTAATTTACATAATTGCATGCAATCATCATGAAAAATCCCTTGACTCAAAATATGTAAATTTAGTTCAGGGGTATTAAAACTGAGAAAATTCTATTCCATATAAATGCTTTTATAGAACATCTTCTCAAAGTGTGAATATCCATGTAACCATCGCTATCTTTTTGCTATCACGGGATGATGAGAAAAAGGCGGCGGCATATTCATGCAGGTTCATATGAAGTAGTGTACGACTTATGGTAGTCGGTTGTATGTTTCAAGTTTCAAGAAATCCAGTATTACCTGCATAATTCATATCCATTGTTTCTACAGTAGGAAACTGAGTACTTCTATCATCTATTACTAAAATCTCGCCATGATTGACAGCCACTACAAAGAAAAATATACATTCAATGTATCGAAATAGAATGGATATATTAAAAAGAATATTTTACCTGTTTCTTTAACTATATGTATATCAGTTCTCGATGTAGATGTACTGTTATCTGTTACTGTAGGAATTGATGGTATGGCTGTAGATTTTAGATAGAGACTTTTTCGCCCAAGTATTTTTGCATTTGGTTCTATAAAATCCTCCGGAAGAAAATGAGCCGAACAAATCAATAATGTTGTTACATCATCTTCATTTGACAATCCACAAAACATTTTTCCAGGCAGATCGTCTGTTGTCGTCTTTAGGAAACCTGAAGAAAATGTTAGTTTATGGTTGCTACAATATATTCATTTTATAACTATTTGCTTTACCTATGCGCAGAAGCCCTCACGTTTTCCTTTGTTTGTTGATGGCCAGACAAATAGCAATGTCTTACCATCGTTATATTCCAAAAAACTAAATATTTATACAAACTTCAATTCTAATTTATGACAGTTAAAATAATATAAAATAATCAACAGCAATGGATATAACCACAATATCACCAATAAACAATGATCAAGCGTTAACGTACGCACAGTTGTCAACGAGAAACATGTGAAATGTAAACAACTGACCAACATGTGCGAGAAAGATGCATGGTTATTTAAGGTTCGCGCATGCGCATAATGCAGCCAGAACGTTGTGGCATATCCGATATAGCTGTCTCCCTTTGATTTCGGAATTTTTAAGCACATACCCGCAATATAGTAGTATTATATATATGAATTCAATACAGTTTATTTTGACAGCCGAACATGATCAACTTAGAAGGGCTTTACAAAAAAACACAGCAATGATAGAGATCTAAGATTTTACTATAACATAGAAAATATAATCAAGATTATGAAATCGCCACTAAATGTGAAAAACTCAAGAATTTATATTTTGCTCGGATGTCCGCTTGATTACATTGGCTCGGTCCACTGTGCGCCGCCGCGCCTTATTGGACCCAATTTACCCAACAGATCTTTTTTTGTCGAAAACGGTCGGGTTATTCAAAGCTGCACGTGTTAAGTGTTTACTACAAGAGCAATAAATATTATATTCTTATTTGTCGTTTAACAACTTAAGAGAAATAAGAAGAAATTATTGAAGTGTAATATGAAATATATTTACATTACGGCACAATAAGAAATACATTTATCTAATCTCAATAAGAAACAATACACGGGTAGTACGCAAAAACAAAACACGTTAAAATTTTGTGCCCTACTGGAAAAGTGACGTTAGTAATAAGTAAATTGCAACTTCTTATCTATAATCTTTTGGAACTATTTTGTTCCAACGCACTTGCCGAATTACAACTCGGAAAGATTATTAGCTTATAACGCAATAAGAAACCCAAATATTTAATCAAATTAGTTCGAAGCGTCCATCGAACTATATTGGATATATTTTTATTTAAATACCTTTTTAATAAATTATGTATTTATACTCTCTTATAAGAGCATTAAAAGTAAGTTAAATCTGACGCATATCTACATTATTACCATAATACGAAAACTGTATGTTTCTGTTATTTATATTTATGAATTTTACGATCCTGTGTTGCTGACGAACTAAATGTATTCATAAGATAGTTGGGTCGTTTCAATATCGTGCAAAACCCTATGTCTATCTCAACTAAATTTTCATCACTTTTAGAAAAAAAAGCAATAACCGCAGGTAAAGAGAACCGGGAATTTCCTACAGTTGATCGATTCAACTTTTAATATAATATTAAATGTCGGTAAGAGCTATTGAAAAAGGTGGATGTTGCAAAACATTATTTTTAGATAATACATAGAATGAAAATGCTTTTGTTGTATTGCTTGTAAAATTAAACAATTTATGAATTATAAAAAATAACGTAACATCATAAGATATACTGGGTGAGTTTTTTATCTTGAGACAACGGAATATCTCTAAAACACTGCATCAAATCAAAAAAAGATCTTAATAAGATTTGTTATAATGTAGGGGCAGAGTACAACGAGTAAGGACAAGAGAGGAATTATAGCGGTCCAAATTTCTAAACCTAACTTCACACAAACAACAGCTTCCCAAAATGGCAGTTTGTTATTGTTTACGTTCGTATCTACACAAATTAGTTTACTCATCCGTTTAATCTATATGATTTACTTGTTTTATTTATTTATTTTACGTATTTTATTAGTTTTGAATTACCCCTGCAGTTTTAAAAACATTTAATGAACTATAATATTCTTGTGTAAAAGGTAAGATCGGTGGCCAGTGGCCATAACATTTACATACTTTCTTATATATTATATTGTTAGGTGTAAGTGAAATAACTCAAATAATCGTGAAAGAAGACACCAATGGGTATCATGTTGTAGTGCCAGTCACTCTCGAAAGATAAATTTTGATGCTAACGATGGTCGCAGTTTCTTGGGATTTCCGAATGAATCTAATATATATGACACGACAAGAATTAAGAAAGTATATGAATAAGAAGAACTATTATCGTTGTGCAGAGATTCCTAGATCACATTAAATCAATTTATTTGTTAGATACACATTTTAAGCTAGATTGCTATTTATCGCAGTAACCAACCTAATTCATTTTATGTTCACTTTTTAAAATAATGTGATTTTGGTTTGAACTACATTATACTGGTATAAATTTTAATCGCAATTATTCACATTATACACATTATAGACAATTCGATATTATATAGTCTATGTCTGAACTCTATCCACTTGTGCACCCCCGGACATTATTGTTGACAAACCAGTGCAGGGTCGGATGTTAGAAATGAAGTAGTCGAATAGAAAGGAACTATCTTTGTATCGTACAGAACGATATAGTTATAACTCTTGAACCCTAATTAAAAGTTATTGTGTATTCGTGTCAGAAATTTGAAAGTCTCTTCCACCGATGCTGTTGCATTTTTATTAATTAATTTGAGAAAGAGCCACAACATATTTATTCCTGGAAGAATCTTTTACACTATAAAAATATAAACAAAGATTTATTTCACAAAAAGGAAAGAATATGAACATAATTATCGTAAAACACTTGCAAATATATGTATCACTTAATCAAACATTATTTTACTGGAATCGTGTTTTTTATTACTATAAACTGTTCATAAATATTTGCAACAAAATCAGAATAAAAAGCGCATAAATTTGTGTATTTCTTTAATCTAAATATTTTTCTACTTCCTTTAAAATATAAATTATTCTACACGTTTGAAAATTCCCGACAACAGCTTTACAAAATGGCAGCTGGGCTTGAAGGTCATTCAAAACGGACCACTCAAGAACAATGGATTTTTGCGAACATGTCCTTACTGTTATATACTGTGGTAGGGGGCTCACTGAATGGTGCCGAACTCGATCTCCCACCTCAACCCCCTCTTTCCCTCCCAGAGTGGAAGAACTTTGTGTGGGAACTTTGAAATCTTAAATGGGAATCCCCATTTTGTATTGCAGATTTGGATTCTACGCCATCAAGTATGTAGTTTTTGTTTGAAACTTTTTTTTTCGATTAGTAATAGATTGCGCTGTAATCGCAAAAAAACATGATTGTGAACGTCTAGAAAAAATACACAAAAAAGAGAAGTAAGCAAACATGATTTTGTGTTTTTTTATTTTAACATTAAATAACATGTTAATAGATGTAAATCATTTCAATTCTCTCTTGTAATGTTATAGCGTTCATTACTATTTAAATATTCAACACTAACTAATTTGTATTGGATTGATAATTAATAATCTAAATGGGGATCGGACAATGTGTAAGTATTCACAGCTTGGCAAGCACTGAATAATGTACGGTTTTGTATCGTTAAATAGCATTCCAATTGCGAATGAATAAATGTATCGAAGTGAAGGGGCATAGTTTCGAACACATGGTTTTTTGAAAAGTTAGTTTATGTTAAAATAAAAAAAAACACGAAATCATGTTTGCTTGCTTCTCTTTTTTGTGTATTTTTTCTAGACGTTCACAATCATGTTTTTTCTTCGATTACAGCGCAATCTGTTACGAATCGAAACAAAAATTTCAAACAAAAACTACATACTTGATGGCGTAGAATCCGAATCTGCAATACAAAATGGAGGTACCCATTTAAGAGTTCAAAGTTATCCCCCCTCATTATAACAAATCTTATTAAGATATTTTTTTGATTTGATGCAGTGTTTTAGAGATATTCCGTTGTCGCAAGATAAAAAACTCACTCTGTATGTAGCTTTCTGTATTTTTGCTTTCGAATCGCGTTCGCAAAGTAAGTTATACCGGGTGAAAAATTGTGAGCTGTCGATTGCATTCTGAGCGACTGGAAATGGGGAAGACTTCAGCTGTAGGCGTAGGCTACGCACGCAGCCGCAGCGGAGATTTATTAACGTTCGGCGAATTGTTATAGTTCAGCCGAATTAAGTTGACCCTGCTATTTTTTTTCTTGTTTTATTTATAAATTTTGTAAAAGTAAAATTAAATCCAACACTACATTTGTATTAGTGAAAAGGGAAATAATATGACAATACTTATTCGATAACTAAAATCAATTCATGCTTATTTCTATGTCGAATCATCAGATAATTAAACTATAAATTTCAGTGACAGAGCTCATAAACAACATCAAAAGCAAAAAAATGACACGCAGTTTTAAAAGTCAATAATCAAATAAAATAAGAAACATAGATTTTAAAAACAATACTAAATAAACTATCTTTTCGTCGGTAAATAGTATATTATAGAAAAAAATATTCATGTTCGGGATATTTATTTATCATTAATTCATAAAATTCCAGGCGACAGTAATAATCGTCGAGTAAAAGTAGTGTAAAAGGAATGCGTTAATTTTGTACGATCGATACTTATTCTTATGTAAAAGGTTTAAAACTTTTGCGGTATTATTAAATCCACAAGCACTTTGTTTAGAGGGGATTTTATTCCAGTAATGCACAAACTTGTTTCGATATCACTGACAGTTTTCGCTAGGACATTTTTATTTTAGTTACTTATTAATGTAAACGTTTCAAATCGTCGGACTGTATTATGAATAGTAGTCGTGCTAAGAATTACTCTTTCAGGATAATTTACTTCGAATAAATCATATGTAACTTCTGCTGAATTGCCATCGCAAAATTGTTAAACGCATTAATTTACATATTTTAAATTAAACATACACCTTATTTATTATACTATCTAGGTTCTAGTTTTATCGGTCCTTAAGATTGTGCTGAGGTCACCTGTGTCTTATAGTTTCTTAGTAACGAAAATTTGTTTCATTTTATTTATTTCTGTTGTTGTTCATTGATGATATTTGTTAATATTTATTAGATAAATTATACGAGTCAGAAATGTTAAAACACGACTGTTCTTGTATCGATAATGTAAATAGCATTTATCAGTTTGTGGTATGCTTAAATATTTTGCCGCAGTGAGATACGAAAAAAATAACATCTATATGTTGTCTCGCCCTGTTATTGGTTACGTTTTGTAAATTAAGTTTCTTTTATTTGCCTTGGATGGATATTTATTTTATTTATTTCCTGTCCCGCATCCAAAGATGTGGCAAGAATTTTTTTCTTTTTGCATTATCTTGTACAATTTAAATTTAATAATTATAGTCTGAAAAAGACCGACGATGTGCTGGTCGAAACGTAACTGATTTGAATTATGGATTTGTAAGAATAAATTATCTGCTCAAGATTGCCGTTTTTCTATTCAAGAATAATTACGAGAGTAGTAATCACGGATGAATTAAAAAATTATACAACCTTACCGTTGACAGAATTCTTAAATGCTGTCGAAATAACATTAACGCAGTGGCGGCTCAATGTGACAATATTGAGTGGTGAGGCCCACTGTCCTCCCCTCTCCCACTCTCCCCTATATTTTATTAATTTTACAAAGTTTTAAATCAGTTTAGCTCAGCTTGTAGTGATTTATTACCTCATTTATGGCTAAGAGCCATTATTACAATCGCGATTTAAGGATTAAATATGGCAAGGTGCAATTTTTTTCTTTTATTTATATCGATTGTAAGTCTAAAATGAGGTTTAAACCGAGATTATTGATCTACGGTTTAAACCGCGATTGTAATAATGGCTCTGACTAACAAGGGAACACCGGCGGGTGTCCCCCTCCGATTTCGATGAAACTTAACAGATCGAAAGAGTACCTTAAAATAAGGGACACGTTTTTTTTTTATCGGCGTATCCGCACGATTTTGGGGTACAGCCCCCTCCAAAGTTTGGACGATTTTTCAATTTTTGCAAATATTTCCTAAATTATAACAGATATTAAATTTTCTTCTCAACATAATTTGCAGCATATTGCATGGCCCTAAGGGTGGCGTCGTCCGTATTCGCAAAAAGTTAATAACGGGGACGGGGTACCCCGTACCCCCCATTTTTTTTACACTTTTTCTTTTTCTTATTCATCAAAAGAAGGCCAATTTTACATAGAATACGATGATGTATAACAAGTTTAGAAAATTAATAATTGTAAAAATAGAAAAATAATAATAAAGCTTCAAAATTAATAAACTTGTCTATTGATATAAATCAAATGAACTATAACAGAAATAAGTTTTTATCCTTAACATAATTTCCAGTATAATACATGGTCTCAAGGTAGATATCTTCATAAAAAGCTAATAACGGGGGACGGGGTACCCCATACCCCCGCATTTTTTTTAATAATAAGTTTATTCATTATTTATCAAAAAGAGATCGCTTTTACATAGAAAACGGTGATGTATAATAAATTTTGAAAATTAATAATAGCAATAATAACTCAAAATAAATATATGTACGTGTCTATTGTAATGAATTTGATATGCATTTATCTACGCATACGTGAGTTTAATTAATTATTCAATCACTTCAGATATAATTGGTAATTTTCATTATAAATTTAACGCGATAAGGGGATCTGGTGATTAATCATATTATTATATAGATAAAAATAAATCCTCGAATGCATAGTAATTAACCACGAACGTTTAAGTGGTCACGTCTGCATTTAGGAAATAGGTATATAAGACGAGTATTCCAAATGAGAACATTAGAAGTCGTTTTTCGTCAGTACCTATAGTTTCGCACAATGGCAGTCGTAAATATCCCTAACCCATAATCAGTTTTCTTCCCCAAGATTTTTCGACGTATTCAAGTACTTGTGGTATAAGAGTGGATACGTTGAGGAAAGACCTGGGCCCTTTAAAAATCCTGTAGAGTTTTGTTTTAACAAAGATGCGCAGTCTACACCCTTATGTAGTATTTGCAATAAACCAGCTATTGTGCGGTGTTCATGGTGCAAACAAAATCTGTGTTTTAAACATTTTTACACAGGCTATCACTACTGTAATACTTGCATAGCTTACCTAATTACTGTATGTATATTAATCTTGTTCGCTATTGCAATACATATATACCAATAATCGCATTACAGTATGTCATGTATTTAAACATTTATAAGCATTATAATGTTTTTCTAATTCTGTTCTATTGTTTCCGAAATGTTATAATCGTTACATTAGTTATATTTATGCTCCATTGAATACTTACATTGTACACCTACATTGCACGAAAAACTTGAAATACATTAAAAAATATATATGTATGTATTATTTAATCCTTCGTCCTGTGTAGCAAATTTGTTCATATATACGCACTAAAGGATTATGGTATTCTAAGAATGAATAACATTTTATTAAGGAAATATATAAAACGCAGTCACTAACTGCAGTTGATAAAACGATTTATATTGCTACCACCGATAAAAGTTTCGTATAGTATATAGTATAAGTTAGTAGGCATAGAAAGGTTTGACCATAGCTTGTCGAGTAGATACAATTCTAAATTAAGAAATATTTAAGTAAGGAGAGCAGCGGAGTAACGATAACAAATAATTGTTGTTAGTGTACTATATTATTATTATTACAATTAATTTTATTATTAATCCTCCAAATTTATTACCATTGTTTTCTATGTAAAAGCGATCTTTTTTTGATGAATAATGAATAAACTTATTATTAAAAAAATGCGGGGGTATAGGGTACCCCGTCCCCCGTTATTAGCGTTTTATGAAGATATCTACCTTGAGACCATGTATTATGCTGGAAATTATGTTAAGGATAAAAACTTATTTCTGTTATAGTTCATTTGATTTATATCAATAGACAAATTTATTAATTTTGAAGCTTTATTATTATTTTTCTATTTTTACAATTATTAATTTTCTAAACTTGTTATACCTCATCGTATTCTATGTAAAATCGGCCTTCCTTTGATGAATAAGAAAACGAAAAAAAATTAAAAAAATGGGGGTACGGGGTACCCCGTCCCCCGTTATTAACTTTTTGCGAATACGGACGACGTCACCCTTAGGGCCATGCAATATGCTGCAAATTATGTTAAGAAGAAAATTTAATATCTGTTATAATTTAGGAAATATTTGCAAAAATTGAAAAATCGTCCAAACTTTGGAGGGGGCTGTACTCCAAAATCGTGCGGATACGCCGATAAAAAAAAATACGAGTCTCTTATTTTAAGGTACTCTTTCGATCTGTTAAGTTTCATCGAAATCGGAGGGGGACACCCGCCGGTGTTCCCTTGTAAGTACCTACTTAAGTTCTTCTAAGGAATACTTATCTACCTAATTATAAATATCGACGTATTTCCTTCAAAATTGTATATATTTAGTTTTTAAACGGCACGTAGATGAATTACTTGTTAAGTTCAAGTGTTTTTGTGATTTTATATTGACGAAAACTTAACACAACACAGAGCACATGAGTTATTTAAGTGAACATCGTCGAGTAAAATATAATGGATATTTTATATATAAGCCAACGTATTTCTTACAAAGAAAGTGAAACACAATTTTTATTTTCTTTGTTTGTTTACCTAAGCGAATGGCTTGTTTTTTTTTTTACTTAAAACGCTATTATGATGTACTTTTCAGGATTAATTCCCTTGTTATATTTATTATTTCATTTTCATAATTTTTACCCTAAGAAAGATATGAATGGTAGTTCATTTTTATTTGAAATACTATAGTTATTAATTTGCCATGTCATCTTAGAATAATACTACACCTTATTACTATAATTAATAAATATTAAATATTCTTGAACCAAATTTTTATTGCGGGGAAGTGCTAAACCGAAGTCCGTATGTGACGGTCTCTGCATATGTTTCCACTTTCAATAGTCGATCTTCGACGGCTATCTGCGTCTGACTCACACGGTTGCCTACCGTAGATGACTCAATCAACCAGCGGGCAGCGGTTGCTTCAATGTAATTTTTGTATATACTGCGACTACCCATTCTTCTGCTAACTCCGCGCGGATACCTACAAACGTCTAAAAGTCGAGGTCAATGTCAAGGTGTGTGTGTGTGCGTGGCAACTTTGCCAAATTTAAATCTGCCTTTTAGCTTCAATAATTAACCCAATAGAGAGGATGGAAAATGCATCAGCCTGTATATATAAATTATACTTTGCAAGTTATAAGATGTATGCAACTGATTATTTTTTAAAGAGCTTTCACAATTTACCAATATAATATCTATTTTTGAATACTAAGATTTTGTGTTTAAATTAGAATATATTTGTAGATTTTTCTATAATTTTCTTACCACTTAATGTTACAACTCACACCCAAATATTTCTATTACAATGTTTTTAAAAATTTTATGATTCACACAATGGTTTTCAGAAAAGCATACTTTATTCTCTTGTATCATCATTATAACTATATTACGCAGAGAACCGCGCACTTGGATGTGCTTGAGTAATTTTATTATCGTTATTTCCTTGCCACTTGAAAATTCCTTCGTTTGTAATTGTAATTTTTGTTTTTAGGTGGAGTTGGCCTTCCGGAAACGTCATTTGTAAATGGCTCACAGAAAGGTATATAATATATAATTGAACGAGCACTAATATAAAGGTTTTTTTTTTATATCAAACAAACGAGTTTTCAACTGATGAATCAAATATCACAACATGATCAATTTTGCTATAAAAAAAATTAAACAAATCTTATTAGAGTAAAGAAGATTTTACTTCACTCAAAGATAATTTCACTTTACTTAAAGCTTATCAGTTTTGAAAGAAACGCCGGCGCCGTAGCCGGGTGAGTATGGGTTGCCGGCCCCAGGCGATTTTCGACTGAAAATTGGAGCATATATTTGACTCCCTAGAAGAGGCCTACAGCCAAATTTTTAGCTCTGAATATTGAACGGTCTTCGAGTAAAAAAATAAAATCATTTTTTTTAATTTTTCATTTCGCTTCCATTCAGTTTCCGTCGATCACGTGATCAATTTTATTTAGTTTCTATTTTTCAATATTTTTTTTTGATAAAGTAAAAGTTTTGGTACAATCACCAAATTTTTTGTAAATCTTCTCTTACCATTTCCCTACTATTTCAATTTTTTTCTAGAGAATTCAGGCGGTACGCAATGGTGAAAAAAAAGAATTCAACCTTATCGATATTTGTAGAATAACTTTCTTGAGAAAATCCCCAAAAGGGATTATTTCTATACTTTGTAATTATAAATTATTAATTAGTAATTCGTTTATGATGTTTGTCAAATATTTTTGATAAATATTATCCGTTTAATTTAGCTTCTATTCGGCTAATCATTTAGTATCGCAATCAGGTCATAGTCTACTTATTACTATTATTTCTGTAATATGATAATATGATCATTTGTTGGTAGCAGGTAACAATAATACATACACAATAACCACTAGAGGTTCAAAAGATTTATTATTTTAACACGTTAGTACATTTTTACAATAACGATAGTGAACACCATTACATCTAGCTTACTTGTTACGCAACTACGCTAGATGTCACTCCTATTACAATTTCGAACCGGTTTAGGGATAATATTCTTCCTAAAACCATACCACCATTTCTTATAAAAGTACTGCAGGATGCTAGTAACAAGCTCTTTTAATTTGTGTTGGTACATATTTACGTCATAAAAAAACTGAAAAAAAAGCAACGAATTTCAAAGAAAATCACTTTCTGGGCAAAAAGTGCCTCTATATAAACCATTTACCGTACGTACGACTGATACTTACATAGTGGATATGCTAGAACCATATCTTGCGAGTGTAAATGACGCAACTATCATGTAAGAAGTTGTACGTGATCCAGAAGGCTTACGCAAATTAATGACACCGGGAGATACTTTCGTAGTGGTCCGATCTTTTCGTGACGTATAAAGTGATTTAGAAAATAAAGGTTTTCAAGTGCTAATACCAAGTTTGAAAAGTAAACAACAACAATTAACAACTGCAGAATCAAATGAATCTCGGTTTGTTTTATATAAAAATCCATTGGCATATTAAATCAGTACATAAGTAAGTAAGTAAGAATTTATTTCTGCAGACTACAAAGTATAGGAACATGTCAGACAAAAAAGTAAACAAAAATTATATATTAATGAAAAGCAAAACATTTCAATTAATTAAAGGAAATAATATTAATAGTATGAACCCTAAAAAAAACCATTTAATTAAAGTTATAGTTTAAATACTCTTGTAAAGAATAAAAACCATGAGAAACTAAAAGTTGACGCAACCGCTGTTTAAAAACCAGAGGATGGAGCTCCTTGAGAGATTTTGGTAACTTATTGTAAAGTTTTACGCCCAATACTGGAGGGGACTGTTGAAATAACGTCAATCTAGATTTAGGAGTGACTAAGTCATTTTTATTTCTAGTATTATAATTATGCAGATCGCAATTTGCCTGAACTTCTGTTTTATTATTGTGCATGTAATATGCTACTGCATGAATGAAGATGCACGGTAAGGTTAGCACTTTATAAGATATAAAAATCGATCGGCATGATTCCGTCGGTTTTAATCCAACAATACAACGGATAAACTTCTTTTGGCATACAAACAGATCATATGCTAAGGTGGAATTTCCCCAAAATATAACACCGTAATTTAATCTGCTGTAAACGTGTGTGTGTTTTAAATTACGAAATAAAAAGCACAATGAATTAAGATTATTCAAGAGCCTTCCGCAATAAATCTTCCAGTTCAGTAACTCGTCAAACCAAAGTCCCAGTAATTTACTGCTGTCAGATGAAGTAAATTCGTTATTATTTAATTTCAATTTTAAATAAAATTCTGGAGTAGTATTATATTGATGCGGGTGAAATCTTATATATGTACTCTTATTTTCATTTACAAGAAGTTTGTTTTTATTCAGCCATGTGGTAACAGTGTTTAACATAGTGTTACACACGCTCTCCAACTCTATGTTGTCATTACCTGCAGTCATTAAAGTAATATCATCAGCATATAATGTAATCAATGTATCACAAAATTGTTATGGCAGATCGTTGATAAATAAGGAAAACAGCACTGGGCCTAAAATCGAACCTTGTCGTACTCCACTATTAGACTTTAAGTAGCAAGAATTACAACATCTTACTGTATTCTCAGTTCTGGAATTGATAGCCACATATTGCTTTCTATCTTGTAAAAAGGACTTAATCCATTCAAAGGCATTACCCCTGATTCCATAATTGAATATCTTGTCCAATAGAATAGCATGGTTCACACAATCAAAGGCTTTACTTAGATCTAAGAACATGCCTACAGGATAGGACCCTGTTTCCAAAGATGTAATAACAGAGTTATAAAAACACATGAGAGCGGTGGACGTTGAGTAACCTGCTATGTTAAAGCAAAAATTTCAGCTTCTCGATAATAAAATGCTTCCGAAGATTCAAAATAGCCTCCTTTCTTCACAATCAGTTTGGAAAATGACTTACATCTGATCTTAGTTACTCTGACGAAATAGCGACTAGAATGAAGAGTTAGATGGGCGTTGAGAATACATTGGCCGCAGAAGCCGACGATTGGCAGCGCAAGAAACTTTCGTTTGAAAACATTACTTCTGACGACTTGAGTTATTTCCGCGAAATGACAGACAAGATTTTATTTACTGGTTTATATCAGTATAAGCAACCGATGTCATATTTACCTATTCGGACATATGTTTGTATGTGAGTGGGCTGACGGCCAAAGAACTGCTCACATATAGCGGCAATTATTTACTATTTATCATTTGCAAAATACTTTTCAAAAATTCCAAGACCTGTTCAAATATTGAGTGAATTGTTTAGGAACAATAACGAAAGCATTGTAATTGCTGATGATAGCGACGAAGATTAAGTAGTTTGTATGTATTTGCTTTTTTTTTTATTTGTTAAATAAACAGTTCTTTACAAAATCAAACTATTTTTATTTGACAATTTATTTTTTGTATGATCTTTAAACGATTGCTGCCAACGACTTGAAATTATTTTGATATCTATATATAAATAACTTTTCTTGTAACAATTTCTTCGCTAAAAGTTGTCGCAACACTCATAGCTGAATGTCGTTTTCGACTATGGCGTACTGTTTGGATCGCCTAGAAAAATATTGAGGTAGTAAGGGAATAGTAAGAGAAGATTTACAAAAATTTTGGTAGTGAAAAATATTTACAGCTCTATTTTTGATTTTAGGAAAAAATGATGCATAACTTAAAAATATTTTCGACTATACAGGCTGTTCCAAAAGTAGGAAAATGTATACTTACTCCGTTATTTTAAATGGAACGTCCTATATATTATTCCATTTTTTAATTCTTCGAAAAAAAAATCCTTTTATATAAGCTACTATATGCCTACCTGTGATAACATTGGTGTTATTTACGCTTTTGTAAAAAAAGGCCCTGTTGAAAGCTTTCGGTTAAGGCGGCATAGTTTTTATATACTGTTATGGAGAGAGTACTTGATATTCGACTATTTTTTTTAAAAGGGAATGTTTCTATTTTACTTAGTTATATTTTGAAACTTATTAGATATAATAGAAAAAGGATATAATATGTAGCAGCAGACAGCTAGACGATGTCCAGGGTGATGTAGGTAATCTCTGCATTTGGCAGGTCCTTCAAGGCATTTTCCTTTAGAATTTTCCCTTCAGGAAGCAAGATGGTCAGCAGTGATACACCTACACATCGAAAATGAATATTAGAATTTGTATAGTATTTTATTACAATAGCTATTGACAGATCAAATTTGGATCCACGTTTAATTCGAGTGAACAGTTTTATTATTTTTACTGTGTATTTATTTCATTAAATTTTTGTTTAATAATGTTTTTATATGCATTGGCAGACCAATTGCTTTGATATGTCAACAGACAGATATGGGAATTGCTGGAAATTGGATTCTGTAACAATTCTATGTGTATAAATGGTTGCCTACCTTTTGGGGGCACAGTAATGAATTTTTAAGATTGTTAATTTTATATTGTGATAAGTGTTTAAAAAATTCAAATGTATTTTTCTCATAATTCAGAGACTCATACCTTTGTTATATAAAAAGTGTAAGGTGATTCCAGATTTTGTAATTTTATTTATTTTCACTTCGTTGAAACATACGATAGTTCTTGCGATCACATGGCCAGTCTCATATGTAAAACAATGGAGGTTCCTCATTTCGGTTATAATAACGGATTTTGACAGACAGTTGGTCTCCTTGACGAAGACAATCGCTTTCAAGTCATTTAAAACATTTTCAATTCGAACCATTCACTAACCGAGCCTTGTTCGAGGCAGACGTATTTCAGTTTGTTCTCGTAAAATTTAACGGCTATTTCGATAAAATCCAAATTTATTCCAAATTTCAATCTAAAAAATAATTGTTAATTGTTAAACAAAGTTTATCACATAAATTTTATTCCAAATTACACACGATTTTTGGGTAATTTTTCTTCAACGACGATTTTTCCGAGTAATGTTCCTGTCCTGAGCGACCCATCCTCTCTGACCTGATGTATCTACGAGGTACGAGGGCCCATATCCGACCTGAACAGTCCTGACCACCGATGATCGCAGAATTCGGCCCTGTAAAAAGGTACTCCTCGTCAAATCTACCTAAAAAAAAAAATAAACGTATTATTTCAATTCTAATCTAAATTGAATTGTACTTATAAGAAATTTTATTTTAATCCTTTCTGCAAAAATTTGAGGTTAGAAAATCGTTTGTAACATAGCTAAGCGGTCTCCAGTTACTTTGGGGAAATTTGTGTAATTAGGTTTATAAGTATTTGTTATGTTTTTACGTTACGAACCAATATCCAGTGATTTACCATCAAGGTTGGCTACTCTGTATCACACGTCTCTTCAAATCTAACATAACTCCGTTTGAACGGTCAGAAAACGCGGGATTTTTAAAATTTATTTCAAACGTATTTAAGTACGAAACTATGAATTTGAATTGCAAAAGGTGACTTAATGAAACTTTAGTGTTATTAATTAAACGGACTCACGGACTTACCTGAGATAAATATCCAAAGATTTATGTCTGATTATAAACAAATTCACATTTAGTAATTTCTTTTATTAAATAAAAGCACTTTTATTCGCACTTAAATGTTTCATTTACACATAAGGGATTGAATACGATTGAGGCATAACATTATCATGCCTATGAGATCATTTAAACTGGTCTTAAACATTGAATTTGAGGGAGAGGACAATTGACAACATCATCCTACCACATCTCTATGCGTACTGAGTTAATATATAAGAGAGTTGTATTTCTTTTAAATTTCAATTTTTTTAATCCGGGCTGTATGCTACTGTGTAGCATAACAATACATACATAGTTAGCTTGATACAACAGTGAAATGAAAATCGATATAATTATATACCTACAGATATTTGCTATAGTCCTGAACATTTGCTTAACTTTAGCTCAAGGTGACTTGATTTTTTTTTAATAGCAGCCTATATCTTTGCTTATGCTAAATAACCCTTACGCAAAGCCTTTTCAATTCGTACTTAAAATTTTGTGACGCCTCATGCAGGATATTGTAGATAATTATTTTTAAATAAAACCAAAGAATTTTGCATTAATTTTCAAGTCAGCTTAATATATAAATAGAAAGAAATAAATGTCATTCGTCTATGATTAACAGAAACTATATTACCCATGTTTGATAGGTAGCGGTAGCTGTTTATTACCATAACCTACCCAACAACCATTCTATTCTAATAATAATTAATAATAATTAAAAGTTAAAGCTATCAAAAAAATAATTTATTTTATGTAATACGCTTTCCGAGTTTTTTTTTTTGAGCTACCTAAAGAAATTTGTGTTTTAAGAAGGAGGCATCCACATGGGAAAGTAGGAAGAAGAGAATGAGGGAGGCATTTGGTAGATTTTTTTAAAAAGCCACCCCAAACTTTACAAATAGGATATAAATATGCTTAACAGAAACAGGATATATTTTTGAACATCTGCTATACATTTTGATAAAAAAATAATTACTATGCGTAAATACTTTTAATTAAGCATGTATTTTGCGGTAGTTTAATGTTCATTTGCTTTTTATTATAAATAAGAGACAAACATTAAGTCTTAGTGTAATGATTTATGAATAAAATACGTACTATTTAAGTAACTAAGTAAATATATCAGAAAATAAATAAACAATCACTGACATGTACAAAGGACAAAGTATTCATACAAAATTATTTGTTAACAGATTTGACGTTTAACTATTATGCTGGTGAAATGCTTGTCATGCCCTGCCCTACTGAAAATAGGTATTATTATTTCTGCTAATTACTATTAAATATCATTCTTTTTTCAAAAAATATGTCATTAGTTTCATATTTTATTATCTGATACTAACACATATTTACTATAAATATAAATAGATAAGAATAGCCCAAATTCCCAATAGCTCAATTGGTCAGAGCAACTGTCCGGAGAACGGTGGGTGCTGGTTCAAATCCTGCTTGGGATTAATTTTTCTTTGAAAAATTTCTCCCAGAAATTTGTTACAGTATATCAGTTTCCTATTTATATTTATATTAATTTCACTGTAACACTTGCATTACTTGTATATTTGTATTAGTAACATATTTACTAATTCGAGGTTTTATTCAATTATATAAAGTTTATATACTCAGCCAACATGAAAATTAATGGAAAATTCGTCAGATTTATTTAACATCATTAATTATCTATAAAATTCTGCATGAAGTATCATAAATGATTAGTATAAATTAAAAAGGTTTTGTGTAAGGGTTGATTTAACATAAGCAAAGATATAGGGTGCTATTTAAAAAAATCAAGTTACTGTGGGTTAAAGTTAAGCAATTGGTCAGGATTATAGTGGGCACCTGTATATAATTATATTGATTTTAGTTTTGCTGTTGTATCAAACTAAGTATGTGTGTATGATATTCAAAATATGAACATCTAAAACAAATGCCTATACAAATTACGCTGCTTTAATCGAAAGTTTGCGGCTGAGCCAATTTTTACAAAAGCGTAAATAACAATGTTGTTATTATAGTTGTAGATGGAATGATAGAATATAGTAGCTTACATGCAGTGATTTTATTTTTCTACCTAGAATTTAAAAATGGAATAATATATAGGATGTTCTATTGAAAATAACGGGTATGTATGCGTTTTCCTACTTTTGGAACAGCCTGTATAGTCAAAAATATTTTTGGATTATACAGCATTGAATTCTGTAAAACTTTTATATAAAAGATTTTTTCCTTAAATCAAAAATAGAGCTGTGGTCAAAGACCCAGTCTTTAGTGGGAAACCTACAGTGTGTCTTCGGATCGACGCATTAATAGGTATAAAAGACCGAAAAGTTTTGAGTCGAAATTTAGAGAATAATTTGTGCCATAATTTTAGTTTTGAAAAATGAAGTATACCTTAAAAATTTACAAAAAGGTGGTTTTTCTTACTAATAAAGTGGCTTTTTTTTATAGGAGACACTGTAAAATGCTATTAAAAAAAGTCAATAAATCATGCAAGTACGCAAAATTTAAACAACTTCAAGTATGCCTTGGAAATAAAAAAAAAGATTTTTCCACTAATACTTTTTTTTTGTAGGATACGGCAAAATATTATTAATATAAGTTGTTCACATTAATAAATGATGCAAATATACAAAATTTAAACAAGATCGAGCAAACTTAATATGAATACTTTTTTCGTAAATTTTCAAAGCATACTTGATCTTATTTAAATTTTGCATACTTGTACAATTCATTAATCTGAACAACTTTTCTTAATAACATTTTGTCGTATCTCCTACAAGAAGAGCACTTTATTAGTAAGAAAAACTTCCTTTTTGTCAAATTCCAAGGCATGCTTGATTTTTAAAAATATGCATGCGTCGATCGTCATCCGGGGACACACTGTATACATATAGATATAGAAATTTGATTATTTGTATTTGGCTTGGACATGCCTCGCATTGGCGGTGATCGCCATGCGTTAGAGGGGTGCCTCACTTTGGTGCAGCTGCTTTGCTAATGGCAATAAGCGATACTTCAAGGAAATATGAATCCTGAATCTATCCTCGTGAAGCATATATGTTTCAAAGAAAGCTAGTGTGGGATTAGGATGAATATCTTGGGCTGTCACCTACACGTTCGGTAATTAATAACTAAAACCACGTATTACACTGTTGAAAATATTACGGTGTTGGCGTTAATTTTGCGCTAGTCAAATATTTTAGTGTTGATTTTTCCAAACTTTGCCAGACGAGTTGACTACGCGTATTTAATACAACAGAAATTACTAGAATTTCGTGTGAATTCTTTGTTCAGATATGAGGATTGACTATTTTTCTAGACGTTCAGAAGCGTCAACCAATCAAAATTTTTCCCTCGGATAGAAATATAGAAACCCCACCTATTCTAATACAGTATTGCATTATACGCACCACCTGTATTGCACGTGTATCTGTTTTCGTGTTTGATTCTCCGTATTAACATATCCAAACAAACCACCAAATGTGACTGACTTGCAAAGTGTAACCTCGTGTTATTAAACGTTAATTCCTGTGGGCATAAAAAATTTCAACATCTTAAAGATGTATTGGGAACATCTATTTACGCAATTAGTTTAGACTTGAATCAAATAGCATAAACATTCACTTAATTTTATAATGGTTCTCAAAAAATCATTTTAAAATTGATACGTTTAGTTGAAACCAAAACTTGTGAATTAGTGGTTTTGCATATTTATAATTGAGAAAACGTCTTAAAGAGAGAATATTGTAGCACTAAGAAATAGGAGTTGCATATTAAAAAGACGTTGTGTTTAGAAAATGGTGTTAAAACACCCAATAGATCGCATTAATTTAGTTAAACAGCTAGTAAATTTGTTTAGTCTAGATCAAATAAAATGTGACTAGAAGTATTTTATAATTCCACGTGTCAGTTGGACAAAATAGCCCCTTAGCAATAGACAATACTTGACTATCTTTGCTCGTCAAATTTAAACTTCTATAGTTCTCGACAAAATAACACGAAAAGAGTGTGGACCTCTCCTGACTATTAAATTAGTCAAAAAAGTGTTAAAATTTTCAACAGTGTAATCTTTTTTTTATTACCAGTTTTTTTTTCTGATATTTTAAATAAATTTTATTTATCAGTAGAAAACTCTTCCTTATAACATATTATTAAATCATAATATTTTATAAATTTACTTAAAAATTATTTCCATTCAATTCTACTTTAATCTTTCTCGAGTTTAAAAGGTTACGCCAACTTTGTTTATTAATTAAAAATTAAGGATATTTTATTTTGAAAGGTGCGTGCGGGAAATTAACTATATTAATATCGGAGGAAGAACCTTGCTACATAAATTCCACCTTTACAACCTGTCCAGATACTTCTCTTCTTGGTACCGTCATCATTAAACGATGTAGATCATTCTATAGGTCAGCTTCGGAAAATATTACTTATTTATGCACCGAAAACGGATGGACTACGAAAGGAAAATATTGTCAGTCAGGTGAGTACTCCTCATAGACAAGGATAAATATATAGATAGAGCTTAGAGCTGCGCAGTGTTCAGATCACATAGAGGCCGCCATTTTGATGCATGACAGGGTCGTGAAAAAACAATTTAAACATAAAACAAGGACGTAATGGTAATATTTTAAAATAAAAAATAAATAAAATGCTCATACTTCCTTTTATTATACTATATACATACAGGAAATAGTATTTTGTACTGCTAGAAAGGCATTACATTGATATTTAATTCATTTTTATTTATTCAAATGTATAAGCTAATACATTTAATACTTGGAATTTGAAGTTTTTAGGTTATTTCATATTTCTGGGGTATAGTAAATACACATTATGTCATATGACATTTCTTTATTGGTGGCTAAACACAAATATAAGTTCGTTTATTTTTTTTTCTTACTAACTCGACTTGCAGTTCTTGCGTTTAATTTCACCAAACTATGAAGCCGTATTTTACAATAACACTCAATGATCACTTTTGTTAATAAGATCGGATGTTCTTCAAGGAACTGTCTGCGATATGCTGAAATTACCAATACATATTCTTAATCTCTCGGATCAGCTGACTATTAATCCATCTGAAATAGCATACATGTCATGTCTATGTTTTGTGTCAACAGTGCAGAAATACCTTTATTCTTTCATTGCGACAGTGTATATTTATTTTCTCTCAGATTCTTTGCAGCAGACGTTAACTGCAACAAGCACTCTTCACAAAGGAGAATGCAATAAAGTTATACCACATACCCATAACAAGTAGATTATAGTTGGCTCTTACTGATGGAAACTGATGTTGTCATCAGAGGATACCAATCTACGGATGCTTTTACATCCCGATACGCAGCAAGACATTCTACAACATAAACGTTAATTCACATCTAATTATTCACAGTAATAATACCACACACCTCACTGAATGTTCTTGGTTCTCTTAATACTTAAACTCTTTTAAAATATTAAAAAAAAATGGTCGAACGAAATAAATTATTTACTAACAACGTATTATTCAATAATTTAACTACACTTTAATAAACTACTAATTACTAAACAACTTTAATCGAAATAATAGTATAAATATGAAATGCTTAAATATTACGAAAATATAAACACGAATAACCTTAAAAACAATGGGTTTTATAAACCTCCCAAACAAAACTACTACAACAACAGCTGATCTATATATCAAAATGGCGGTTTCTACACAATCTGAAAGTTCGCGAATGCGCAATGGTCTAAACTCTTTCTAATAGTTATATTCTTATCTATGGTACTCCTAACCGAATATTTTATTGCAAACTATTTATTTGCTTTAAGAATTTTAGTAAGTTTTATAGTAATTTAGCAAGAATGGGTGCATATAAAATTTCTTAAAAAAATCATAATTATTAAACTCCAAGACATTAACTAGATTAATTACTTTTTATATATATAATATATTACTGTCTTTTTTTTTGTTCTTAGAATGTGGGCTTAAACGGATTGAAACTATGACTGGGGATGGAAAACTTGCAGACGAGAACGAATATCCATGGACAGTTGCTATATATAATAATGGCATTCATTATTGTAGTGGAACTATTATATCACCCTATCATGTTGTAACAGGTCAGTATTACGTAAAATTTAATTACTGTCAACAACAACTAGAAGAAATAAAATAAGTTTCGTGATTTTCATACTAAAGCCAGAGCTGGCTGGTATGAAAATGATCAGTATTTGCCCAGGTTATAGTCACTCTGGGCAAATACTGACCATTAAACTTGAGCAGTTTTCCGTTGAAACAGATGGGCGACTGCTATGGCTTTACCGTTGCACACGCTGCCAGTGTAAACTTAATTCAGTTACCGTTCGCATCGCAACATAGAGGAAGATTAGAAGAGCTGTGAAATATTTCACCGCAATTTATTCTGTATATCGAATTCTTCAAGATATTAGATTCATCTACATATCGAAAACTAATTCAGCATAAATCAATCCCTTCGGGGACTAATAAGCATGTTCTCGGACTTAGCAATAATAGCTGAGCCGCTAAAAATAATAAGGGTTGTAATCCAATGCCAGAAATGCCAGATGTTTGGACACGCACAGAAGAACTGTCACATTAATTTTAAGTGCATGAAATACGAAGAAAGAACAGTCAGCTTATTTATTTAAGAAAACAACTACTACACTCCCCAAGTGTGCAAACTGCGGAGGCGAGCAGTTGTGGACGTACATCGAATATCCGAAAAAAGGGCAACAAAGCTGTCGTTTTACTAGGCCATTGACTATATATAAGCAGACTGATTAAGCTTATGGGAAAAATGTTGCGCTTAAAAGTGGCCCTTTGGATGGCAAATCCAGATGTCACTAGTGTTTCTACATCCAAAACTGGCGGGGGAAGCGAATTGCCTATCTTAGCTCCGAACCGTATTTACAGGTGATGAGTTGAGCAACACACATGAGTAGAGGGCATTTAGTTCACAGATAGCGCGGTAGCATATAACATAAAATGATTTTTTTTTAATTTAGCCCGTATTAGTGGTAGTTTGTTGCCACGTGAAAGGCATGGCAAGCAATAAAAGCCAATATTTAAATTGTGGGAAAAACAAACGCAATAATGAAAAGTTGCGTACGTTTGCATTTCCTATAATGTAAAGTGTAAGTGTAAAAGTCATAAATAAAAGTAAACAATCACAGGTGTGTAAAAAATGTTAAGGGGATTTGTGAGGCGCAAGTGTAGATCGCAAAGCTGCCGGATGTTTACCTAACAAGCAATTTAAATTCGTAAAATTATTTTACTTCAAAATTGCGCTGCATTTTGTATGCTAGTCGAACTATGTAAAATGATATGCCATTTTTTATTTTTTAGGTTTTCAATTATAGCAAACAAAAAAAATGTTTTTACGATTTAAAATTTTCGTATATACAGGTGTGATTCTTGTAAATAGCATTTTTTGAAAAATAATTTTTAATTATCTGAGGTTTATAATGAAATTGATATGACACTTTTTTATACTATAGGGAAGTATATATGTGATGGGTTTGCAATTTTTTGCTGATTATTAACCCCATTTTTATGTTTAAATTCGCGATTTAAATATATTTTTTTTATTTTATATTTCTGTTTTCTATGTAGAAAATCATTTTTTTTCAAACTTTATAAACGCAGTATATATTTTTATCGTTTCTTATTAGTATTAAAAATCTAAAATAGTATTTTTTTGTTTCTTACCTGTACAAAAATGAGTATATGATCAATTATTCTTAGTAACTTCAACATTGAAACAGGAAATTACCAATGGTTTTGTATTAGATTACTAGTTATTTTGAAGTCTTTCTGTTGAAGTTACTAAAAATAATTGTTGGAAATTTAAATCTTGCCAAGAGGGTAGTTATTTATAATATATGTAAGTATTAAAAGTGAGAATATTGCAAAACGAGTACTTTAATAGCTAATTTCTTATTCAGTTGAAGGAGCAAGCTTATGCAGAAATCCTCATAAGAATAATTAAAACTACAAAATTTTTGTAACAATAATATTACAAAAACAGTTTTAATGTATTATAGGTTTTTTTTTGTTAATGTTTTTAAATTTAATATTAAGCCCAAGCTTAACATTTTAAAATCAAAACATGTAATCCAGCTTTTATGTAGAAATTGCAAAAAAAAGACAGGAACATAAATAGATTGCAAAAACCTTTTACATATTATGTGGTTTCGGTGACGGCGCGGCATGTTCTTTAGATGATAAGAAAATACCGGCAATAAAGTAAAATAAACACGAAAATAATAACCCAAAAAAAAATCTAGTAATACAAAGGCCTATTGAATCGATATCGTTAAGAGAACATATGGTGGATTTTTTACAATATTATTTGCAGAAAACGTTTCTAATTCTCTAACAGGATTATAATATGCTATAAATTATTATTGTTACCTGCAGAGAATATAGAATTCTAAGCAGATGTTACCAGAAAAATAAAAGAAGTTTTACACGCTTTATTAGTACAAATGTCTCATTATGTACAACTCATATGTAGGTGATGAATTATGAAAGAATACTTCTATTGGCATAATACCCGTAATGCTCTGCGTACTGCATATCATACATATGTATATTATAGTTATATTTGTATATTATTCGATTTCAATTACAATACCAAAGAAGAAACGATTACATTGAGAGGTTATTTTGTTCTGACCAACTACTCATTACTTAACGACAATCGGTCTTTGCTTTGAATCGTAATTTCGTAATCCAGTGTTCGTGTGTATCTTGATTGATAATTCCCGTCGCCGACAAGTAGAATTCCCGTTTTGATATTGCAGTTCCTGATTTTTTTAGGCGGTAAATACAAATTTATTAACTTTTTGTCAATAAATTAAAATAAATGCATGATACAATAACAAATTAATTAAACTAAAGCAAATAAATAAAAAAATCATCAATAAATTCAATAATTCCTTCTGAAACAAAAGTTTTTTCCTCTAACTTTCAAAATTCTCTCTAAAAAGAGTTTTCCCTCATATACGAGCACTGTCGTAATCGTAGGTTTGAAAAGTTGAATTTTAACAGTTCATATTATTAATCGTAATTACATGAGTAATATTTATTATTATAACACTTATCAAACTATTGTATGTATTATAAATACATTTGAAAATTAGAAAAATCGAAATGGATTTTTATACGGATATTCACCCACAATAAAAGATACCTATACCCTACTTGGTTTGGTAAATTTATTCCTAGATAGCGCTGACCCACACTTTTATCCGAGAACTATCGAACTGCATTATATGGTAATTTATGAATATTATCGACATCTATCGACAATTTTTAGAGCTATTTCGCTTTTATATGGACTTGATCAGTCTACTTATATATAGTCACTGTACTAGGCGAAGAATATTTAAAAGTTAGTCACTTATTAAAAATGAAAAATTACACAACACACCAACAAGACAGGAAGACATTAGAAACGTGTGTAACACTCGGTTGATATAAGCATATATATGTTACACCCTTACCAAGGATCTTCAGTGCTACTGGTTAACCTAATGTATTATACGGAGAAATTTGTATATTACTCAATAAGTGGAAGAATAATTGAGTGAGAATTTAAGATGAAAATCTCATTATTAACGTGAAGATATTTGCTAAATTGTTCAATTGAGCATTGCAGCATTGCTACGTAACGAAATCAATCACTTTCCCCTAAAAGAAACTAGTTTTATTAACCTAGAAGCAACCGGCATTCAACATAATACGTCAACAGGACCAATTATTAACATTTACGTGAGTACCATACCTGTTAGCAAACAACTACTATCGGAAGAACTCCAAGAAATATTCGAGTCAAGTACCAAAATTACTAATGGGAGAGTTGAGTGGCAAACATACAGATTTGGCATTGAAGAACAAACAACATAAAAAGACTACAATTAAAGAAGTTCCTAGAATAGGAGACACTAATTGGTATAGCGTCGACAGAAGCTGCTCACATCGGATTGGGTCATCCAAAAAACTATTACCAGTAACTAAAATATTAAGACATTGGACGACCTCAGCTCTACTTATCGATTTGAGTAGTACTAAACTTGAAACTGGAGCAACAGAAAAAGAAACACATACGAATTGGAAGCAACTCAATGAAGACACACGTAAGACCTATCCAAATTAGAGACAGAGAAGACTTCAACCTTGCAGTAACACCGCTACAAGAAAACATCATTAAAAGCATGCAGGACAGTACAAGAAACAAAACCATAACTATAAAAAAAAAACCAATCAGCATCAGAGTTAAACTATTAGGAAAAAACTATCCTTAAAAGAATTTAAGCAAACACTATAACCAGTGACTAAAACGCATGCTGATCAAATGATCCTACAACCCACCTTACCTCAACCTGAACACAACAGCAGGGAACGAAGATAATGTCCTATATTATAAACGGAGAGATTCAAGATGTAATAAAACTGGCCGCCAAAAAAAGCCCCAGAACAAGGTGACATAACCAATACGCCTAAAATCCCTGCCTGCTGTGGGAATAACAACTATCAGCGAAGTAATCAATAACATATTAACACTTCCCGTCGCTGAAATGCTACTCTCTTGAAAAGTGATTTAAAGAACGTTGCGTTTCTATAAACCTAGATACATACTGTTTTCTAACAAAAGAAACATGAAACAATTCTGCCCACGCCGGCTGTTTTGCTCTTAGTTTCTGCGAGGAAGTCAAACATCTAGGTATTATATTTGACAGAAAGCTGAACTGAAGCAAAATTGTCAAAACAAAACTCGACAAAGCATATATGGCATTTTGACAATGTCGTGTATTCTGGATAAGATTTGGGAGCTTTTTCCGGGAATTACCTTCTTGCTGTGTGCTGTCGTAATTAGGCCCATGTTTTAGTGGCCAAAGATGAAACGAGTGGTAAGGAGGAAGGAGCTGATGCATGCGCAGCGTATGCATGTCTCAGCGTTAGGGGACTGCATACTCGAAACAGGATGGAGTGGGACTGTGCATTCCCCATGTTTGCCTTCAATTAAGCTCAAATTAGAGCTGGGATTTGGCAGCCACGATTTTCCAAGCCGAGATGCTGGTAACTTTGTATGGTCTCGTAGAAACTTTATCAAGAGCTATTAAGGAGCGGTATGTTGTCTATTAGGGTAGCAGTCAATAATCTTTTATTGGTTACTTTAAAGGAATAAATTAACGGTAATCCGATTATTATCTAATACAGTCAACAAAATAAATTAAATGGTACTAATTACTGTACACCTATATACCTATTTAAATAATATTAAAAGATTCCGTTGCTAGATTCAAATCAAGCACATGAATTATACGCCAGGTGGTTTGCTACTACGCTATTACGGACTTGTGAGTTAGTTATGTGTTTAGGTAGCTATGCCAGGTGTAAAACTATATCGAGCTCTAAAAAATTAACGTGTGGCCATCTATGGCCAATATTTTACAAAAGTGCTCCAACGGATTCCCACCATCAACTGACAAAATAGGGACCAAAGCTGAGCTTAACATTTGCTGGCTTGTAAAAAAAACTCAGGTAATGAAGCTGTTGATGAGTTGGCGGGATGGGGTGTGAGTTTACCTTATATGGGAGCAAAGCCGGTTCTTTCTATTTCGTCGACCCACACACATTCCTTATTAATTTACGATTCATTTAGTAAAGTTAATTAAAGTAGTTTTTTTTAAAGGATAGAGTATCCTTTGAAGATGTGGAGCTGCAGGCCGAACTAGTGTGAGAAGGTAGCGCTGATTTACTCGATGGCTACTGTATAGTAATATTTTTCCAAAAATATACATTTGGGATGGAGATTCGAGATCAGATCGTACCTACAAGGGCAGCGAAAATATAATCTTCAAAGATGACTCCATTACCTCCACCATCTGCTGAATACATCAAGTATATCAGAATGAAACGATACAATATAAACTCTGTCTAAATATACACCATCGATGTAACAGACACCAATGCGATGATAAACAATATTGGGACAAGACCATATTCACAGATATAATACACTTCATTATAGACCTGACATCACGCTTACCTAAAAAAAGGCATTAACTACCTTATTAATGTCGTTGGGTCAGTCTCTGTAATACTGACATCGAATATAATGAAACAATTCAGAAATACTTAAGTCAGGCACAGGATGTTAAGGGCACTTGGCAGCAGGACAGAGCCCTATGAACCTAATTTTCTTCGAGCCGCCCGGGGATCCTGCACACTGATTTGTAACCCAGCACCTTCTTCAACACCTCTATAACAGTGTTTCAAAGTCATCGGTTGCCTATTTTTCGCGGAAATTATGCAAAAAATTGACAAATAATTCTTTTTTTTTAACGAAGCCTTTCGAAATGTATTATAGTATACCGGTAAAGAAACCCATTCGAATTTTATTTCGTTTTTTAATTAATAAACCTGTGCTATTGATAATACAAAATAAAAGAAGTTTATTGTGAAGTTGTGTCTCTAGTGGCAACATTCGGCATTGTTAAGGAATTGTTAAGGAAGAGCAACGTAAACAAAACATAATCATCTGACATAGATCTAAGCTAATACGAAAAAAAGTACCAACAATAAGCAAACGTATTTGGCATAGCATTCGACTGTTTATTATTTATTGCTAGTGAAAAATCTTGAAAATTGTAAGTAATGAGATATCAAAAATTTAAAACAAGCGGAAATGAATGCATTTTTTCGTCATGCTTGTGCTATTTTCAAATGTATAATAAATGGATGTGGTTGCAGAAGTGTGTTATAATATACTACCTTCTTGGATTTTGTCGTATACCTGCTCCAAATAGCATGCATCCAAAGTCTAACCTGGGGCCTTCTGATATACTATACTTTCTGAAAGGAATTAGATTGGAAGCCCAGCTGTAAAACAGCAAGAATAGGGGACACAATAGATCTTTTAGGTCGCAATGTAACATCACCCTTTCCATATACATACATATACAGAGAGTTTCAATATCGGAAGATCTGCCAGTTAACCTTTTACTGGACGCTGCTTTTATTTGGTGTTTTAGTTTAGTGTGTAGAACATATTGGATAAAAGTTTAAGAAAAGTGAAAGATCTAATGTGTTCGTCGTTTACATTAGACAAGAATCGAATCGAAACTATGACCTAAAGGAGATGTAACTTAGTGCAACTGTAATTAGCTGTATTACGTGTGTGCAACGGCAACAAAGTGTGAATTACCACAATCTATGATTATTTTTCTTTCATTTATACTGAGCTAAAATTTGTAGCATTAGTTCAGTTCAAAGTTGTCCTGATGAAATAAATGGATGATTTAGTGCGATGTGAATCAATCTATCCACATTTTGTTTGTAAATACGTACATAAATGTGCTTTAGTGCTTTTGCGCAATTTTATGCTGTCAGAAGAGCTAATAAATGTTTACGGTTCCTTGCATAGGTATGACTAAAATATTATTTTAGAAATATATGTAATAAACAAATACTGAAATGAGATATTCTCCTTGTAATAGTTTTTTTCTATAATTTTACTTCTAGTAAAATAGTGCAAATTTGTTACTTTATCAACATAATAACATAAGAAAATTTCATAGTAATCTTTTTTTCCGCTTTTTATAAGAATTTCTTGACCGGCTTAATGACGGTAGGTTAAAATCAAATACGACATACGTCATTGCATACTTCTCCATGAAAAATATATCTGAATTTTACACGGCCGGTGGTTCCAAAATTTATAAGAGGGGCCTTTAAAGAGTGATTATGAAAAAAAACCCATGGGGGCACTGCGATCGTTTATAATGAGTTATCAGTCGTTCTTATGCAACATTATACCTTAAAGATGTCGCCTTAAATTGTGCAATAACTGTCAATGTAGTACACTACGACGGATTATACAATAGAAACACAGAGGTCCCTGGAAGGAAAACTGCTTTAAATAATAATTATTTTTTGATTCTATATACGATACAAAACAGTATCTAGTTCACTAAGCCAAGTAAGTCAAGAATCTGGCAACGGCGGAAACAACCTTTGCTTATACACTCATTTCAAAGATTCAAGAACAAACGAAACTGTAGTCTAGCTGTCAAGACAATTTCGCCAGGTTCTGTTAGGTTGCAGCTGAACACGGCGCACAGTGGTTCCAAATCGACATTTTTTTGCCAAAAATCTGTAACTTTGTCATCTTTGGACCGATTTTCATAAAATTTGGTATGAGCACTGCTAAATAGTTGAAGTTTAATGTGAACAATTACAAACTATGAAAATATTATTACTTTATTAAGAAAAAAATATCTACATATGAAGATGTGTAATTAATTGCATATATTTCACCTTAAAAGATTAAATTATAAAAGCTAATATAATAAACACCACTTATTAATATAACAATTATAATAATGATGTATACAGAGTGTTTCAAAAAGAATTATATGTAGCTGTTTATAAATTTTTCATATAAAAATATGATATTCGGCATTTTTTAAATGCGGACAAAGTGACATAAATTTTATCCACGTGTTAAAAGTAATAGGTGAAATGATACAGAGTCACAACGTTCGAAATAATAATAAAAGTTAAATCAATTATAAAGTAAGCGGTACATAACGTTATCCAAAATACCTGTTTTTACGTTATTCATCACTATCTAGTAAATTTAATGCTTCTTCATCGAGTTCTATATGCTTCGGTGTATGTTGTATTCTAAGACCACTTATAAATGGATCCGATGAGCATAGTAAAGTATGAAAAACATCTTCATTCGTAGCTGTTCTCGAACATTTTCTAGAATGATGCAGTCGGAATTTTTTGTAGTCCTTGTTTCTAGATTCTTGAGCATCTTCAGATAGTTGTCTAAGACGTAATATTGAATTGTATGTAATGATGCTCTCTCCATGAATAAGTACTTTGTGAACTGAAGATGGCATATAGTACCAATTGTATTTGTTTACATAGAGTTCAGCTGTGGATCGTGCGTATTCACCAAACTTTCTCGGATTTATTTTCCTACCGCACGACCTAGTTTGAAGTATAATATAAAATCTTCTTAGTAGTGTTTCATCAACTCCTGTTATTTGGGAAGTACAAGAGGAATTGGCAAAAAATCTTCTTGCAGTATTTCCCTCATTGGTATTGCCGCTAACTTGACGGGGTTTGTCAATTATTAAACCAAATTCATTACGGAAACGATCCTGCACAAGTTGCTTTTTAGCCGCTTTTAGTTTTTTACTTTCTTCGGTGGTAGCAGACAATTTTTGGAACGGTAGATTATAGGATACATGAAGTACTAATTCCATAAACCTAATCCAGGCATGCAAAGTTGAAAGACCAAACCTGAAAGTTTCTTCTCTTTTTGGTTTTTGACTTACTCGTGCAAGATCATTCATTTCACTTGGTTTGGCAAGACATACATTACAGTTAGCACTCAATGGAGTGTTCGTCAAAACTTGAACAACTTTACCATCGACCATAGTAAAATATAATATGTGTTTTATAGAAAATGTTGCTGTATTGATTAGCACGGAGGATGGTGTTAATGCAAGTATTTGAGATTCGATATCTGTAACTATACTCCTAGTTTTCTCAGGAGTTTCTTTTGCAAACTCTATAAGAATAGGACGACAAAAACGTACTGACGATGGCGATGGATTCTGCCAAAAGACGCTTTGATCCACTTCACTAACAAGCTTAAGTGGTACGAGCGATGCTATCAGTAGATTTGCATCTGATATTAATTTGCTTTCACCTGATAAAATTGGTTTGTACTCGCTTTGTCCAGAAGAACCATCACATCCACACTTACAGTATAAAATCAATCTTGCATCACCACCAGGGAGATTAATGGAATCAAACATCAATAATCTAGTAACTGTGTGATCTAAAAGAGACTGCAATTTTATTTTAGCACCTATATCACTTATTTCCATGTTATCTGGATAACACTGGGTTTTCGCTTCGAGCACGTACTTGTACGCTGGAAACAAATTGAGGTTTTTATCTGTAATACATTTTCTAAAGTACTCATACTGTTGTTTAGTTAAATCTAGATCTAGTAACAATGCAAGTGCTTCGTCATTCGAATAAAGCACCAGAGATATCTTTTCTTCCATTAAATTCTTATGAAGCCCATCCAAGGTTTCTGTCGGCATAGAGCGTAACTGTTCAATAATGGCAGCATGTTTACTTTTTCCAATTGATTTTAGGCCTTGTATATAGGAATGGTGAATAATGATCCAACCCAGATTCCTGAAATAGTCTAATGGCTTGTCTGTGCTTGCTTCTGGCCGATGATAATTTATAATCTTTGCACGATCTTCCTCGTTTACTTGCATGTGATGTAGATGGGGCCTCCTCTTCATCGAATTGTATACGAAAATCGCCATTGAGCCACTCAGCATATCTTGTCAAAAATATGTCTTTAGATCTGCCAGCTTTATTCCATCGCTGTTTGAATTCTGGCAACAAATAGTTTTCGAATTCTTGCAACAGTACAGGTGTTATTTGCTTCAGTTACACCAGGAAACCTTTCTTTGATGTACATATGCACTGGACTTATGTGCTTTCCATGTTCTATTAAACGAACACATAACTCGCGTTTATTAATATTTATATAGCTCATGTTTTCTATTTAAGTTGTTTTAATATGAAGAAAGATGTTGAAAACAATGTAATACAGGTTTCTACAAAACTAACAATTGTATTTTTGTGCTAGGGCTATAGTTAGTACTTACCACAAGAATATCACAAAATGTATTTTGGTGCAAATAGAAAAATAATGATGATTCTAGAAATTTGCGGTTGTTTTGATTGTTTTTATTATGCCAGTAACAAACACGGATTTGTTAATAACGATATTTTCTACCTTATCAACTAGTAATATATTTTGATACTATAAATATGCGGCATATGCCACAAATAAAAATATCAGATAGGTACCTATTATCTATCTTTACGTGTACGCCACATACAATAATAACATTTAAGCAGGAATGTTTATACCTAATATATTTTTAGAATTTTATAATCTTTATAATGTATGTACCTTAGAGGGCACATATAGAATTTTATTTTATTCATGTAATTAAAAACATATATTGTAAGCATTTACGCTATGCATTAGAAAATAATAATATGCAAGCGCGCTCCTGTTCCCAATTTTTTAATTTTCACATAGAAATGCAGCGAAATGCAGTTTGAGTTTTAGTACATTTTATAGACAAATACATTAGCTTCCAAATGCAGTAAATAGCTTGACCCGGGCAAACCCGGCGAGTAGTTAAAAGTTTAGTTAAAGTTGTTATTATCTAATTTTCAGCACAGGTATGAAAAAAACGATTCTACAAAAGAAACTAATGTATTTTTTAATTAGAAAGTTATAGGTCTGGAAAGTAGATGAAACACTCGTTCTACTGATATATAACACATTAGTAAATATTGATAAAGTATTAGTTTATTTCACTACACATTCAACGCACGCGCGTATGCTTTTCTCGGGAATAATCGGAACGCTCAACTTTAAGGCACTGTGCTATTGTTTCACAGCAGGAAGCTTCAAACAAAAAGAAAATTTGGTAAATAATACTTTAGTATGTACACTTTACTATAGTAACAATTTCGAACATCAAGGATGACATCGCCAATATGTATTTTTGGCAAATCTCTATACGGACTGAAACCACTGTGCGGCGGTTACAGATCCCTATTGATCTGCAAAAATAATTTAACACTCCGTCGTTATTATTGAAAATTAAAATATGTAATTTAGCAGGACGAATACTTATATTACTACTTAGGATTTAAATTGTTTAAAACTTACAAAAGGCATATTTTTCCGCACTTACATCTCTACAAACCGAGATTACAAAGAGATTTACAAACCGCTTTATTAAGTAAAATTAAAAGCTCAGATCCTTTTGTCGTCTAGAACATATTGACTACAATCGTTCGTATAGATTTATATATATTCTAACGACCGACGGCACCATCCATTGATTCATGCCTTTTTAAAGGCCTCTCTTAAGGTAAGACCGCACTAGACGACACTGCACTGCAGCGGAGCGACGCGACACACTGCTGCGTGTCGTTCCCTCCAGTGCCCACTATGCCTTAGTCAATGCGGAATCATTCTAGAAGCGTACCATTCTCGTTAAGCATGTGGCGCTTAAACTAAAATTACAACTTGAACTTTTTTCAGGTGCACAGTGCATTTCCAAATCATATGAGCCTGGGAATATAACCATCAGAGCTGGAAAATATCCCGGAGATTCGGAGATAATCGATGGAGTACCTCAAATAAGAAAAGTAAGCGCTTGTAGTTCTTTGTTATAAAATTTGTAGAAACAAGTAAAAATACTGATTTTCTAAAAAAGTGATGCTATCACATGAGGAAAAAAACTCTAACAATCATTTTTTTCTAATTGTTGTTGAAAACATTCTTTGACATGGAACCTTTTTGAGGTATTCCTTGAATTGAAAGGTCTTTTTATTGTTTCCTTTATATTATATTGAGGAGACCTAAGCGCACAACGATGATCTCCTAATAGCGGCAGACAAATCACTACTATAGTTCTATCGCCGAACAGATGCAGTAGCAAAGCCGCATTAACGTCAAGATTCAAAAAATCCGATTGACAATGTATAAATTTTACAAGTCTGTCAGTTTTTGACATTTGTAGTGAATACCTAACCTTCAACATATTTAAGAGATTTTTTCAAAAATACAGAGTTCAGCAGGGAGGTATGGTAATTTTAGAACGAGTGGCATGCGCGATGGAGTTGACCGATTGTTTTTCAAAAGTCGCTAATATTTAAGTTTAATTCAAGAACTGTGGCAAACCGACTTCGCAACATGACTTAGGTTCGCAGAATTGTTGAGAGATGATCTTGTTGTGATTATGAGTGGCAAAGCCCACTTCCATTTATCGGGGATGGTAAACAAACAGAATTTTTTATACTTGTCATCTGATAACTCACAAGAGCTTCTTTGGACTCCGAAAGAGTGCGAACCTATATTACTGGACCTTACTTGAGAAGACGACCATTAACTTCCACACAGTTTGGTTTCAGCAAGATCGGTACGTACTCTTGCAGTTCTTTCCAACACCATAATGCGAGAATTCAAACGATTCCCCCTGTCATGTTGGAATAGACTATTAACAATTTTGCCAGTCGTCTACAAGAATGCATCGACGAAAATTTAATTTTCCGCAGCTAATTACTTCATTACTCAAATGGCAATGTACCAGTAATGTTTCAAAATATTAAATTTTCAAATGTAGTCGACAATAACTGTATGACATTCTTTTCAAGAACACCATACCTTCCTGCCGGAGCCTATATTCTCGTATGATGAAAGACAACCTAAGTATGTATGCTTTACTGTATAAAATTCGATTAATAACTCATAACATCACACTTTGGTAGGTACTTTATTAAACAGAGAAATTAAATTTTGTGGCTGTATTTTGTAGTTGTTATAAGTAGTGGGAAGTATTCAGGAAAATTTTTAAACTCCCTTTGAACTTTAAACCAAGTTTTTAAGTACTTCTACTTAGTCTTCTTGAGGACTACATAATATAATAAAATTGATATGTAACAAATTGTAGTATAACGTGTTCTTAAAAGAATCTTAAAAATCTGTGACCGAGTTATAAATAAAATGATGAAGCATGGTGGGCAAAGTATGTAAGATTTTGATAGTTAATTAACAACAAAATGATTCAATTTGGTAAGAAAAATTGGAGAGTTAAAATCTTTAAAATGCATGGTTAAATTATAATAAAATGTAACAATTCATTCTTAAGTCACAGTAATCACAAAGCAAGTACACATTAATATAATTTATTATATACATATTACAATTTCATTAGAAGCTATTGAAATATCAAAACATAATAATCCAATTTGTTATAAGAAGAATATATCAAACAAAACATATTATCCTTTATTGGTCTTCAAATTAGTAATCATATCCTTCAGAAGATGAGGTGGTTGATGCATCACTACTACTGATAATTATAAATGGGTCTAGTGAAGTTCTATTAAATTGTCCAATTCCCACATTTTTTTTCTCTATTCCAATAACGTCTTGGATGGCATTTCTCCAATTTTCACTAGAAATGTTAGTGATACTTTGTTCCAATAATTCCTTCACATCTGTTAATTTAAAGATTGTATTATGTCTGGCAACATATCCCTTGATTTGAGCCCAAATTAGTTCGATTAGGTTTAGTGCGCAGTGAGTGATATGGGGGAAGTCTCAATGTCTTTCTGTTGATTTTCTCTATCATTTCATGAACAGCATACTTTGTAGGGGTGTTTATGTTTTATTTAATCAAGGTTAATGATTCTGCTTCCACCATGTCCTCTTCATATTTGATATTTTTTTTTATCCACTCTTGAATTTCGGCCTTGCGATTGTTTGTTGCAGGTGGTTTATTTCACCTTCGGCAGTGGCGGCTGGTACTAAAGGGCACAAGCGCACGTACCCACCCAACCACCAAGATCAACACAGAAAGAAATTCGCATGTTATTCAGTGCATTAGTTTATTTTATTATTTTTACGTATTTTTATAACGATGGCATCAAAGTTTCCTTCCGCACCGCAGACGCTAGCGCATATGCGAACGCTATGCGAAGCGAACTATGTTCCGGGACGCGTATTTCCATTTGCTACCATTGTACAGAACGTTCGTGCTGGGTAGCAGTAGGATAACTGAGTAACTCCATAGTCTACTACTATGAAGAGTACTCCCAGTTCACAACAGGATAGTATATGAAGTAAACGTAGGCGCATTTTATATTTTGCGTATGCTACTACTATGCAACGTTAAAAAAAACTACTGTAATCCATGCCCAAATTCTTTTAACAATTTTATTGAAAAAAAAAAGCAAATTGTTACAGAAATACCAAACAAATCTACCAAAGCAAATAAATAAGAACGTCATACTATTCTAAAATTCTAACCCCTGAAACCTAATTCTAATTCTGCTTAATGAAATTTAAATATCTTAAAAAAGTTTTAAATTTTGTCACAAAATCAGTCATATACCTGTCGCTCTGACTGTAGAGTGTATATTTTGTGAGTGCATTCAAGTATCAATATTTTACTACATACTGATATTTTTGATAATGACTTTTAAAACATGCATATTGACATACATATCGACATATTAGGCGAATTAAATTGTTTTCCTCATTTTCTACACTAGTATTTTTCACGAATATTTTATTTGTTTATTTTACGTTTAAATCAATTTTTCACAAAATATGTGCCAGCACAAAATATGGGTATTTTGAATTCCTACCACAAAACTATTAACGCGCTTTTAGCCACGTAAAGAGTCGTCCAATGTAAAATATTTTTTATTCGAAGCTAATTGGATAAGTATATTAATATAGAAAAAAATAGTTGACAGATGAAATAGAACGCAATTAGAAGGATTGAATCCATAAGATTGAAGGGCTTTTCTTATTGTTTAACAATTCGTATATTCTTGTTATGATTAAGTACCATATTCATTCAATATATTAAATAAATTTATATGGTGAATTAACTTATATAAAATTATAATTATTAAGTCGTGACTTTTTTTTTGTATTTAGCAGAATAGCTTTGACATATAATATTACTAGTTAGATGCGTTTAATGTCGGCGTTAAGCATTTGCTGATTATTAAAATCGAAAGTTAATTGACAAATTAAAATTTAATGGAAAGTTGCTTTTAATTATGAAATCAGTCATATGACCCATACTTAATACTCTTAGTGAGATTTTGCATTATTTCTGCTATACTAAACGCTTTCTGCTAAAAATCTTCGCCATTTCTTGTGTTTTTGAGTTTCTGAGTTTGTTGCCCAGCTTGAATTCTGCGGCTTCCTGCTGTTAATGCCAGATGAATCTTTCTTCTGGCAATAGATCTAGTAGTAATAGTAGGTTGCGTATTTGAAGCAGTGCTGGTGAGTGACATATCGTCATAAAATTCAGTTGGAGTGTTTTCGTCGAGAGCTATTCGTGCAAATTCTTTTCTGGCTTCTGAAGTTATTTCTGGAGCAATTGTACATTACGTTGTATAAATATTCAACTGCACAACTGCTTCAACTGTTTACAGAATTTTCCACCCTGACCGTATGAGCAATCGCAAGTACCTGTATCAATATGTACAGTATAAACGAACTCTTTCGACGAAGAAGTTACGGCAAACTCGACTTCGCTGATTTTACTGGCATTCAAAGTTTGTGCCTTAGATTGTAAGTTGTGATAGAATATTCCATTTTTGTTTTTGCGACTACTTGCGTAAGCTGACAAATGTCTTTTGTGATAGGATTTAAAAATGTTTCCAATAAAATTTATTAGGGCACACGTATTAAAAACTTTACATCTTTGTAGCACTACATTCTTAAAAATTCTAATGAAAGCTTCCGCGTAATTATTGGTGTTGTGTCCTTTGTTTATTAATGTACCACTCTTGTACGCAATTGCCCATTCTTCTTTTCTGTCCCATAATGATTTCATGTGTGTTAAGAGATTATCGTAATTCAAACTGATTTCGTCGATTGCCCATACGGTCAGGGTGGAAAATTTTCTAAACATGTACATGCAGTTGAAAATAAATACAACGTAATGTGCAATTGCTCCTTTAATAACTTCAGAAGACAGAAGAGAATTTTACTCAAATAATAGAGATGTTGCTAATAGCGATACTTCATTTGGTATAATCAATTCCATAGTAAAACTAAATAAATCTCTGGAAAAACTGACAACACCTACACAGATAATTTCGTTTCACAAAATGAAAAATTTCACTCATGCCAAGAAATAGGTGTACAGCCACAGCCGAGATCTATTGCCAGAAGAAAGATTCATCTGGCATTAACAGCAGGAAGCCGCAGAATTCAAGCTGGGCAACAAACTGCAGAAACTTCAAAAAACACAAGAATGGCGAAGATTTTTAGCGGAAAAGCGGTTCAATATAGCAGAAATAATGCAAATCAAAATCTCACTAAGAGTATTAATTTATGGTCATATGACCGATTTCATAATCAAAAGCAATTTCCATTAAATTTATATTTTAAATCGATTTTAATAATCAGCAATGCTTAACGCCGGCATTAAACGTATCTAAAAAGCAATATTATATGTCGAAGTTATTCTGCGAAAATATAAAAAAAACAAATAAAAATCACGACTTAATAATTGTAATTTTATATAAGTTATTCACCATATAAATGTGTTTAATATATTGAATGAATAGTGTATTTAATCATAACAAACATATATGAATTGTTAAACAATAAGAAAAGCCTTTTAATCTTATGGATTCAATTCTGCTAATTGCGTTCGATTTTATCTGCCAACTATTTTTTTTTATATTAATATACTTATCCAATTAGCTTCGAATAAAAAATATTTCACATTCGACGGCTTTTTACGTGGCTAAGGGCGCGTTAATAATTTTGTGGTGGGAATTCAAAATACCCATATTTTGTTCTGGAACACATTTTGTGGAAAATTGATTTAAACGTAAAATAAACAAATAAAATATTTCTTGAAAAATACTAGTGTAGAAAACGAGGAAAAAAATAATTCGCCTAATATGTCAATATGTATGTAAATATCCATGTTTTAAAAGTCATGATCAAAAATATCAGTATGTAGTAAAATATTGATACTTGAATGCACCCACAAAATATACACTCTACAGTCAGAGCGACAGGTATATGACTGATCTTGTGATAAAATTTAAAAAAAATTAAGATATTTAAATTTCATTCTCACTAAAGCAGAATTAGATTTCAGGGGTTAGAATTTTAGATAGTATGACGTTTTTTTATTATTTGCTATTTGTAAATTTGTTTGTATTTCTGTAACAATTTCTTTTTTTCAGTAAATATGTTAAAATAATTTGGGCAAGGACTACAATCGTTTTTTTTTTAACGTTGAATAGTAGTAGCATACACAAAATATAAGATGCGCCTACGTGTATTTCATATACTATCCTGTTGCAGAACTGGGAATACTCTCCATAGTAGTAGACTATGGAGTTACTCAGTTAGTTTTTTCGTACGTTCATATCCTACTGCTACCCAGCAGGAACCCGTTCTGTATAATGGTAGCAAATGGAAATACGCTTCCGGGGCACTCTTTCCGATGACCTATTTGGAGTATGAATCGAACCGCTCCGTTTATCTTGGCTGTATGCGTTTATACGGTCGCTTTGGGGCACACAATGCCGTGTCCCCAGTTAACGTCTTGCATTCGTTGCGACGCATCGTTTTCAACGCTGCGCGCGTGTTGATTTCAAAGGCTTGAAGTGACGTTTGTTATTAATGATGGAAGTTAATTGAGTGCAAAATCTTAAAAACAGGCCGCTCTCATTTGAGGAAAAAGGCGAAAGGAAGGCCTATTACTGATCTTCAAATAAACTACACTTCCACAAGTAAAACTCGAACTTACAATAGAGTATTTAATAAAAATATGAGTGGATGTGCGGATGTTCACTAACAAATAAACTATTTTGCTTTTTTTGCTTAATTTTTAAGAAAGAAGTTAGTGCGTGGAATAAACAAGGGTTGAGTAATTAAAGCATATCGCAGAGAGGGCAAAGAAACACGAAAATTTCGTTTCTCCATTCCGAATCCATACGTGGATTTTAATGTTCTAGGCAAAGTGGACATACGTGAATAGTTAGACAGTGCTTATTTGCGACATAAAATTAAGTACAACGAAGATGTGGAAAAAAATCGTCATATTTTGCGTCGGTTAATTATGTGTATAAAAAAATATGAAATCTTATCCTATGTTGGACAGCGTAAAATTGAAAAGTGGACTTTCAGTAATTTATGAGCGCGAGGACATGTGTGACGTAGAAGTAGGTGGTGTTTTGCCACTTTCAGTGTTCATAACACATAACAACTTAAAAAAAGTTTTGATGGAAACATAAACTGTTGGATATTATTTGTACAACCCCCATGTCGACAGCAGCATGTGAACGATGTTTTTCTACCCTCAAACGCATTAAGACTTTTCTGAGAAGCACAATGTCAGAAGATCGACTGAACGTATTTATGAACATAGGAGAATGGATTTTATGTACAAAAAAATAGGCAAGTTCTTATTTTGTGTCCACCCTCTTTCATAACTCACGAGCCGCCACTGACTTTCGGCTATGGTAAGGAGCATTGTCCAGAACAATTACTGCATTTTCTTTTAAATTCGAAAGGATATGTTGCAGCCACTCTCCATATCTCCCTGCATTCATATCTTCATGGTAATCACCTGTTTTTTTTTTATTCGAAGAGAAGTAACCCATTTTCTACAAATCCTTCGTCTGAGCCTATATGTGTAATAATTAGCCTCTTCCCTTTGCCCGAAGGATTCTTAAGGCCTGTTGATAAAGCTTTGACAAATGACCGCCTTGTAGTAAGAACGGTGGTGTCTGTCCATACTTTGTTTACTGTATGCCCAGCGTTTAACCATATTTCATCCAAATAGTAGATTGATGTTTCACTCTGGCGATATTTCATAATTTCACGTAGGTATTTTCTTCTCCAAGTAATAATTTCATCTTTGTCCTTTAAAATACTGTTTCGACTCCTCTTTTGATAACTGCAAATATAAAATTTTTGTGAAAACATAATATGAAAAATAAATATCTTCATTTTAACTTACCGAAAGTTCAATTCTTTCAATAACAATCTCAGAGAAGTTATTTTAAAATTAGGAAGGTCATCATTTTCATTTATTACCGCAAGGACTTTCTTGACAGTTGGAGGTTCGTTTTTAAAAAAGAAAGAATAGACAATTCTTCGGATAGGATTTTTCGTCTCCTCATCTACATTATCTAACACAGGCTTTTTTATGTGGTATTTTTTTGGTGGCTGGAATTTGCGATGGGTTTCATACTTTTTCCAGATATTGTAAACACTATACGTTCTCCAATATTTGTCAAAAAAGAACACCATTGAAGTTTATCTTTTCTGAATTTTAGCAAGATAGCTGAATGGGTAATTGCATGACTATTCTGCGTTTTCAGTGAGCATAGTTAAAGCTTCCAAGATTCTCTGCCAGTGTGGACAGATTTTATGTGCATACCTGCTGCTTTTGCTGTCATTCAATATTTGTTACTTTCGAAGTACCTGGCTGCTCTTGACAGGTCTTAAATATATTTAAAACTCTCTCTTTATCTTCCACCGAAAACTGTTTTACAACCCTTTTCTTAGGAGGTGAATTTTCCATATTGAAAAGCAGAAGATACCGCAGAAATAAACGACTTCTCTACAATAAATATAACCTATAAAAGAAAAAAAAAACACTATTTCGCCAATTTACTTACGTATTTAACAAGGATGATGTACGAAAGAGCTTTTATAAAGACTAATTTATAAAATATTAGAACGAAATAATATTATACGATGGATAGATAAGAACAATAACTAAAGCAGAACAGTAACAATGACATATGACATACACAATAACTGAATTTTGCGTAATGTAAGCGGGCTCGTCGATCGACCAATGGTAAACGTTATTTGGAATATGATGAGTTGATGACGCAATGTCTATCCATTGCTGCTAGTGCATCTGTTCGGCGGTTCAAGTATAGTACTGAGTCCTGATCTGGACTCCTGAACGCCACTAAAATATTTCGTGGGGCACCCCAACGCCCAATCTACTCTCGCTCCACGTAGTCTAGTCGGCCATGATCTAAAGCTGTTTTTAGTTTAGGCAATTCATGTTTGTAAGGCAGCTTACTTGCTCGCGAAAAAAAACAACAAACAGTTCTTAAACTTAGAAAAAAATGCTTTTTTTTATATCAGTAGCTACATGTTACGAATACAAAAGACAGTGTATATGCAAAACTCTGAACTAGTTAGGACTGAAATACACTAAAATCAGTAAAAACTCAATTGCAGTGTAATATATACCAAAAAAAAAGAAAAAAAGGTAATAATTAATTGTGAAAAAGGTAATACTAAGAAAGTGTGTTCTATCATACGCAACAAAATGTTTTTCAAAATGCCAATAGATTAAAAGAAAATATGTATTTTAAAAGTTATAAAATTATAATTTTTAAAGAATTCTAGTAAGTAATGTAGCGTTTTCCTCATCCCTTTGGGAATAATATCTACCAACTCTCGCCTGGTAATCATTGTACTTCCAATATTGAAGATAGGTAGGTATAGTTCTGTAGCAAAAAATGAAATAACTCAAAAAATCGGAAAAAAGTGGCTCGTGCGGTTTTTGGTAATCGAAAGTAGACATTTTAGGCTTCATTTTATGTAAAAAAAATTGCAAACAACCGCGGATTTTTTTTGTAGGCCAATGTAAAATAAATTTCGAAAAAAATTAACGTATTCTTTTAAATGTTTATTATATTTACTTGTATGTTACAAAATTATTTAGAAATATGATATATTGGCATTAAACACTTGTAAATTTGCCGCAACGATCACAATACTTCCACTAATATTAGAAGTTCAGAACTTATTACCACTGTATCTATCATAAAACTGTGAAGTAGGTGCCTGGAAATTTATCGTTAGGTCCTCTCAAGTATTTCCTTTAAGAATCTAACAACGGCGCAAGCAAAAGAAAAAGTGTTTTTTTTTTCATTTTTCCCGCAGTTTAGAGTCGATCAGCCGGATTGTGCGATGGTTTAAATATTTCTTTATTTGCATCGGTGTGGAGCTTATGATTTTTGCTTTATCGTATAGGCATCTTACGACACTAGTTTTGGTGTTCCGTGGGTGGTTTGATTGGTGATGTAGATACTACCCGGTGTAAGTTGGTTTTCTATACACCCTAGTCTTTATGTTTCCGTCCCTCATTTTCTGGACTAAGACATGTAAGAATGACATGGCATTCTTTTTTTTTCCAATTCCATGGTGAACTTTATTGAAGGTTCTATGTTGTTGATATGTGTAAAATATTTCTATGGAGTATTTATATCATTTGACCAGATGACGAAGGTGTCGTCGACGTCTGAGCCACAGCGTTGGGTAGAGATGGCGTGTTCGTATTGCTGTTTGTTCAAATTGTTCCATGTATGTATATGTTGTTGAGTATTGGGGACAGAGGTGAGCCCATGGCCATCCCAAGTTCTTTTTTGTAGAATATGTCTCCCGGCTGGAGGAACGTTGTTTCTACGCACATTATTAGTAGTTCTATGATTGTATTAATACTCAAGCTGGTCTTGTTTCGGGGTATTATCTTAGGAGAGTTCTTCTTTAACTCTACGCCGGTAGTCGCGCGGCTTCGCAGAACGTGACTAGTCGCGCTGGAATCATAGACCGGATATTTTATTTCGGGCAATTTTTTAGCTTTATATTATTTTCGCGATTAAAGTTAAGATGTAGAAGAGGAAAAATAAGGTAAACATATTATATGAACGTATATTGAGTAGATTTACATATCAATAATGTTTGTACGTATTAGTTTATATACTTATACATTAAACTTAACTTATATAGGTAATGAACATAAATAAACTTCACTTATATAATAAAAATAAATACATATTCTTTCTCATAATGATCATTCATCATCATTATTCTGGGTACTTATTTTGCAGGTTTCGCATATTGCGTTTATATGCTCTAAGCACATGAAGTTTTTGCATCTGATAGAAGAAAATCTTGTTTTACCTCTGGTTCACGACTTTTTCTCCCGCTATTAGTAAATTCTTCCAATCGGCACGTTATATTTCGTGGCAAAGAAGAAATAGACGATCGCGCACGCAAATGGGGTAAAATTAACTCTCTTGCAATTTCTTTTAGAAAATGTCTTCATGCTAGGCTACTGTTAGGGTTGTTAGCACTGTGAATTACTTGGGCATTTATCCCAGCAATGTTCAGAATGGAGTAAAAAAGCACCATTGGCCATCTTCGTGTCTTTCTCGCGCAGTTGTAATTGGCACAGAGGTTATCTACAACATCAACCCCACCCTTGGTGTTATTGTAATGGCGTATTATCTCAGATTTACAAGTTCCCCTATCTACCTCATCTCCGTGGTGCATAGAAGAAACAAGTAGCACATTTTTATTTTTCCTTGGTATATAGCACAGCAGAGTGCATTTCTTTCGGAATGCAAACATGCTGGTATTTATTGGACGTGGTGTCGGATTTGAAAACTCTAACGGTAAATTTTTAATTTTTTCTTACAGTTCCGACAACGGTCACTTTTTTCGCCAGTAACGTATCGACGAGAGGAATTCCCGTAAACCAATTATCCATCGTTAGGTTGCGTCCAGAATTGAAAATATGTTTACAAAGTCTTAAAACAAGATCATACGCACTATTAGAAACTTTATATTGCCCTTCAAGTTGCGTACCTACATACACCTCCATTCGACTAGTATAAAACATTTTTGCATCACATAATGCCCATATCTTTAGCCCATATTTATTGGGTTTTGAAGGAATGTATTAGCGGAAGCTACACCTCCCTCTAAAACCAACAAGCATTTCATCTATTGTCACGAATTCAGAAAGGTGATAACCATGAGTACAGTTTGCCTCAAATATAGTTAAAATATTACTTATTGCTCGTAGTTTATCAGTGTTCACCTGTTTATTACGCGTATCAACATTATCAAATCGCAAACAACGTAATAGGAATCGAAACCGTTGTAAAGACATAGTTAATCTAAACAGTTCAATCCCAGAGCCATCTGTGTTCCACAAATCCTCTGTATTTACTCGGTTTACACTATAGATTCCTGCTAAATAAAGCAAACCAATCAAGGCACGCATTTCAACAACATCTGTTGGCTTAGTGTCTCTATCCCGACTGAATCTTCCTGCAACCTTTGCTATGTAAAAATTGGTAGAGTTGACTATGAATTCGATTATTTCATTGTTTACAAAGTAATTCCATATGTCCATTGGTTGTTTCAACAATTTTGTCTTTGCAGTAGGGCCAGGCAAACGTTTTATTATATTTTCTGGGGCTGTTTTCCTACAGCGTGTTGCTAGAATATGTTTGTCCCATGTGGTCGATTGATCTTTTCCGATGAACAATAGATCTCTAGTACCAGCGCATTCGTAATCTTCCACATCAGAAACGGCTTGCTCTGTTTCGCTATCCGTCAGTTGCTCTTCTTCTTGGTCTATTTCCCCTTCATCAGTGTCATCATCGTATGTAATTTCATCTTCAGAAAGCTTCTCATTCATTAGCTTCTCTAAGCGTTGTTCTCGTTCAAAAGAATACATCGCCGTCTCTATACGAACCAAATATCGAAAATACACTGTTGAAAATATTACGGTGTTGGCGTTAATTTTGCGCTAGTCAAATATTTTAGTGTTGATTTTTACAAACTTTGCCAGACGAATTGACTACATGTGTTTAGTAGAACAGAAATTACTAAAATTTGGTGTGAATTCTTTGTTCAGATATGAGGATTTATTATTTTCTCTAGACATTCAGAAGCATCAACCAATCAGAATTTTTCCCTTAACCCCACCTAATCTAATACAGTATTGCATTATACGCACCACCTGCATTGCACGTGTATCTGTTTTCGAGTTTGTTTCTGCCTATTAACATATCCAAACAAACCACCAAATGTGACTGACCTGCAAAGTGTAACCTTGTGTTATTAAATGTTAATTCCAGTGGGCATAAAAAAATTCAACATCTTAAAGATGTATTGGGAACAACTATTTACGTAATTAGTTCAGATTTGAATCAAATAGCATAAACATTCACTTAATTTTATAATGGTTCTCAAAAAATCATTTTAAAATTAGTACGTTTAGTTGAAACCAAAACTTTTGAATGAGTGGTTCTGTATATTTATAATTGAGGAAACGTCTTAAAGAGAGAATATTATAGCACTAAGAAATGGGAGTTGCATATTAAAAAGACGTTGTGTTTAGAAAACGGTGTTAAATCATCCAATAGATCGCATTCATTTAGTTAAACAGCTAGTAAATTTGTCTAGTCTAAATCAAATAAAATGTGACTAGAAGTATATCATAATTCCACGTGTGAGTTGGACAAAATAACCCCTTAGTAATAGGCAATACTTGACTATCTTTGTTCGTCAAATTTAAACTTCTATAGTTCTCGACAAAACAACACGAAAAGAGTGTGGACCTCTCCTGACTATTAAATTAGTCAAAAAAGTGTTAAAATTTTCAACAGTGTAAAAAAACTTACCGTAGAAGACAAATATAACGCAATAATAAACCTAACTAGTCGCACCGGTCTCACAGACCGTCATCTCATCTAGCTAGCTAATAACTAGCACATTAACAGAGTACTCACAACTTGACATCTCGGTACCAATAGAAAGAAAGATACATCGTGGTGGGGATCCCGTTAAAAATTTCATTTTCTTAAATATACAGAAATATATTACCAACCGGTCGCACAGACCGTGCGCGACTACTGCAGGGTTACCAACCTATATTTTAGTAACCTATCGTCAAGAATTTCACGTCATGAGAAGCATATATCAGGCAAACGCATGTATATTCAAATGGTGCGTAGATTTCATAAGCACTGCGCTATCGCCGAGGACATAAGATTTATCGGTCAAAAGCCACTGTTTAAAAAAAAAATATAATTTCACTTGCTACATGAGTCTACTTCTGCAATAGATACAAGTGTATGAAGAATTAAAAAAAAATCTTGTGTAAATCAAGCATTACAACCTTTCTCTATATACAGGTTAAAAGAACATCAGTACCCCCAAACTACCTAGAAAAAATTCGCACCTACAGGAACGATATCGGAATTATTGAGATAGATGAAGCATTTGATTTTACATCTGCCGTTCTCCCAATTTGTATTGACTGGAATTCAATATACGAAGACTCAGATTTTACGGACAACAATGAAGGAGAGGTATGTATATACGTAGTTGGGATGGTAATAATATAGTGCGTCATAAAAGATCGATTATGCCACCTATTCTTGCTGTTTTACAGCTGGTTGTCTGATCTTTTTGTCAAAAGTGGAAGGTGGGAGTAAGCCTCAGATTAGGTGAATCTCCTTCTTCGACTTCACATGCTCTCAGATGTAGTGCTCTTGAGTTGTACGGTGCTGCGCAGTTTGAGAGTAAATGGATAAGTGTTTCGTCCTGTTCTCCGCATAATTTACATTCAGATTCTTTTGCTATTCCGAGCCTATTCAGATGTTCTTTCAGTTTCCTGTTCATATGCGAATATCTTTTAGTTATAACATCACAGAAGAGTTTTATCTTGCCTCGGTTTTTTGAGATTTTCCCAATAGTTGGATTTTTTTCTGTTCTACTTCATTTTTAGTTGTGCCACTATTGTACTGATACTTATCCTGCAAAAGTGTTCCCGTCTTAAGAATGGCACTCCAGCCGTTTTTTTTTGTAAAATTATCTCTTGCTTCATTCCCTTTCACTCCTATGTTTCCTCCAACCCCTATTAGGGTTACCTTATTCCATTTTCCTAGCTCGTATAATTTTCCTAAACACTTCCAGACCATCTGCTTACGAACTCATCGCTATAATGACTGCTTGACTATCCGACATTATGATAATCTCTTGTACTTGGTAATTTCTGTCAATATTGAACTGGACGCACCTTTCAATAGCGTGTTTTTCCGGTGGCAGATCCTCGGATTTACCCAAACGTTCGAAATATTTGGTTGCAGGTTCATATATTTCTCTTCCAATTCTCTCTGTCATTTTAGAATTATAAAGAAGAGGTAAAGTATATCAGTTAGGCCTATAAGATATTTTTTGTAAGTTAAGGCTGCGTGTTTTCATTCCATCGCAGCCTAAGGCCTTTCGTCCACCGAGAAAACTAAAATGAGGATCGCTTACGACCAAGCAACCAATGCCACAAGCGACCGATACATTTAAAACTGCTCAAAATTGCTCATCCACCGCGGCAACTACGACCTATTGCGAGAAGCAACAAATCGCACTTTGGTCGCTTACAATCTACTTGTCAAATTTTAATGTGTTCCGCAAATTTTTCGTTTATGACACAATTAAAAATATCGCGATCACTATCAAAAACTAAAGAAAATGTTAAAGTGAGGTTTGTGTAGGAGATAGAGAAATATCCATGTCCGTATGGCTAGAAAAAATATGCTAAAAGAAATGTGACAGATTCAGTGTGGGAGAGCGTTCCAAAGTCTTTTGGAGATTGCCCAGTAACAATATCTTCATCAGCCGACGACATCCTTGGATCTGATTCTAGGTTTCTTTAATGTACGGAGAAGTAAGCGACCAGTCACCCGCGAATGGTTCCTTACGACCAGCTTTTGGTTTCCTCGATGGACGAACGAAGTCTTTTACTAACAATAAGATTATTTATGCTCCCCGTCAACTTGATCGTACGCTAGATTGTTTTCAGTATTTCAGCCTTGTTGTTAATAACTGGCTAACGTCACTTTACCTGCAAATAAAGTTGAGGAGTATCGGAAAGTTTGACAATGTGCATGTGCGTACTATAGATTTACAGACTATAATAATAGTCTGTTTCCGGTATTTCCTTTAGACAATAATGTAACACTTTAACGCAAAATTCAAATGCTTCTTATTTATCTATTTTTTTTCCTCAATACAGTTATTTATAAACTACGAAATACTGAACTGCAATTGGCATAAAAATAAATCAAATTTAGATCATATATACTGGGTGAGTTTATCATGAGACAACGGAATATCTTTAAAACACTGCACCAAATCAAAAGAAAGATCTTAATAAGATTTGTTATAATGTAGGGGGCTCACTGAATGGCCGAACTCGATATCCCCCACCTCACCCCCTCCTCCTCCGCCAGAGTGGGAGGGGGGACAACTTTGAATTCTTAAATGGTAATCCCCATTTTGTATTGCAGATTCGGATTCTACGCCATCAAGTATGTAGTTTTTGTTTGAAACTTTTTTTCTCGATTCGTAACAGATTGCGCTGTAATCGCAAAAAACATGATTGTGAACGTCTAGAAAAAATACACAAAAAAGAGAAGCAACCAAACATGATTTTGTGTTTTTTTTTATTTTAACATTAAATAACATGTAAATAGATGTAAATCATTCTCTCTTGTAATGTTATAGCCCCCATTACTGTTCAAATATTCAACACTAACTAATTTGTATTGGATTAATAATTAATAATCTAAATAGGGATCGGACAATGTGTAAGTATTCACAGCTTGTCAAGTACTGAATAAAGTACGGTTTTGTATCGTTGAATAGCATTCTAATTGCGAATAAGTAAATATATCGAAGTGAAGGGGCACAGTTTCGAACACATGGCTTTTTGAAATGTTAGTTTATGTTAAAATAAAAAACACAAAATCATGTTTGCTTGCTTCTCTTTTTTGTGTATTTTTTCTAGACGTTCACAATCATGTTTTTTTGCGATTACAGCGCAATCTGTTACGAATCGAAAAAAAAGTTTCAAACAAAAACTACATACTTGATGGCGCAGAATCCAAATCTGCAATACAAAATGGTGGTTCCTATTTAATATGTCAAAGTTGTCCCCCCTCTCACTCTGGGGGAAGGGGGGTGAGGTGGGGGATCGAGTTCGGGACCATTCAGTGAGCCCCCTACATTATAACAAATCTTATTAAAATCGTTTTTTGATTTCATGCAGTGTTTTAGAGATATTCCGTTGTCTCAAGATAAAAAACTCGCCCTGTATATATAGCCACCTAACCTTTCTATATACATATATGAAGTTTGCAGTTTGGGAACTGCATACTGCTAGCGATCCCATGGTACTAAGAAAACTCACCGTTCTATACAGAAATAGAGATTCATGTGTACATTTACCTCAGCATTTTAAATTACGATATTTCAGTAATGATAAGTTCTGCGTTGGAAGCGACAATAACGGTATATATAATAACCAAAAATAGATGTTACATTCTACATAATTCAATAAATGTTTTAGAAAGCTCTATCTGTGTGGGAAATTCTGGCGGAGGGCTGTATTTTAAATCCGATAAAAAGAGATACTTTTTACGAGGTATTGCAAGTGTTGCATACGTAACTTCATTACCTGTTAGGTGTGTTACTAGTAACTATACACTGTATACCAAAGTATCTAGCCACCTCAACTGGATAAGAGAAGAAATGCTACAGAATAAGCATTTTAAAATTAATTTTGTCACAATTGATTTTGCTACCAAAAACGGTGAAGTAGGTAAGTACTTAAGTGTGTTTAATACGAAATATAATAGTCAGATCCATACTAAACTTCGTGCCGTAATCACAAGCAAACTCATTAACTTGACGCCAATATATTGGAAACTATATACTATACTGTAGCTATGTAGCAGTGGGACTTTCTTTCATAACTAAAGTAGCAAATAGAATATTTTAAAAGATTTTAAAATTCAGAACGTGATCGCTGGAGTTTGCACTTGGTGGGGTCAACAATAAATCATTTGTTGGTAAAAGTTCAAGGATTATATATAAGATTATCTGCATCACTATAAACTTTAGTATCGTGAATTATAAGCGTAACCGATATTGTCGAAATTAATACTCTCGTTTTAAAGGGCTTCTAGCGCTGTTTTGATTGCCACTATTTGTGCTATTCGGTAATGTTCAAGAAAAAGAAAAGCGGTATTATTAGTAATAGTTTTTTTTTTTGTATAGGACAAACACAGTGACTACCTGGTGTGAATGTAATGTAATGCTTAAGCTACCTAATAACAACAAAGAACAAGTACATAACCGAATAACCTGAATAGACGTTTCAAGACAATAAACTTTAGAAGGATAACAGTTACTCCAACTGATTGAATGGAATTTTTATACAACTTGCCGGTACTTTTAAATGATTAATACATTGTAGTATATTGTTTATCATTTTAAGAAGGGTGCATATCAAAAGATGATCTACGTATGTTACCTCTGTAAAATTCATTTAAGTAGTGGAGTTGAAGCTCCAAGATGAAAATAATTTTTCCAGTGGCGGCTGGTACCAAAGGGCACAAGGGCACGTGCCCACCCAACCACCAAGATAAACATAGAAAGAAATTCGCATGTAATTCAGTGCATTATTTTTACATATTTTTATAACGATGATATTAAAGTTTCCTTCCACACCGCAGACGCTAGTGCATATGCGAACGCTATGCGAACCGAACTATGTTCCGGCGCACTCTTTCCGATGTACCTATTTGGAGTATGAATCGGACGGCTGCGTTCATCTTCGCCATATGCGCTTATACGGTCGCTTTGGGGTACGCAATGCCGTCTCTCCAGTTAACGTCTTGCATTCGTTGCGACTGCATCGTTTTCAACGCGTACCGTTTATTATTAATGATGGAAGTTAATGAAGTACAAGATCTTAAAAAAAAAAAAACCCGCTCTCATTTGAGCAAAAACTTTTAATTAAGGAGAAAGGAAGGCCTATTCCTGATCTTCAAATAAACTACACTTCCACAAGTAAAACTCGAACTTACAATAGAGTATTTAATAAAAATATGAGTGGATGTGCGGATGTTCACTAACAAATAAACTATTTTGCTTTTTTTGCTTAATTTTTAAGAAAGAGGACAGTGCGTGGAATAAACAAGGGTTAAATGATTTAAAGCATAATCTTATGAAATCTTATCCTATGTTAGACACCGTAAAATTGAAAAGTGAACTTTCAGTAATTTATGAGCGCGAGGACATGTGCGATGTAGATGTAGGTGGTGTCTTGCCGCTTTTTGTGTTCATAACACACAACAACTTAAAAAAAAAGTTTTGATGGAAACATATAAACTGTTGGATGTTATTTGTACAACCTCCATGTCGACAGCGGAATGTGAACGATGTTTTTCCACCCTCAGACGCATTAAGACTTTTCTGAAAAGTACAATGTCAGAAGATCGACTGAACGCATGTTTATAACCTTTGTTATAATAATATATATAATAATAATATAAGGAGAAATGTAGTATAAACTACCAGGCCTTGCGATCAAATAATTAAACTGTTTCGAGTGGTATCTTTATTCATAGGTCGAATTTTCGTGGGTTTTTGCCCACATCCTCAGGACATCTACAAGTAATTTTTAAGGTAACACAGATACTGAATAATGTAATACATTGTGAAACATACTGAAAATGATACGTTAAAAACTTTATCCACATAATGATAAGAGACAGTTTGTAACGACGTTTCTTTCTAAGCGTGATATTCTCTTTAATTCTGATTTATCTTTAGCTTTTGTTAAAAGATAATTTGTCGCGCGCTTACCTTTCGCTCATGAACTTTATGAGTTACCCTTGTAACAGCGTCCTCGTACTTCTTGTTTCTTCGGTAGCGGCGCTGGCGAAGATCGCTGTCAGCTGTGCGATTGTAAATTGCGCGCGAAGATGTTTGTTTATGTCGCGTACTAATACGTCGTACAATTATTAAAATTAACCCTAAATGAAGTAGCTTCAGTGCGTGAGTGATTATCCAGGGTTCTGGCTTGTAGTACGCAACAAATATAATATATTTTAGTGAAACAAATACTTGGTTTTCGTAGTTTTATTCCCCAGATCAACAACAACGACAAAAAAGTGTATAAATGTATAAGTGCAAATACAGGTGAGTAAAAATCACGAACAATATTTAACATATAATACTAACAAATATAAATAACAATCAATCACGGTGAAACAGTAGTTTTTGGCCAACGGAATTTTCAGTTTATTTACCGAGAAACGAGAACGGAAAATAAATGTAGGAAATATATACATATATTTATACCGGGGTTTTCGCTTAATTCCTGACGCTCAGCAGATTTCACGTTAATAATGAAATGTAGATAATTTACGGCAGAATTGGTCTGCGATAAATTTCCTACTGACCATATACAGGCTGGGCAGTTTGAAGAAAAATATGAGCGTGCAATAAATAAATAAAAGGGGCGATCTCGTGGCGTAAACAATTAATTCGCGGGGCGGAAGGGCTGTAAGCGCATCACTCCTAAGAACGACAGCAGAATACAGTCCTGCGGGTTCAGTGAATGGTTATAATCGCATCACCCTTACGGACGACAGCATACTATAACCTGCGAGAACGGGAAATAAACTGTAAACGCATCACTCCTGAGAACGACAGCAGAATACAGTCCTGCGGGTTCGGTGAATGGTTATAATCGCATCACCCTTACGGACGACAGCATACTATAACCCTGCGAGAACGGGAAATAAACTGTAAACGCATCACTCCTGAGAACGACAGCAGAATACAATCCTGCGGGTTCGGTGAATGGTTATAATCGCATCACTCTTACGGACGACAGCATACTATAACCCTGCGAGAATGGGAAATAAACTGTAAACGCATCACTCCTGAGAACGACAGCAGAATACAGTCCTGCGGGTTCGGTGAATGGTTATAATCGCATCACCCTTACGGACGACAGCATACTATAACCCTGCGAGAACGGGAAATAAACTGTAAACGCATCACTCCTGAGAACGACAGCAGAGTACAGTCTTGCGGATTCGGTAAATGGCCATAATCGCATCACCCTTACGGACGACAGCAGAATATGGCCAGGATAGGTTCGGGAATCGGAATCTACGGAGTCTGCCCCGAATTCGGTTGATGCACGGTTTAAATAGGCAAGCGGCGCTGGCGGGGATTCGAGCGTGCGTACAGCCAACACGGGGAAATAGCGTGCGTAGATACAATGTGCGCCGCGTGGAGGGGACGCGATACTCTAATAATTAAACTAAGACGCTTGCCGGCGAAAACAAATTAACGAAACAAATGGGGGCGTAACAAGCGTATCAGGAAAAATTGATTAAATAAACTACAATTTATGATAAAATAAATTGCTTACTCAAAATATGTACTGAAATTACAAGTACAACTAATTAAACGGGGGTATTGAGGGTATGTTATTTTGGGGGTATCAAGTATAGGGTTTTAATATGTACGATTTTAATTAAGTAATGTTTTATTGTAAAGTACTAATATGTAACTGTCTCTTATCATTATGTGGAAAAGTTTTTAATGTAATAGTAACGTACCGTTTATAGAAAATCAACTTAATAGTCAATTTCAGTTAGCATTTATATTAAATAAATTTTTAATTTCCGTAAATTGATTTTTCTATATGTTTTGATTGCATTATTGCCGCTTTTAATTTAAATTTGTTTTATTTAATTCTTGGTTTGCCGACGCGCGTATTCATTTCACCGAGTTCAATTGCTCGCGTCCCCACTCGCGCCGCACGTTCAATGTACGCACGCTTGGTTCCCACCAACGCCGCTCGCGTGGGATCTCGAATAGTATATAAGAGCGTCCGCTTAATGCGATCGAGGTAGGCAGATCCCGACCTCCCAAACTACTAGATCGTAGTCGTCTTCTAGGTGACACGACGGTAGCTTCCCGTCTTCTCCGCGTAGCTAGAGACTGTAGTCGTCCTCTGGGTGACACAGCCTAGCTCCCGCTTTCCGCAGGCTGTTAGATCGTAGTCGTCCTTTGGGTGACACGACGATAGCCTCCCGTCTCCTCCGTGTAGCTAGAGACTGTAGTCGTCCTCTGGGTGACACAGCCTAGCTCCCGCTTTCCGCAGGCTGTTAGATCGTAGTCGTCCGCTGGGTGACACGACGATAGCCTCCCGCCTCTCACCGCGTAGCTAGAGACTGTAGTCGTCTTCTGGGTGACACAGCCTAGCTTCTGTCGACGGTGGGTCATAGATCGTAGTCGTCCCTTGGGTGACACGACGTGGCCTTCCGTTGCCCGCTCGATTAGAGATTGTAGCCGACCTTAGGGGTGGCACAACCTAATCTTTCGTTCTCCGCCCGGTTACGCGTCGTAGTCGTCCTGAGGGGTGACACGAGGTAACCCACCCCCGACCGTTGTCACAGGTAACCCGGCGTACACCTCCGTCTCGGCAGCACAAGGTAATTTACTTTACATGTTATTTTTGACACACCCTGTATATTATGTGTTTTGAATTTTGATATAATACTTGCCGGCGCCCCTCACATACATGTATATATATATTTTTCATCGTTAAATCTATTGTTGCTTATCATTGTTAATTTTCGTATGAAAGGCCTGTATATTTGCCGCTGTTTATATTCATATTTTCGCTAGTAATTCCGACAATCGCTTTGTCATAAATCACCGATTGTAAATATATATTGAGAAAATATCGTTTATGTTATTAAATGTAAACTTGTAAATACTCACTGTTTTCGTATGTACAACGTTTTTTTGTCCCCTGTGTCATTGTTGTTGAAGGAATAAAACAAAAAACCACTTGTTTGTTTCACTGATTTACATCACATTGTCGCGTACAAATATATTAGAATCCTGGAATTACACTCACGAACTGAAGCTACTTCAATTAGGGTAGATTTTAAATCATTTATTGTACGACGTTGAGATACGCGACAGTAAACAATTATAGCGCGAATACAACTGTCAACTACCGGCACTCGCACGAACCTTGCTGCATCTCTACGTAGGACCGCCGCTCGTGTAAGCAACCGTTCAAGCAGGGAAGCAAGGTGAGTTGACTATTGACCATCTGATAAGAAGTATACTTCGCGCAAAATTTCAAAAGCAAGAATAATCCCGTTGCATTTTGAAATATCCGAAAACTAACAACCGAAAACCCCGAACAACGTCGTTACAATTGGCGCCCGAGCAGCAGGGACAGTTTTAAAACATTTTTTTTTAACCGTCAAGAGTTTTATTCCTAACTTTGATACAAGAAAACCGTTTACATCGTTGTGGTCTCCGAGAAATTTTATTTGTTACCACAGCGTACCGACCGAAATTACCGTTTAGAGAAAGTTAAGTAAATTTCGTAAACAAAATGGCTGAGGCTGAGGAAACAGTACCGCCACGGAAGCAGTACCGCAGACTACATCATGGGTGTATAAACTCCCGAAGCCTAATCTTGAAGCGATCTTGAAAGGACTAGGCTTAGAAACTGCAGGAACATTAGACGAGTTACGACGTCGGTTTGTAACTTACCTGCGAAGCCGTGGTGACTTATTGCCGCCAGCGGGCAATCAAGCCGCCGATGACCCGCCTGCAGAAGGTAATATTCCCGTATCCGCGGCACAGATATGCGACAGGGTAAGAAAATGGGGTACGCAATTCAATGGTGACGGTGATGCTATTTCTTTCTTGGAGAGGATTGAAGAATTGCAATCCTCTTACGAAATGTCCGACAGGGAAATGCTTATCGCGTTGCCGGAACTTTTCCGCGGTAAAGCATTGTTATGGTATAGGAACGGCCGTGAGTTGTGGGCAACGTGGAAGGATTTCCTTGGTGATTTCAAATTACAGTATCTACCGCCCCGTTACGATTATATGATAGAGGAGGAAGTGCGCGCCAGACATCAAAGACCGCGCGAGTTATTTAAAGATTTCGCGACCGCGATTCTAACCCTGATACGCAGGGGAAAAAGAATGTCGGAGAGAGAGAAGCTAGAACGGGTGTACAACAACATGGACCCCGAATACAAGTTGTATATCCGACGAAACAGCATTTTCACACTGCAAGAGTTGTATAAGCAAGCGGCTGAATACGAATCCATCCGTACCGAGCAAACCCGCAACGGAAAGCTAGATCAAAGGTTCGCGGCGAAGCCGTCAACGTCTGATTCAGGCAGACAAGATGCCGCGATGCCGATGGCAAAAGCTACGTCGCCAAGACCCGTCCGAAGAGATACCAAGGGTGGTACCTCTCAAGAGAAATTGTCGCATCCAGAGCGACGATGTTGGCGATGTGGTGAAGAGGGTCACAGCCGCATAGGATGCCGAAACAAACCGCTTTTATTTTGCTCAAGATGTGGTACGTTGAATATCAGCAGTAAAGATTGCAGTTGTTCAGGCGATACTGTGAGAAATTCTACCCATCTAAATTGCGTCCGAGAAAGACAGCAGTCTTCCGAATTCGATCCGAAATCCGATCGACGAGAGAACCGAATTTGGACAGGTGTAAAGGTTCTGGATGAAGAAATAAAAGCTCTTGTAGACACTGGAGCAACAATATCATTTATTTCTCAAGAGATCGCAAACCGTCTTCTAAAGGAAGGTATTCAGAGCAAGAATGTTCGTCCGAGAAGGATCCAGTTGGCGAACAACAACGTGGTGAAGGTCCACGTAGTGCTAGACATTCCAATTCACATTGAATCCGTTTGTATAACCGCACCATTCTTCGTTTTACCCCGTACCGTGTATTCAATGATTTTGGGAGTCAATGTCCTGCAGATGCTCAATGCCACGATTGATGTGTCTACAAAGAAACTTAGCGTAAGTACAAGTTGCAGAAATGAGGAAGAATCCTACCTGATGTGCGCTAAGTCCGAAATGAGCGATGATTGGTATCTCCGGAAATTGAAGGCCGTCCAGAAGAAACCAGCGGAAAATCCCGATTTTGCCGTTTGGAAAGGCGTCCTTTTCCGCAATTTTCCTGGAAATTCCAAGCCAGACGATGAAGGGACTTGGAAGCTGTGTGTTCCCTTCCAAGAACGTAACCGCGTGCTCAAAGATATTCACGAGATACCCAGCAAAGGTCATTCAAGCGTCGCTGAGAGTATCACACGAGCCGCCAAACGATTCTACTGGCCAGGAATGTTCCATGACGTTCGCGAATACGTCAAACGTTGTAAATCTTGCAAACCAAGGAAGTATTCGTCGAACAAGACTCAGTCCATGTCCTCTGGTCTGACAAAGGTCTTCCGGAAGCAGGACACTGGTGATTTCAAGCCAGAGGAAGCAAATTAACCGATTCCGCCGTTTCTATTCGAACCAAATCGGTGAAAAGCTTCCACCGTCGAAGGAAACCGGACAATTTGCCGTTCAAGAGTGTTGTTCCGCGACAGAGCAGATAGTCCGTTGCAGAAGGTGTGTTGTGTCCGCAGCCGCCGAAACCATTTCCGAAGAGTCAGCTCCAAGGCTTGAGGGGCCATGTAAGGTAACTAAGCGTCGAGTTATGTTACAGAACTCAGTCGGAAAACGTCCAAAGAAAGTCCACGTCAGGGATATGCCACTGTCGTCGATTCCAAGTGGAAACCCCGCCCATGAGGAAGTCGTTGCTGCATCTACCGTCCTATCTGGCATCCGTCCGCCGGTTTCCGTGAGCCAACGGCAATCCGCCTTCAAATCAGGGATTTCTAAAGGGTTGGAACCGCGCAGGTGAAGCACACAGGCGTCGGGTAAACCCTCATGGAAGAGACATCACAGTCGCACCACCGTGGTCCTCATTGGAGACAAGCACGTTCGCATGACCATCCGAGAAGCACTTTTATTGAAGATGAAGCATGGTACCACAGAAGATCCTGAAACCGCCATGAATTGTATTTCTTTAATATAAGTGAGGGGGGTGTGTAACGTACCGTTTATAGAAAAATCAACTTAATAGTCAATTTCAGTTAGCATTTATATTAAATAAATTTTAATTTCCGTAAATTGATTTTCTATATGTTTTGATTGCATTATTGCGCTTTTAATTTAATTTTTTTATTTAATTCTTGTTTGCCGACGCGCGTATTCATTTCACCGAGTTCAATTGCTCGCGTCCCCACTCGCGCCGCACGTTCAATGTACGCACGCTGGTTCCCCACCAACGCCGCTCGCGTGGGATCTCGGAATAGTATATAAGAGCGTCCGCTTAATGCGATCGAGGTAGGCAGATCCCGACCTCCCAAACTACTAGATCGTAGTCGTCTTCTAGGTGACACGACGGTAGCTTCCCGTCTTCTCCGCGTAGCTAGAGACTGTAGTCGTCCTCTGGGTGACACAGCCTAGCTCCCGCTTTCCGCAGGCTGATTAGATCGTAGTCGTCCGTGGGTGACACAACGATAGCCGGCTGTTAGATCGTAGTCGTCCGTTGGGTGACACGACGATAGCCTCCCGTCTCCTCCGTGTAGCTAGAGACTGTAGTCGTCCTCTGGGTGAACAGCCTAGCTCCCGCTTTCCGCAGGCTGTTAGATCGTAGTCGTCCGCTGGTGACACGACGATAGCCTCCCGCCTCTCAACCGCGTAGCTAGAGACTGTAGTCGTCTTCTGGGTGACACAGCCTAGCTTCTGTCGACGGTGGGTCATAGATCGTAGTCGTCCCTTTGGGTGACACGACGTGGGCCTTTTCGTTGCCCGCCTCGATTAGAGATTGTAGCCGACCCTTAGGGGTGGCACAACCCTAATCTTTCGTTCTCCGCCCGGTTACGCGTCGTAGTCGTCCTGAGGGGTGACACGAGGTAACCCACCCCTACCGTTGTCACAGGTAACACCGGCGTACACCTCCGTCTCGCAAGCACAAGGTAATTTACTTTACATGCTATTTTTGATACACCCTGTATATTATGTGTTTTGAATTTTGATATCAATACTTGCCGACCCTCACATACAATGTATATAAGTATTTTTCATCGTTAAATCTGTTTTTGCTTTCACTTGTTAATTTTCGTATGAAAGGCCTTGTAATATTTGCCGCTGTTTATATTCAAATATTTTCGCTAGATAATTCCGACAATCGCTTTGTCATAAATCAACCGATTGTAAATATAATATTGAGAAAATATTGTTTATGTTGTTAAATGTAAACTTGTAAATACTCACTGTTTTCGTATGTACAAACGTTTTTTTTGTCCCTGTGTCATTGTGTTGAAGGAATAACACAAAAAACCACTTTGTTGTTATCACTGATTTTACATCACATTGTCGGCGTACAAATATATTAGAATCCTGGAATTACACTCACGAACTGAAAGCTACTTCAATTAGGGTAGATTTCAAATCATTTATTGTACGACGTTGAGATACGCGACAGTAAACAATTTTTAGCGCGAATACAACTGTCACTACGGCACTCGCACGAACCTTGCTGCATCTCTACGTAGGACCGCCGCTCGTGTAAGCAACCGTTTAAGAACAGAGAAGTAAGGTGAGTTGACTAATTGACCATCTGATAAGAAGTATATTCGCGCAAAATTTCAAAAAGCAAGAATAATCCCGTTGCAATTTTGAAATATCCGTAAAATAATAACATCCAAAAGAACCCCGAAGAACGTCGTTACAAAGTCAAACAACTTATTATTTTTGGTGATGGTATTAATATATTAGATAGTAACTATATTGTCAATGACAAATGGTACTGAGAATGGTTGATGGAGGTCTGTAAAAGGTGTACTTATATTATCTTCCGGTAGGTGTACATGTAATGGAGTTTCTGAAGGGTGCATGTTGAATACTAGGCGCAATTGTCATTAACATTCTTTTGTAAAACTACTTTACAAGAAGCGGTTCCAGAGACGGCGAGGAGAAGCTGAAGGGGTTTTAGTGGGTACGCATGTTGGAGAGTCCCACACTACGGGCTGATTGAACCATAAGCCCGGTGTCCATTAAGGATTTCCCCTGCCAAAAAAATCTTTACAAAGAGAAAAAAATAGAATCTAGATTAATTGGTGAAGTATTTGCGTTTTGTTATTTATGGTTCGTCTTTTGCTAGTTTCCTTTTTTCCAGTTTTACTCTTAATATGGAAATCGTTAGCTATGCAATAATTATTTAACACGTTCCTAGACCTGCTGCTGTGTCATGCTCCTGTTGGAAGTAATTTGCTACGAACGAAAGTTACAGCTAACTTAATATGTTTGCAATCAGCTCGCGGCGTTATATTATTGAGGCCCCGTGGAAACTGCCTTTCAGTATGAAGCGAGGCTGTTATAAAGTGGCGCCTTAGGGCCCTGTACACCATCCCGTTTGCAAACCAATGATGCCAGCTACGGTTACATTTTAAAAAATCACTATAATTTTTATTTCTTGTTTATTATTTTAAGCTGAAGTTGTCACTTAGGTTTCTAGTACTGAAAGCAAGTGGTTCCTTGGTTCCTGAATATAAGAGGCGCAATTAATATTTTAAAATTTGTTTTTAAATACCTTCAGAATGACTGTTAATGTTTAACAGCACCTAAACCTTTCTTTGTTGTTATTGAAAATTTAACGTAAATGTACCAATGCCTGACACTGTCCCTAAAAGCCTGACACGTTTCATTGTTTACAGATAATTAAGCCACTACTGACCGAAAATTTTGAATATCTTCAATTGTATTGGTCGGTGCGAGTATTACTATCGAGTTTTTATACTTTTAGATTGGTACACTGAATTAATTTTTTAACAGAATATTTCAAGAGAAGGTTGAATATAGACGTGTTTAGTAATATATTTATTTAAGATCCTAAGTGCAAGGAAAAATAGAGGATAAACAAAGTAAGTGCCTTTATTCTTCGCATTACAATTATACTGAATCACCTTGATATTCATTATAAATGTTGCTTAGTAGCGAATTTTAGATTAAATGTATTTTTTGTTGTTAGAATTGGGTGTCAGTAATGGCTAGTAAACAGAGTTGGTTAAGCCTAAGCCTGAATACCTGTGTCAGCTATAGGGTTTCATGAAATCGTTCAAAAATTATGCTCTATGGCCTGGTCGTAATAAAGAACATCATCTACTAAAATTAACACTATTATATTTGTAGTGCTTCCATATACCTGACCCATGGTTCAGCTTACTGGAATATTTAGAGTCAGCTACTGGTAACTTTTTATTTTTGTTCTGTGTAGATTAATCATGTCCAAGATATGAGATATGATCACGTGCAAATGCAGTAAGCCTGTTGGCAGTTAAAAATAACAGCATGTCGGTTAAGGCTTGCATCGAACATTTTGCAGTACCAAAGACTACTCTGTACTACAAAGTTAAGGGTAAGTATCCTGGAAAGCGTCTCAAATGGGTCCGAAAACAAACTTTCTGAAGAAGAAGAGCGATTGATAGTAAGGTGGATGTTTAAAAGTGCTGACAGAGGGTTTCCTGTTAACAAATCACAGTTGATAGATTCAATTCAGATGTATGTGAAAAAGTTTCCCGCAAAACTTCGTTTCAAGGATGGAAAACCTGGAACAAAGTGGTTCAAGCTGTTCATGAAGCGACATCCTTGAAGTTTCAGCTCGTATAACTCCAAAATCTAAGTAGAGCTAGGTCCTCTGAACAGAAGTACATTGAGAAAATGGTTTCAAGAAGTAAAAGCTGACTTAAGTAATAATTCTGATGTCTTTAACTGATGGCACAAAAGTATTCAATGCGGATGAAACCGCCATATTTTTAGCTCAAAAGGAGAAAAGGCGTTGGTTAGAAGGGGAGATAAATCAGTTTAATTCCTTTGCAAGTAACGACGATAAAGAATGTCTTACTTGCCTTTTTGGGATCTAACGCCTTTGGAAAACTTATGCCCCCAATGGTGTATTTAAGTATGAACGAATACCATCGGTAATTATAAATGAATTACCTGATAACTGGGCTTTCCGAAAAATCCGAAACAGGTTGGATGACCAGCGAGACATTTTTTGAGTATATAGCTAATATTCTTTATCCGTGGTTGGTAAAGGAAAATGTCCAATTGCCAATTGTACTTCTCGTTGATGGTCATTCAAGCCACTTAACCTATTCCTTGAGCGAATTTTGTAGCGAAATGGCATAATATTGGTTGCACTCTACCCCAATTCGACGCATATTATCCAGCCAATGGATGTAGCAATATTCAAACCATTAAAGCAATTCTGGAAGCAAGCAGTTCAATCTTTCAAAGTTAAAACTTCTGGAGAAAAGCTGAAACGTGAGAATTTTGCACCTCTTCTTGAGACGGTATTGCAACAGCTAAAGCCCGAATCGTTTATTAATGGGTTTCGTCGTTGTTGACTTTTTCCCTTTGATGAAAATTCTGTAGACTATAGCAAATATTTTAAGGAAACTATAAATCAAAATATTGAAGTTGCTCCCGCTGTTCCCATAGAAATGTTACGTATTCACTTTAAATTTTTGCAGTCTGAAATTGGCGAAGAAACAATTAAAAAATTTGAAGAAAACAATGTCGATACAATAAACCAATACCTTTTGTGGAAAAGAATGAAAACAAAGTGCAAGTTTGAAACCTACATTACCACAAATAACGTTAGTGAAGCAGATAGAGAAACAGGAAGAGTTCAACCACAGAATCAACAAATTGAAACTAGTGATGAAACCGTTTCAGAAGACAGACAAAAAATTGTCGAATTCCAAGATGAAGATGACAACATTGATACTTCCCATAACGAAGAGGCAGCAGTTCAAGAAACAAAAACTATACAAGCCCAAAAGGTAGAGAACAGAATAGAAACCATTGCGAATGTTGGGCCCGCTTCTGAAGGAAATTTGAACCAAGAAATTATAGAAAGTTCCAGGTCCAATGTAAGTTCATACGCAACTGCAGATGATATGCCAAGTCCTTTCAAGGGTTCATTCATTTTGCCTCAAACTAAACCGAAAAGCGTTAAGAAGCGTTTAGTAAAAGAACCTTTGCCATCGGTAGTTTCTGGTGAGAAGGGAAAACAATATTTTAAAAAGAAAGAAGAAGAACGAACAAAAAAAGAGCTAGAGAAAGCTGAAAGAAAACGAAAGAGGGAGGCAATAAATTAAGCAGAGAACGAGAGAAAGAAAATGCGAAACGTAAAAATGTTGGCAATAGAGGAAAAGAAACCGCTAAAAAGGTAAAGCAAATTCGATGAAAGATATCACAAATGAGTCGTCCGATTCATCGGTTGAAATAACTCTCGAATCAGAAGGAGAAGGTGATAACTGGGATGAACAGTCTATAGATAGTGTGGACCCGATTTCTAGTGAAGACACCTTGAAAGAAAAAGATTTTGTTATTGTTATATATGATGACAAATATTATCCAGGACAGATAAAACAAATTAATAGTCTTGAAAATACATATTTGGTAAAAGCAATGGAAAAGAATGGTTCGAATTACAAGTGGCCAGAAAAAGAGGATATTTTATGGTATACAGTGAATGAAGTGGTGTGCAAAATTGGGATTCCGAAATTGATGAATACAAGAGGAAGTTTTTTTGTTCGTGAAATGACATCGTTTTCGAAATGACTTATAAATACTGTTATTCATTTAAAATAAAAGCTTCTGTTCATTTTGTTTTTGTTTCTCTCAAGCTTAAAAAAGAATCAGGCACTGGTGTTGGGTGTCAGCTACTGGTTAATAAGATAAAATTTTCAAAAAAACCAAAATCCAAATTTCTTCAATTTTAGAGCATTTTGCTTACTACAAAATAAATACATTATACTTACAAGTCATTCCTAGCATAAGTTGCCTGAATGTTTTATGTTTCATTTTCGTACACGATAAACCAAATTTATTCGACCCTTAGGGTGTCAGGTACTGGTACATTTACGTTATATTAATTTTATACGTAAATAGCATATCCTGGTCACCAGTGTTAGTTAAGTTCATTAGTACTTCATATTTTCTTCACTTCTTATTAATTACTGTTTATGTTAGGTTTATGTAATGCTTCTGGAAATAAAATGAGCTTTATATATGATAAATTGTGTCATTGTATTTCATTACCTTTACTGTTACGTATGCTTTATTTCCATACACTTACATGGTAGATAATTTTATGTTAATATTAATGATTATTCATTCTTCACTTTTTCCATACTTACATTTGGTTACATTGTACACGACCATCTCCTTATTATATCTAAAAAGGCTTTTAAAGAATGGATGTTTTCTGCACCAACCCTAATGTGCTGATACACAGTGTTCGTATATACCTTGATCGGCAATTCCCGGCGCCGACACGAAAAATTCCCGTTTTGATACTGCAATTCCCTTTTAATGGCGGCAGCAAATACAAACTTATTAACTTTTTTTTAATAAATTACTTACTAAATTAAAATAAATGTACCAATACAAGACAGATTCATTTTAACTAAAGCAAATGAATAACAAAATACAAAAATAATAAAAATTTCAATTTATTTTTATCGATGCAATAGTAATATTTTATCCAATAATTCCCTCTAAAATAAAACTTTTTCCCTCTAACGTTTAAAATTCTCTCTAAAAAGGGAATTTTCCGTCTCATATACGAACACTGCTGATACATCGATCTCCACTTACAACCCTGATAGTTGGATGACCCGTCGCACACCCATATTTGTAAAGATGTTCTTTTAAATGTATAAATTAAAGTAGCGCCTTACTTTTCCATAATTACTTTTATCTGTATCTTTTGTCTGTATAATAGTAAATTTAAAAAAAAAAGATTTATTAAAATCATGACAATCAAAAGTGCATTTGCAATTACCAGCAATTTTACCCAAAGCTGAAGCGCCATCTTATAGACAAATGCTGAAGTTTACTCGACTCATCCATTTCACCTTGTCTTCACAGATTACATATTTGTCTGCAAAAGCTTATTTCCAAATTTTCAAGAAAAATACACGTTTTTCTACGAATTCTGAAAAATGGTTATCATTATATTAGCAATATAATTTGCCTCTGGTACATCGTTCATTTTTTTAAATTTCACCCATAGTTTATAAATTTCTTTTCAGACAAACGGGCTAGGGATCATTATAGCAACATTTGGATTATTATGATTTTTGAAAACAGATCTTTTTTCAACTATAACTTCTAAAAATTCTTTTCTCTTTTGTACCGACTTCGTGCTCTCTACTTTATCTTAGCGCCCCCTTAAGTATGCAACATCACTCCAAGAAATAATATTCCCTGTTGTGACAGAGCGCTACCACCCGAATGTTACAAAAGAAACTAACCGATTCTAATATTCCCGATTTCAAGTTCTATTAATTGACAAATGTAATACAGCAGCAAAGTTCTATTTTAAAAAATAGATATTGATCTCTATGAAGATTCTAATCTTTATTGACAAGTATAAAACGGCAACAAGTTCTAGTTCAAGAACTACAAACTGATCAATTTAAAGTCAGAAATTGATGAAAATATTGACAAGTGTAAAATCAGTTTTTATGCATTTATTAAGAGCAAGAAAGTAACTTTACAAAAATAATAAAATTGCGTATATTTCCACCACTTCGATTTATTTATACTCTTATACAGCACTAGTAGCACTACAATAATTTACCAGTGCCTAATTCTTTGACAACTTTTCAACTTGAAAGATTACAGACAGATATACACCCACATCGCAATATTCTAATCAAAAATGATTCCCTCTGTTTTCAACAGTTCAGGACTGTGAAATGTGCAGCAGTGTTAAGAGTATTCTGCACTTCTTATATTAGATCAAGTGAACTGTTAGTGATTTTAGGTATATAGACGAAAATACAAGTAGTAAAGTTGACATATATAGTATATAGAGTCACGTACGCTTGTCATATAGAATAACGTCTTTTGTTTATTTTCATTTTGTTATCCTGGCATTCTATTATTCAAACATACACTAGATAAGTGTTTTACCTCTGTTTTAGAACATTAAAGTGTTTAATACTTAACCGTAGTTTCAATAGGTTTATGGGCCCAGAACACGCTGTAGTTCGAGCAAAATAAAACGGGTTAAGAGAGGTTAAGTGTCGCAACGCGGGAATTAAATAGAAAACGAAAAGGTTGTAGAAGAACAAAAGAAAAATAATTGTTCCAACAATGGGTATTTAAGGGTAAAACGATCCCCTGATGGTAAAATAAACAGATACAGGCAAGATTATGTGCCAAAGGGTTTGCTCAAACCGAAGGAATCGACTACACAGAAACCTTTGCTCCTACAACTAGATACGACACCATCCAGAACACTACTCGCTATTGCAGTGAAAATGAGTACCAAATTCTTCAATTTGATATAAAGACCGCTTTCTTGCACGGAGAACTAAATGAAACTATCTATATGGATCCACCACCTGGTATTGTAATACAACCAGATATGGTCTGCAAGCTTAAAAAGACCCTTTACGGTCTGAAGCAAGCACCTAGATGTTGGAACAACAAATTCACTGATTTTCTATGCACGTTCGGTCTGAAACAATGCCAAACCGCCGACAAGTGTGTTTTTTTAGGAAACATAAGCTGTGATCCAGTTATACTTGTACTATATGTAGATGATGGTCTCATCATGACCAAAAATAACTATGTTCTAAAGAAAATTGTTGATAAAATGAAACTTGTTTTTGAAGTAACTGTCACTGAACCTAATCATTTCGTGGAACTTGAAATTGTAAGAAATGAAGGAGACAAATCCATATTTATTCATGTAAATAGCTTTATAGATAGAATTATTCAACGATTCAAGCTTGAGGATGCTAAGTCATGTACTACACCAGCAGATTGCCAAACGACACTATCTTCTGCCGATTCGCAAAAGTGCAACGATAATACACGGTACAGAGAAGCTGTAGGCTCGTTAATGTTCGCAGCAATCACAGCGCGCCCTGACATAACTTATGCGACAAATGTTGTTAGTAGATATCAAAATAATCCAATTTGTGCCATTGGAATGCCGTAAAAACGCGTAATGAAATATTTGAAATCCACACCAACTTCTCGGAATACGCTATTGTAACAATGGAGATACCTGAATTGGTTATTCTGATTCAGACTTCGCGAATGACTCGACACCAGAAGATCGACAACTGGGTATGTCTTCAAAATGTCCAATGGTGCATCACTTGGAACAGTCGACGTCAACAATCCGTGGCGTTGTCAACGACCGAGGCCGAATTTGTAGCCGCATCAGAAGCAACAAAAGAAGCAATGTGGTTAAAACAACTACTAAATGACTAAATGAAAACCGTGATAACCTGTTGCTGTGCTGTGACAACCAAAGTGCGCTAAAACTTATTAAAAACCCTGTGTATCACAAGCGTACAAAGCATATCGACGTGCGCTATAACTTTGTTCGAGAAAAATTCGAGAACAATGAAATTGATCTAAAATTTGTGCCAAGTGTTGATCAAATCGCTGACTTATTAACAAAACCATTACCAAGAAATAAATTTGAAAACTTAAGAAATCAATTAGGAATGACAGTCCAGAATACCTGGGGGTGTTAAGAGTATTCTGCACTTCTTATATTAGATCAAGTGAACTGTTAGTGATTTTAGGTATATAGACGAAAATACAAGTAGTAAAGTTGACATATATAGTAGATAGAGTCACGTACGCTTGTCATATAGAATAACGTCTTTTGTTTATTTTCATTTTGTTATCCTGCATTCTATTATTTCAACATACACTAATAAGTTGTTTTACCTCTGTTTAGGAACATTAAAGTGTTTAATTACTTAACGCGTAGTTTCAATAAGCAGTCCTAGTTTACTTTTGCAGCTTATATCTGCGGATTAGATTCCGGAATGTCATTACGGCAAATAAAAGTGGTTGGTTTATTGGTAAGTGTTTAGAGTTAAAACAACTGTGTTTAAAAAATACATCAATGAAGATAACATTTAAAAACTACTTTCAGAGCTTGAAATATTTGACAGAAATCTGAAAAATACCACATATTTATTTAAAGAAAATTACAGTTACATCTGATAGAAACACAAATACAAAAACCATGCAATTAAAATTCATATAAAATCAATTATTTTTTTAAGGTAAAATTCCAAAAATAAATTAATACACATGGTATTCCCACTTAAGGTAAGAGAGTGAGTATGTATTTACCTAATTTTGGGGCATTTTGTATAGTAAAAAATATTAAAAGAAAAAAACCTACGACCAAGCATCTAATTTTCACCAATATAAGCTGTATTATATGAATGATAATTAAGAGTATAATCAGTGGCAGCTGCAGCAATGTCACCAAGAGCACATTGACAACAATCAAATGTCTTTATATCACTTAACACTAACATAGTGTATTTCAAATAATTTTATACAAAGCAATTCAATCATAAGTCATCTTCCAGTCATACATGAACCAGCTACTACGTATAACTTTAAATAATCAGTGTGTTACATATTTACCATTGAGATGAATCGAAGGTACAGCAAAATAATGTAAGGGCCGACTAGTAATGCCAACAAAATCTCCTTTCGTAAAATGCTTAGTGCAAACTCTCAACACCTGATATAAATACTGCCTTGACTTCTCCTTATAATATGGATCATCAATAAAATCAATCCATTTGTCGAAGATGTTATGTAAATCCACTCGTTTCGATTTGGAAAGCGATATTTTGGTTCCGTATTAGTTTTACGACATGCATTACAGTATTTCGGCAGTCTTTCCTGTAATTTGTATGGACTTTGAATATACACAAATCAAATTAGAGCAATCGATAAGTATTACTTGATATAACACCATAGCCATACTATACATTTTAATTTAAATACCTACCTATGCAACTAATCACTACTTACACAATGTTAATAACTGATTAAGCCTGGAATAAATTGGAATATTGAAATCGTGATTCCGATAGCAAGTAATGGTAACAACAAATTGATGTTAAATTCGCGTTAAATTAACAGTTGATTCAGGTAGTTTTTTTCAACTTTCAACATTTTCATATTTCATACGTTTCAAACGTGTTTTCGCAATGTTTTCATTGAATCAGCGCATCCTACGGAACTGCAGCGAAACATATGTACAATTACGAGCATCTTAAATCGACACCACAATAGGGGTTTTACGAAAATTGGATCGTAAGGTATCTACCGAGTCCCTATCGGTAAACAGCTGATTCAACTGGTAGATGGAACTGGTACATGTATTTTCGAACGTTTTAAATACATCTTTTTTTCAGTAATTACATAACCTAAAAAATATTCTGTTTTAACCTTTTACATGCGTTTCATATTTTATTTCCTCAATAAAAGAATGGATCAGAAAGCAAAGTTAAAAGTAATTGTGGGAGGATTGTGAACTTTCTTCCGTGACGTGGGAGCATTGTGAAAGAATCACAATCCTCCACGTCACGGAATATCCTGTTTGAACCATTTTTTCAGCAATTATTCCCCAAATAGTTTTATTAGTTTTTTTTTTTGAATTTTTAAATAAATTTAAATGTTCTTGATATAAAATTAGTAGCAATTTAATACAGTTTTCAGACCACTTATTCTGGGCCCCACTTACGTTGTTCATATTATTCATATTTAAATTCAAACTATAACAACCTCTAACCAACATATCATATAACTATAGAGTAGAGATAAGAAGAGTACAAGTGGTTTTTGAAGGTTATGTTTACCGATACATTTTCATCTACCGACTATAATTCTCGATCCACGAATCATGGATCTGGTAGGTGGAACGGGTATGTACCGGTAAATTTCCGAACGTTAGTACATTGCAAATGATACGATTTGTGAACGCTTTTGGTACATCGGTATGTATCCGATCCAATTTTCGTAAACCCCTAATTTCATAGCCCTTCTTTCAAATACGATACGAATATATATAATATGGAATACCAAAATTGGTCAACTATAAATCTAGTAAACTAAAGATAATCCTTTTTTATACCCACGGTGAGAAGAGGATAATTATGTGTCCATAAATACACCATTAAATTATGTTATATCCCTGTAAACCAAATTCAAATTTCCCTCAATTATATTTAGTAACTTCCACTTAAAAGAATTCAAATAACTATTAATTTAAAAGAAAATCATAGGTAACTTCATGCTTTAATGTTGAAGTTACTAAAAATAATTGAGGGAAATTTGAATTTGGTGTACTGGGGTTATTGTATTTACGGTTATGATGTAAAGGAGTGTCAAATTCCTGGTATTTTATAAGTTTAAAATTCTAAGACCTAAAATACATATCACATATACAGGGTATTCCACGTAACTGGTTCTTTAAAAGTTTTATGATGTTCTATTATTTACTTTATTTGAGATTTTGCACCAGTATCTGTTCGATTGGAACTATAAATGCAAAATACCTTAACCAAAATATCACTTCCGGTTGACCGGAAATGGATGTCAACTTTGTTATTTTAAATAGAATGATCTAATTTTTTGTTCATTTTTGGATTCTACGGCCATAAATACGTCAGTTTTCATTAGGTATTCCTATAGCTACATGCTGCCGTTTTTTAGTTATTTAAGTTTTTCTTTTTTTTTTAGTGATAATCATTGCATCATTGAGAAATTAATATCTCGGTTAATACTGCAAGTAGAGACTCCAAATTTGCTATGTTGTGAATGTAGATATTACTCTAAGAAACGGTAAGCACACTTTACATTCTAATATACTGGGTGTTCAAAACTGAGGAACAAATTTTCAAATGCAGAAAACTCATTTTTTAAAAATAGAACACCCTGTATTTTATTTCGGAAATTAGGAAGTAAAATATCATCCCTATCACTGACTAAGTACCCTATCTTGAAATGTTGTAGCTGGCTCTGAGATGGATTCACGTCAAATTCATGTATTATTTTTGAATAACCATGCAAGAATGTCTGTTCGAATAGTCATTTCCATTAATATTGCGTTGTACGAAAGTGTAATTACAATGATATACATAAACACTTTTGGTTAGTCAATGAATTTGACATTAATCCCATTCAGAGCCAGCTACAAACACGCAAAGATAGGGCTACTTAGTCTGTTTAACAAAAAGTCGTTCATATCTCAAAATCTATTAAAGATAGGTATAGGGAATGCTGATATAAAGTGATAGGGGATGATATTTACTTCTTAATTCCAAGTTAAAATACAGGGTGTTCTATTTAAAAAAAAGAATACTTATTCTGTTTAACAAAAAGTCGTTCATATTTCAAAATCTATTAAAGATAAGTATAGGGAATGCTGATATAAAGTGATAGGGGATGATATTTACTTCCTAATTCCGAATTAAAATACAGGGTGTTCTATTTAAAAAAATGAGTTTTCTGCATTTAAAAATATATCACTTTGTTCCACAGTTTTGAACACCCTGTATGATAGAATGTAAAGCGTGCTTACCGTTTCTTAGAGTTATATCTACATTCAACATAGCAAATTTGGAGTCTCTACTTGCAGTATTAACCGAGATATTAATTCTCAATGATGCAATGATTATGACTAAAAAAAAGAAAACACTAAATAACTCAAAACTGCAACATATAGCTATAGGAATAGCTAATAAAAACCGACGTATTTATAGTTGTAGAATTCAAAAATGAATAAAAAATTATATCATTCTATTTAAAATATGAAAGTTGACATCCATTTCCGGTCAACCGGAAGTGATATTTTGGTTAAGGTATTTTACATTTATAGTTCCAATCGAACAGATACTGGCGCCAAAATCTCAAATATAAGTAAATAATAGAATATCATAAACTTTTAATGAACCAGTTACGTGGAATACCCTGTATATTATTATTGTTATTAAATATGCTATAGATTACAACAATTTAAGTTATAGTTATAATGTGATTGTGTCTGTTAGAGAACCAATTTTAAGAAATGGAAGGATAGATATACCCACTAAACATGAAATGTGTATGAAACATTTCTTTTTTTCCATAACTTGTATAAATAATATAACATGTAGGAAATAAATTTAAATTTGGCGCCATAAGACATCGGTAAGCGGTGTGAAGTTGGTAATAGAGAGTTCTAGAGGTAGTCCTGGTGAATGTAACGTGCTTTATGTTAACCTGATGTATTAAATATATATATATATAGATTCACTAAAACGTCTATTTATTAAAAAGAAGAAACGCCCGGTAACTGATTACAATTTTCAGAAGTGGGATTTACAGCTGATGCGTGTAGAGTATGCCCTCAATAATACAATTTGTCGATCAATTAATGACACACCCAGTCGCTTATTATTTGGCTTAAATCAGCGAAGTGACGTAGAAGATACGTTGCGAGAAATAGTTGGTGAGGTGGAAAGACCGGACTTTGAGGAAATAAGGAAGAAAGCGAGTACTGAAACATCTAAAGTTCAGGACTATAATAAGCAGTATTATGACAAAACACATAAAGCGCCTCATGTATATAATGTTGGAGACTATGTTATGATAACTGTAGTGTATTTAAGTAGCTAACTTCACAATAGTAGAAAACGTTATATTTAGTTTAGTTGAGTTTAGTAAAAAATGGCGTAACATATAATTCGTGTTTTAATAAATAAGTGTTATCCAATATAATTGAAGTAGTTTTATTATACGACATTACAAAATTGGCGACGAGTATAAAGTTTATGTAAGGGGTACAACAACAGTTTTTCGGGAAAAGTTCCGATAAGTTGTAGTAGTATTTATTAAAGTGATATTTATTAAAAAAAACATGTCGACGCAGCCACCGGTTACAGTAGTAAATACCGGTATTATTTCAAATATTGGATGTTTCAACATTAATGATGACTGGGATTTGTTTAATGAAAGGTTAGAACAGTATTTCCTGGCAAACAGAATTGATGAAGAAAGAAAAGTACCTGTTCTTCTAACCTCTGTCAATGAATCTGTATACAAAGTTTTAAAAAATTTATGTGATCCGGACAAGCCAGCCAGTAAAAACTACAAGGAGTTGGTTAAGTTGTTAAGTGAACAATTTAAACCTAAGAGAGCAGTATACAGGAAAAGAATTTTGTTCGATTCTTTACGACAATCAAATGAAACAATACGAGAATGGTATGTAAAAGTAAAAACTCTAGCAGCAGAATGCGAATTTGGTACTTCTTTAACAGACCGTGTTAAAGATAAATTTGTTGTTGGAATGCGACCAGGTCGAATTTTGGATAGGTTATGTGAAGAACGAATTGATAAACCGTTGAGTGATCTGCTAGAAATTGCTCAAAATAAGGAAGTATTTTTACAAGAGGAACGCCAGATTGAGGTGAATAGAGTGCAACAAACAAAGAAAATACCAGCAGTTAGAAGGGAAGGTAATGGAAGTAAGAATAAATTTAAACCAAAGAAAGAAAATGGTAACAAAAGCACGGAAGAAGAAGCAAAATGTTATCATTGTGGTCAAGGTAAACATGATTTTAAAAAATGTAAGTTTAAAGATTATACTTGTAATAATTGTAAAAAGAAAGGACATATTGTTAAAGTTTGTAAATATAAAGTAGGTACCAATAGTATTGAACAGGATGACAATGCATTTTTAGACATGTTTAACGTAGATGTTAGTTATGTAAATGCAATTTCAGTAAATGTTTTAATAAATGATCAACCTGTAAAAATGGAATTAGACACAGGGGCCGGTATGTCTTGCATGCCTTTACAGTATTATAAAAAACATTTTGAAAATGTTAAACTTGAACCTACTCACATTAAATTGAGAACTTATAGTGGCCATGTTCTAATGCCAGTGGACAAATCACTGTTTAAAATGGAAATTAATAATAAGTGTAAAATTGTCGATATTTTAGTAGTTAAAGAAGCAGTTAAAATTTTATTAGGTAGAAATATTTTAAATCAGTTCGATATAAATGTTGTGGTGAATTGAACAGTAATGAAATTTCTATAGATACTATAGAAGATATAAGTTTGACACAGTACTAAAAAAACATGAACAATTATTCAAAGATGAGTTAGGACTATAATGGTGAGAAAATCAATTTAGAAATTCAAAGCGAAGTTAAACCTATTTTTCATAAACCACGCCCATTACCATTTGCTTTCAAAGACAAAGTTAAAATAGAATTGGATAGAATGGAAAAATGTGGCATCATAGAAAAAGTAGACAATTCAGAATGGGGTACACCGTTAGTACCAGTTATGAAACCAAATGGTAAAGATATTAGGATTTGCGCTAATTATAAATTACCGTTAATAAGTATTTAAAAGATTCAAATCATCCGTTACCGCGAATAGAGGATATATTTAATTCATTACAAGGCGGTCAAACTTTAGTAAATTAGATTTGTCAAATGCATATAACCAGTTAGTGTTAGGTGAGGAAGCTCGAGAATTGCTAGCATGGAGCACACCATATGGTATTTATAAAGTTAACCGATTACCATTTGGAACGAAACCCGCTTGTTCTATTTTCCAGAGAATTATTGAAAAAACTTTGCAAGGACTAAATGGCACGGCAAATTATTAGATGATATAATAGTAACGGGAAAAACAGAGCAGGAACATTTACAAAATTAGCAGCAGTATTGAATAGATTGGAAAGGGCAGGTTTTCGGTTGAATTTAAATAATGTAATTCTTTAAAGATGATATTTATTATTTGGGTCACAAAGTTAGCAAAAAGGATTAGAAAAAGACGATAAAAAATAGAGGCAATTTTAAAGATGCCGCGTCCGCGAAACGCAAATGAGATTAAAATTTTGCCGGTATGGTTAATTATTATTCCAAATATATTAATAATCTTTCGCCGCGTCTTAAACCGTTATATGATTTGATTCAAAAGACGTTAGCTTTAAATGGACAAAGCAATGTCAAGATTCATTTGAATATGTAAAAACGGAATTAGCTTCTACAAGGTTTTGGTACATTTTGATCCAGCACTGCCGTTACGATTGGCGTGCGATGCGAGTCAATACGGGATAGGAGCCGTGTTATCACATATTTTTCCAGACGGTTCTGATAGACCAATTTGTTTCATTTCCAGGGTGTTGACCAAAGCTGAACAAACTATTCGGTAATTCATAAAGAAGCACTTTGTATTTATTGGGCTTGTCAGAAATTATACCAATACTTGATTGGTAATAATTCGAATTAGTAAGTGATCATAACCTTTATTGGCATTATTTGGTGAGAATCGTAGTCTACCAACCATGGCAGCTGGTCGATTACAAAGGTGGTCATTATTTTTATCAGGCTTCAATTACCATTTTAAATACGTAAGGGAATAGAAAATGTACAAGCTGACGCGCTATCCAGGCTTCCGGACGTGTACAGAGCCAATCGGATTCAGAGGAATACGATTATGTGCATTTTATTGAGGATTCAGTTCCTATTGATTTATTCAAAATTCGTTCAGAAACCAGGAAAGATCCGATATTGGGTAAGGTATATAATTATATTCGGTACGGCTTTCCCAATAAAGCGGAAAATACAGTATTACAAAAATATTTTATTCGGCAGCATGAATTAAGCATTGATAATGATATCATTATGTGGGATACCGTATGTAGTACCAAACAAGTATCGGGCCAGTTATTGGATGAACTTCATAGTACTCATGAAGGTATTGTTAAAATGAAAAGCAATGCAAGAAGTTATTTCTGGTGGCCTAATCTAGACAATGATATTGAACATTTAGTAAATAGCTGTACAATTTGTGCTACATCGAAACCAGATCCTAAGAAAGTTAAAACTTTATTAGGAAATAAAACTAAGTATCCTTACGAAAGGATACATGCCGATTTTCTAGGGCCTATACATGGGAAAAATATTTATTAATCATAGATTCATACTCTAAATGGCCAGAAGCGTTTGTTATGAAACGAATGGACGCAAAAGAAACTGTTGAAAAATTCCGGGAATGTTTCGCACGGTTTGGTCTCCCAAAATCGTTGAAACCGATAATGGCAGACAATTTGAATCAAATGAATTTATAAATTTCTTGACTTCAAATGGTGTAAAATTTTTAACATCACCACCTCACCATCCTTCTACGAATGGACTAGCAGAAAATGCAGTAAAAAGTTTTAAAGCATCTTTGTATAAATGTTTACGTGATAACAAGAATGCAAATACAAGCTTTGAGTCATTAATGAATAGATATTTGTTTCACTATAGAAATTCAATCCACCAAACAACAGGTGTAACACCATCTAGTTTAATATTCAAACATAAAGTACGACTAGGTTAGATTTGTTAAAAGAGGTTAATAAATCAGGAGTAGTAGTAAATAGTAAAATTGTTAGAAATGATGTATTTAAGGAAGGAGATAAAGTTTTATGTAGGGACTATAGAAATCCGAATAAGAAAAACTGGACACAGTGCGTGATAGATGAGATATTAGGAGATCGAGTATACATGTGTAAAGTTGTAAATGAAGATATAATCTGGAAAAGACATTTAGATCAAATTATTGTAGATAGAACCACGTAAATATTAGAGAATTAAAGAATGCTAAAGATCTAGTTTTGAACAGGTTAATTTAAATGTTACTCGTGATTTTGATACCGATAAGAGCAAATTAGTATATGAGCAACCGGTAGTGGAAGAGACAATTACTTCTGGAACTAACGGAAAGAATGCTCAAACGAATGAAGCAGACCACCCAGTTCTGAAGACTCTCAAGTTTCTCCGAGCAAGTCAGAAGAGAACAAACAATGGAGTTGACTTCAACAAGGTCAGATACACCACATATGGATAAACTTAGCTGTGGATCTAATGTGGTAAACCGACCTAGACGCAATAGAAAACAGTAGTACGATTAAACTTATAGGGAAGGGTATTGTAGTGTATTTAAGTAGCTACTTCCAATAGTAGAAACGTTATATTTAGTTTAGTTGAGTTTATTAAAAAAAATGGCGTAACACTATAATTCTGTTTTTAATAAATAGTGTTTATCCAATATAATTGAAGTAGTTTTATTATACGACATTACAATAACCAATGTAGTCACCGCATCAGGCACCAATAAGAAGCTCCTACCTAAATTTAAAGGACCTTATATTGTCACAGCTGTGCTACCAAATGACAGATATGTGGTAGAAGACATTGAAGGTTTTCAGATCTCTAATAAGCCCTATAAGAGTATTTTAGATCCCTCCCATTTGAAACTTTATGATTCATATTAAATGACCAATATGTATGTTTACGTATGTAGTTTTAAGTGTTCTCATATATTACGTAAGTGTTAAGTAGATTATGCGTGTCACTGATAATTTCTGTGATCGAGGCGATCGCAGTGTCAGGCTGACCGAGTTGTAGGAAATAAATTTAAATTTGGCGCCATAAGACATCGGTAAGCGGTGTGAAGTTGGTAATAGAGAGTTCTAGAGGTAGTCCTGGTGAATGTAACGTGCTTTATGTTAACCTGATGTATTAAATATACAATATATAGATTCACTAAAACGTCTATTTATTAAAAAGAAGAAACGCCCGGCAACTGATTACAAACACCAAAACAAAAACGTGTTATTGATATGTAAAAAACATACAATTTGAGATTGTCATTTTGTGTTGTTCCAGAAATATTTTTAATTGTACAAAGTTAAGCGCGCACGCGTACTTTCGTATTTGTCAATAGAAAGAGAGGTTATGGTCAGATGGTGGATTTTCTGTGTAAAGTCATTGTGGTTAGCGCGCTTACAAATTTGTGTGTCTGAATATGAATACCTATTATAAATTTATGCTAAGTACGTTTCAACGCTTTACAACCCGTAATTTACGAAAACTGGCTTATAAACTATCTACCGAGTTCCTATCCTGTTATAGCCTGTGAAATCGAAAAGTATAGACATATTGGAAAGTATAGTGAACCCAAAACGAGAGTACATGTCGTCATCGTAATGTTACAGTATACTGTGTATCCAGTAGTTTCACATCGCCGGTAACACATGGATATGAAAAGGTAATACGCGTTATTGGAAACAAACGAACATAGCTACGAGGCGGCCGCCCAGTTCTGTCACAAAGAAATTCAACTTCAGATCGTTAAATGAATGTTGGCAATTATCGCTTCATAAACCTAGTATCCCTAGTATCGGCACAATACAATATCTAAATAACCTTAAACACTTGGATTTCGCCACTTTGCCCGCTAATATTCCACAGTTGTAATTACCCGCCAATAGTGTTAAAACGTCGTCCTCTGTGCTATTCAAAACGTAAGTAATAAATAAACGCATTAAAATTTTCGTTGTGTAATTTGGCATATCTATAGCCTAATATTCACAGAAATTGTAAATTCCTGGGTATCAAAGTAAGTTATAAAGTATCAAAGTAAGTTAAAGAATGAATTTGTTGCTGTAGGTTCCTAATATATAAACCAACGCTGAAAACTTGGAAGGATATTATATGATACCGCAGAGGTAGAAAACTTTTGAATATGCTCAAGGCATTTTGATAGTTCAGGTTACAATAATCATTACTTAAAAATGTATTTTAAGTGCGATGCTATTTTCTTGACAACCCCTTTAATATTTTTAATAATGAGTTGTCTCCATTATCACCTACTTTTGGAAACTAATCAGGTAATTTGGTTCTTTTAAAAGATAGTAACAATTTAATTTCAAATTCATGTCATTTATTAATTTATCACCATCGGGTACAGTTTTATCTCTAAACAATGACTTCCCCATCCGTTTCCTGTCACTCGCACAAAGTAAAGAGGTGTTCGTTAATCTGTTCCAAGTTTGCACGAACATTCTTCTTACGTTAGTTTTATTAAGAAATGTCTTCGGCTATGTATCTATAAATACATACAACAAAAGGCTGTTTCCCTTAAACAAATGGCAATCCAAGGGTTATTTCAACAAAATTTCCTTTTTTTCTAATGTTTAATATAAAGTCTTGCTTATAAATAGTATTCAAAATTAAATAAACCAAATTTAATATGGGCACAGAGGACATTCCTTTGAGATTTTATTGATTACGTGTTATTAGAGTTTATTTTTGTTTAAGAATTTTCAGAGTTTAAGTTTCCCTACTTTCAGAGAGATCTTCATTTGTTATCTAAATTTTCATTATGTTTTTATAACAGAAACAACATGTTTAAAAGAGAATTTAAATGTTTATTAGTGATTGTGTTTCTAACCTAACTTCTAGACTAAGTTATTTGTTTAAATTAGATATGTCTGTGATTTCTGCAAGCATATTGGTCAATATTCACGACTAATATTTAATTTAACAATGTTGTAACTAAGTTTCTTAAGTTCTAAGTTCTTAAAATGTGATTGTTCATATCAGATGAATGATAAGAAACACGTTACGATTATTTGCGAAAAAAAATACAATCTCAAAAATTGTTAAAAAATAAATTAAAACTATAATCACGACATTGTTAAATTAAATGTAAGCCGTAAATACGAACCATTATTAGCAGACGTATCACACTGATGAGATTAAGGAAAATCGAAACATATCTAATTTTTAAAATCTGGCGCCATATTGCGTAAGCATGGCTGGCACGTGACGTCATGGCCGCCCCGATATGACGTCGCGTGTTTCCAACGAATTGTACAGGACTTGCGTTTCTCTTTATTGCTGTTCTGTGCGGTAACATGGGTTTCAAACATGGCACCCAAGGAAATTCGCGGTATCGCATAAATGGGTGAAATTGTAACTAAAATTATTTGAATTTGTTTACAAGCAAAAATTTAACCTACAAAGCCGTTCCATTCTGTCATTTTGTTATAGGAGTGCGACGGAGAATAAAAGTAAGTTGACCATCCAGAAGCTGTGCATATCTATGGTTTTCGACATAGAGCAAGTTGACTATCCGGGAGCTGTCTAGTTTCTATGAAAAAGGGTGTGTCAGAAGTAGTCAGAAAAAAGAAGTATGGCGGATATATATATGTAGATCTTGTTAAGGAGAATAAAGGTGTTACCATAAAATTAGTTTTTAAAGAATTTATTACCTACTAAAGTTTACCTGAATTAATTCGATTATTACAAATATTCTGACGTGGTGGAGACGCCTGGTACGACTGGTATAAAAAGAACGAAAATAGGCGGAAAAGGTGACGTGAGTATATAATAAAATTTATGTAGGTATTATATGGTAGAACTTAAGTTTTTACATTTGATAAAAGTAAGATATAAAAGCAAGTTCAATTAAAACTGAGTATTAAAAGTTGAGTTAAGAGGAGGCAAACTGATATCACACTTGGATGGAAAATGTATTAAGGGGTGGAATTATATGTTGTGAAATACGTGGAGATTAAAGTGCAATTACGGTGTACTGATATTTAAAAAATCATAAATCTTACAGAAGTATGGTGGTTATTGCACTTGTACAGATGAAATAATACAACACAATTTTATTAAATGGGTACCACTATGAGTGGTAAGGTGTAAGGTGTCAGATAAGTGTGATATCAGATACATCCAATATAGCAAAATAATAGAAATGAGTTTTCAGGATAATATGGAGGAAAATACAAATACTGATGTCAGTGATACTGATGTCAATAAAAATTGAAAATTTGAAGGCTCAGTTGAAAGAATTAAGGAATAGTATGAAACAATTACCTAAAGTACAGAACCCTGCTTGTATATTACAAAAAGATACATCATATGATGTATGGAGAAAGATAGTAGAAAATGATTTTAGAACTTTCGGGTATCTGTATCTTATAGATAAGAATGAAGTGACACCTTCTATCCCAGCAGAGGAAGAAGCTGTCAGATGTGGTTTTGCGATGGGTTATTTAATAAGCAGACTAGACGATGAGTATAAGATGTTGGTATGCGAGTTAAATGAACCAATGCAAGTGTTAGAAAAACTCGATTCCTTAAGATATCCAAAAATACCCTCTACAAAATTTATTCTTAAAAGATCATGGTCTAACATTACATATTTAAAAGGAAAAGAATCAGCTTCAGAATTTATTGCCCGTTTTGAAGAGGCAACTCGTAAGTTAGTTCGAGTCACTGATGGAGAGTTAAAAGAGGATGATATTTGCGAAAATTTTTTTAATGGCTATTTACAATAGTGTGCCTGAAGTCATAAGAAGATATGATGCAGCAGGAGGAAAAATTACGTTAAATGAAATCAAATCGATAATGTTAAATTTTGAGGCAAGTGAGACAGAAGCCAAAGCCAGATGCGGAGAGGTTGAAGCTACTGTGGCACTAAATGCTGGTACTGAAATTAACAAACGAAAAGAAGATAAAATAAATAAGGGGAATGCTCAAAAGGTTTGCTACAGATGTGGCAAACCAAACCACATGAGCTTTGAGTGTAAGAGCAAAGCCATAATTTGCTACAACTGTAAGGAGCTTACAACTACTCATACTGCAGAAACTTGTCGAAAGAAAAAAGTTAGTGGCAGAAACCGTGTGGGATATGAATATAAGAGGTCTCGGCGAGGAAGAAGGTTATATAGAAATATGGAACAAGAGGAATACAGAGGGTCACAAATCAGAGGAAATACAAGGGAAAGTATTTTGAAAAAGGTGAAACTTGTGGGCAGGAAAGGTGAGAAACCCAAATTTGCTTATGTTGCAATGGAAGACAGCGAAGCCTCTTATGCTGAAAATATGGAGATTGAAGATGATACAATTGGTGAAGCGAATACTGCAGAAGTAGAAGGTAAAAATATAAATATGACAAAATGTATTACATTTTTAGCTGATTCAGGGGCCAATGAACATATGGTAAATAACATAAATTATTTGACTGAGGTAGAAAAAGTTGATAGGGAAATAAAGATTAAGGGAGCTAATTCAAATAAAGATGCAGATTTGAAAGTAATGCATAAAGGTGTAATTGAGTTTAAAGGTTCAAATGGTAAAGTTAAACGATTAAAAGATGTCTTTTACTCTAAGATATTAACTAAAAACTTATTTGCATTGAGAAAACTGGTAAATAAAGGTGCATTGGTAAATCTCACAAAAAATGGAATAAATATTATTAATGCTAATACTAATAATTGATTAAAAGGGGTGAATATGATGGGAGGTTTTGGTGGTTGAATTTTGAGCTTGCAAATGGCATTTAAATAAGAAAAATATTTGTTTAATACCATATCTAATGTTGAGGTCAATGATGAGGAAAGTAGAATAGGTAATGGTGTGGGCGATCACAATTATTCTAAATTAAATGATCAAACGTGCAGTGTAAATAATGATCACAATTGTTGTATGAATAAAGATTTTAACTACAAAGATATTGATGATGAGAATACGTTAGAGAAGTATGTTGAGTGTGTGAGTGAAATGAATAAGTCTGATATAGACGAACTTAATAAAACAAAAATTGAAAGTTTAAAAGCAAATATAGGTCTTTTATGGCATTATCGTTTAGGTCACGTGTCGAAGACATACTTAGAACAGATGTCAACAAAAATTGTCGAGTTAAAGAATGTAAAGTTTACACATGATATTGAGGAATGTGAAGTTTGTGTGAGAGCAAAAATTAGGAGGGAACCTTGCAAATCAGTTAGATACAAGTATGATAAGCCTTTGCAGTTGGTTCACACAGATGTGATGGGACCAATTTCACCCAGTACATTCAAATTTGGCAACATGTATATAGTAACTTTTATTGATGATTTTACTAGGTACTGTTGGGCGTATCAATGGCAGATAAACAATGGTTCACATTGCCCTTGGTAATATGTTGGAAAATGCTAGAACAATTTTAGGGAGAGAAGCTAATATAACTTTTCTGAGACTTGATAATGGAACAGAGTATTTAACAGAAAGCATGAAATTGCTGATTAAAAAGGAGAAAATTGTTTTTAAAGAATCTCCCCCATACACGCCAAATCTGAATGGTACCGCTGAGCGTTTTAATTTAGATATTCAACAAAAAATACGAAGCTTACTGTTTGACTCGGGCTTTCCACTGCAAATGTGGGGGTATGCTCTGAACTTCGCTGTAAATATTTATAACAAAACTCCAAAAAGAGCTTTGGGATATAAAATACCTTTTGAGATGTTGCATAAAAGATCTTGCACAATAAAGTATTTAGAAGATTTGGATGTTTAAGTTATGTTTTGAACCTCAAATTAAGGGAAATTCACTGATCGAAGTATGCGTGGATTTCTAGTTGCTTGTGGTGAAACTAGTTACTATGTGGTTGTACCAGAAACTGGGAAAGTTTATAGAAGTAAGAATGTTAAGTTTATTGAATCAAAGACATACGGAAATATATTTCAAAAAGGAGATATAAAATCAAAATTGTGTGATCCGCTAGAAATAACTGACATATCTCAGTGGTTGATATGTGAAGACCAACTGAATTTGAAAGAATGTAAAAATGTGAATATGGTCAGAGAAAATTTTGGAATGATGTGCGAAAAATTTGTCAACAATGATAAAAGCGATATCATGAGTGAAGGTAGATATAATGATGAATTTGAAGCTTTTACGGCCTATGTAAAAGATGAACCAAACAACTGTGAAAGCTAAAGAAAGTGCTGAGTGGAAGCATTGGGAAAAAGCAATAGATGAAGAATTTAATTCGTTAAATAAGAATGAAACGTGGCTGTTGGTGGAAAGAAATAAAATGCCTAGAAATCAGAACATTCTTAAATCAAGGTGGGTTTTTAAAAAGAAAAATGAAGGAAATGGAGGAATTAAATATAAAGCAAGATTGGTTATTAAAGGTTTTGCTGACAAAAACAGATATGATTTAACGGAAACTTATGCACCTGTTGCAAGACTGTCAGATGTGAAATTTCTGTTGTCTATTGCTAATAAGTTTGATTTAGATATTCATCAATTGGATGTCAAACAGCATTCCTAATGGAAAGTTAGAAAAGCCTGTGTACATGGAAATTCCAGAAGGGTACAAAGGAAAAGATGTATTGGAAAACAAATATGTATGCAAACTAATTGGTGCATTGTACGGATTGAAAGTTAGCCCTAGAAGGTGGTACGAACGTTTTAGAAATGCAATGAAAAAATTGCAATTTGACATGTATGAGTTTCAGCCATGTATTTTCACGTGGAGAAAAGTGGAAAAATTCATAATATTGCTCTTGTATGTGGATGATATTCTAATAGTAGGCAATAGTGCAAATAAAATAAAACAGGTTAAAGTTAATTTATCAAAGGAATTTGAAATGGTTTATCTGGGATGTCCAGAAAAATTTTTGGGTATTGAAATTAAGAGAGATGTTGTCAATAAGTTTATTTTCTTGAGTCAGAAAGAATTTACGGTGAAAATGCTTGAGCGTTTTGGCATGCTTGAATGTAAACCTGTGAAAACACCAATGGTGAATCTGAAAAAATCTGAAATGAGGCAGATGTGGTGACAGGTAAAGTATACCCCTATAAGCAAGCAATAGGTAGCTTGTTGTATTTAGCTAATGGCACAAGACCAGACATTACTTATGCTGTAAATGTATTAAGTAGAAAACAAACAGACTTTGACAGTAGCGATTGGATCAAAGTTAAGAGAGTGTTTAGATATTTGAAGGGAACATTGGACTTGGATTGAAATACAAAAGTGAGAAAGATGGACTTGAATGTTATGTGGATGCTTCTCTGGGTATGAATGATGAATTTGGCAAATCCACCATGGTCTTGTGATAATCCTTTTTGGGGATATAATCTATTGGAGATCAAAAAAACAGAGCCACGTAGCTTGTCATCTGCAGAAGCAGATTATATAGCCATGTCGTTAGCATGTAAAGAACTGACTTGCTATAAAAAAATGTGTGAGAGACTAATCAAAGTTGAAATGTTGCCTACGTTATACGAAGACAGTAATGCTGCAATTAAGTTGGCCAAATCTGAGGAGTCTAAAGCCTTGAAGCATATTGTAAAATTGTGTTATCATTATATTAGAATCGAGGTGGCAAATAAAAATGTTAATATTAGGTGGGTCAGTTCAAAAGACCAAATTGCTGTATACTGACTAAGGCCTTGGATATTCAGCATTTGAACAATTGAAAATCTTATTATGACAAAGTGCGATAAATAATTATTGTACTGTTACAGGAGACACATTTGATGTGTTCGACTAAGAAGAATCTATGAGTGGTCAATAGATTGTATGGATAAGTTTACGTGGATATTTTATAAGTTTATTTAAAAAAATATATTAAGTTGTTTTAGTTGTTTAGTACGTAAGTTAATATAGATTCTATGTTGTTTGAAACTGAAGGGAGTTTGCTGTAATAAGTTGTTTAGTTATATTATGGAGGTACGTAAGTTAATATAGATTCTATGTTGTTTGAAAATGAAGGGAGTTCGCTGTATTAAGTTGTTTAGTTATAATATGGAGTTCTGAGTTAAATTTTGTCAATAAAAAACTTTTGTAGAAAGACGTTTTTCTTTTAAGTTTCAAATATGGGGGTAACATACCACGTTGTACAATATGGGGAGGTTTCTCTTTCAGTCTATTGGAATCCAAGAGCGATTGGTGAAGGTTGTCAAATTCGAGGCTTTCGAACTTGCCAAGAAGGGAGCGACGGAGAATAAAAGTAAGTTGACCATCCAGAAGCTGTGCATATCTATGGTTTTCGACATAGAGCAAGTTGACTATCCGGGAGCTGTCTAGTTTCTATGAAAAAGGTGTGTCAGAAGTAGTCAGAAAAAAGAAGTATGGCGGATATATATATGTAGATCTTGTTAAGAAGAATAAAGGTGTTACCATAAAAATAGTTTTTAAAGAATTTATTACCTACTAAAGTTTAACTGAATTAATTCGATTGTGACAAATATTCTGACGGATATGTACTGTTTAATGGTTTACCTTGTCAGATTGTTAGGTTGATATTTGATGTTAAGATTGAATTATATATACTATATTATTAGACAATTTGTAATGGCGAAACAGCCGCGACAATTTTACAGTTTATTTGATGCAACAGATAAAGTTATACTCGTTATCCGAATACATTTCCACATATCGTTCAAAATATAATTGGTTGTTTGTAGTGTTTTCCCTATGTGTTAGCGCTGGCCGACGCAGTCGTTGCAATTTTGCACTTACATGTCCATATCATTGAAAGTACAAGAAAATCGTCATCTTTTGCTGTAATGTAAGCAGCAGAACTATTTGCTCCAGACTCAGATTCATTTTTTTGTGATTTCTGAGGTTAGGATGGATGATTACCAATACTGACACAACAGCCACCAACATAGGAACTTCCGTTTTGGCGTTAATGTTAGCTGACCATGTTTATATCAAAACGCACATTTTTTTTTTTGACGTGAACGTGTCGTTACCAAATGTTGTCATCGTTGACCGAATAGTCCACCGCCAAAAGACGCTAAATATTTGATTAGAGTTACTGGTGTCATAGTATCACTGTTGTTTATACCGCCTGTCGATCAAAATTAGCAGTGCCTAAATAATTTCGTCAAAAATCAAAATTTCTTGTGAAAATAATGGTCGAGAATGAACAACATCATTGACTCAGAATTGATTAACCTACGGCAGGGCGTAGATCAACACAAAAGGCAAGGCTATAGGAATAGTACTCATGGGTGATCATAGTCTTTTTAACAATTCATTTGAAATGTGGTAGTTGTCAATAAATCCTATTATTATTATTATTATTATTATTATTAATTATTTGATTAACGGTTTTGTACCATTTAGATTTTATATAAACCAGGTTGTCATCAGCTGTGTCCTCCATTACTATCATTTTGTCGTGTCAAGAAAGTAGTTCTCATATTCTCAAACGTCATGCAGATGTTGCTACTTACCGGAATCTAGTATAAATTTGAATGTTTCGACAGTATAAAGCAAACTGTCTAAGTTATCAAGCAGGTCGTGAACTAATTGTACTGACAGTTGACAATATATAGTTTATCCTTATGTCTCGCGTTTTCAATCTTTTATTATTCTCTCCACATATTTCCATCTGGTTGTGAGCCCAGGAGAAAAAAAAGTAGAGTCAAAGGAGTAAGATAACGCGCAGTTAAGTTTTCATTACATCATGGCGACGTCGTGATTACCTTCAATAGAAAAATTGAAAGGACATATACTACAATGATTAAATTTAAATTTGGCACCCAAACTGGATACAATACGGCGGCCAATTGCGGTACTTTATATATCTAGTGACTACCAAATTCCGGTAACTAGTGACATATGCATGACGTTTGAGAACATGAGAACTACTACATGTTAAAATGATAGTAATGGTGGACACAGTTGATTACAACCTGGTTTATATCAAAAGTAAATAGTACAAAACGATTAACTAAATAATTATACAACTTTAAAAACCTTAATAGGTCGGTTTTTAACGAAGCAAACAGGTTATTTAGAATAATTTTGAGTGATTTTAACTTTGGTACTTGTCGATGTGACATTCGTTTAAATTAAATTGATATTTTGCTGTCCCAATCCTGCAACTGTAGAGTAAGCAATTTTCCCAAAAAAGTCCGGTAAGTGGGGCCAGCGGTGAACACGTGCAACTCATGATTCGACAGGCCGGGTAAAGCAGTCATCAAGCAGGTCGTGTACTGGTGAAATAATTGTCGTGGCCTGCCCTATTAGAAATAGATATTATTTCTGCTAATGATCATTAAATTTCATTCTTTTTACAAGAAATATTCCATTGGTTTTATATTTTATTATTTGATACTAACACAGATTTACTAATTCGAGCCAACATAAAAATTAATGGAAAATTCGGTAGATTCATTTAAGATCATTAATTATCTTGTGTAAGGGTTGATTTACCCTAAGCAAAGATGCTGGTGCTAAGTGCTATTTAAAAAATGAAGTTACCTTGGGCTAAAGTTAGGCAAATGGTCACGATTATAGTGGACACCGGTATATAATTATATTGATTTTAGTTTCACTGTTGTATTAAGTCAAGTATGTATGTATGGCATTTAAAATACGATATATCTAAAACAAATGCATATACAAACGACGCTACCTCATCCGACAGCTTGCAGCAAATAACACCGTTGTTATTACAGATAGATGTGTAGTAGCTTATATAAAGTGATGTTGTTTTTCTACGTAGAAATTGAAAATGGAATAATAAATAGGGTATTCCATCTAAAATAAAGGAGTAAGAATGTGTTTTCCTACTTTTGGAACCTCCTGTATAATTAAAAATATTTTTAATTTATGCAACATTGAATTCTGTAAAACTTTTGTATTTACAAAAAAGAACTTTTTCCTAAAATCAAAAATAGGACAGCCTGTGCAAACAAAAAATTCAAGCAATGAAAAATTACCTAGAAAATATTCCTCTTCAGAAAGATCAGGTCCTATTTCTGTGAATATATTTTCTACTGCATCTTCTGGCATATTTTCACCTGCAACAATATTTTTCTGTTAGGATTCACACATTAGATTGCATATAAATGTTTAATAGTTCTCTGCATATTATTTATTACTCTTACTATTTTACCTAACATCACTTGTCTCTATAGACATGTTACTACAAACATACCTAGCATTAATGAGGCGAATAAACATGTTACACAATTACTTATTCCATTAAAATGGTTTTTTTCCACTAATTGTTTTGCACTAACGTAAATTTATACACAGCTAATTGAATTTATATTACTCTTCCATTGTTCTTATTCAATAACTGGTGTGAAACTGCTTCTCATGACTTTATTTATAAGATGTTTGGTTTTATTTCGTTTTCATTTGAAAGAAGTTGTTCAACTACAAAAAATTTACCTGTAGTTTTTATATTGTGTTCCTCCACTGCATAATTCTCTTCACAATCTAATTGTTGTCCAAAGTTGGCTGCAAACGAAGATACATTTTCTGTGACTGCAATTATCACCTTAAGCACAAGTTCATAAAATAATTCTGCCATATGAAATACCTGGATTGAATAATGTGGGAATTGCAATTTTCTTTAATCGATTCTTCAGCATACTTGCAAACATGTGATCTTCAAAGTGCTCACTTGCAAAGCCGATAATGTTTGTAGCAGTATCCAGCAGTATTACCTGCCTTATTGCACATTTGGAATTATTAATCCAAATGTTACACCTGGAAAAATAAGTTATACACTGATGATCAATTGTTTGGGAGGTAGATCTGTAAATGTATACCTTCTAAAATCCTTTGGAAACCTGAAGAAACTTAAATTGTAATTGTTCCTCGCATCATTTTTGCAGGTGGGAGCACTGCAACGATTATAACCAATCCAGCTAGTTGGTGCAACTTCCCTTGGTTCCATCATTAAGCACTGCAAATAGTTAGTATTATGTATTGCTTACATAGACCTTTAATAAAAGAAGAGTAGAAAACAGAAAGGAAAAATAAAATGCTGATCACTTGGGTACTTTTTACTCTAAACATTGCAAGTGCACTTCTGACTTCCCACTTTAAAACATCTACCGTGGTGGTAGTGGTATTAGTCCATAGTTTTGTGTATTTTGGACATTTTTAAGCGTAAATAAATTCTATTAAAATACTTACGAAAGATCACTTAAAATTGTACACAAAAATTGTCCGTTTGTGAAACACTACAAGTCTATAGAAAAAAAGCTACAAATACTAGCACCTCACCAACATTTTCCAGAATGAAATGCAAGAATCACGTGCTGCCCAATACGATTCATTTATCAGCGTCTACGGTCATTTTGTGTCATTCATCTGTCAATGCTGTCAACCCAAAAACGGATGAGAGCGGAAAACCACACCGTTGTTGCTACTTCACATGGGTTGCTCGTTTCGTTGGTGCAACAGTTCTACAGTTGCTCACGGAGAGAAGATTCACTCTTTATGTATTGAGATCTTCTCAATATGCACCAATGTAATTGGTATAACCTCAATGAACAAACCTTATATATTTTTTACAGTGCTACCAACCGTTTACCACATTTCACCGTTATATGAACTAAAATTACTAAAATAGATACATACGGCCGTTTGCACCGTTCGTGATTAAGTTATAATTAACATTTAATCATAATTAAAGTTTAAATTCCGTTGCACGATGTCTTAATTAATAATTAAATCCTTAATTCGTGATTATCTTTAATCAGTACCTAAGGTACGAATCAACTCATAATTAAAGTTGGCGCAAGCGTAGTTTCTTTGTCTACAATCATGTTTATAGGCGATTATAGGTTATGTTATGCGGTTTTTGGTTATAATACAAATATCTGTGACTGTAAATTGAAATAGCTAGCTATTAAAGTGTTCACTATGAAGATTAGGACAAGGGATAGCGCGTGCAAGAAGTGTATATTTGGCAGGGTTTAGAAAGTCCAAGGTAAATCAAAAATTATTTCCCGAAATAAAAACTGACAATAAATGTATTTGAGCATTATTCGTGGTTTCAGGTGGGAATGACCCGGTGGTATTTCGTAATAGGAAAGGATATCTTTCTATAAATTCACAATTTTTATATGATGCTAACTTAAAAATAATGGATATCAGTACGATGGCATGAATACACATTTACGATCCATTCTTTCCATAAGCGACAGTGGATATGCCTCAAAAACAATTATTGACCCCACTGTTAAATTCTGAAACAGTTGTGAAAAATCGTTATAATGAAAGCCATATTACAACACGGATATTATCATTGAAAGCATGTTTCTAAGAAGAATGTTTTCCAATACTGGCATATGGTTGTCGCTTAAAGCTGGATACCTTATGCAGTAGTAGTTGCTACCTCAGTATTGCACAATATAGCCAAAAATATGGTAAAGAGGAAATCAATGAAGAAAAATTAAATCAAGAAATTTTAATGGACAACTTCATGAGATTAATTATGCGCTGTTGATGATTGTACCTGCTGCGACACAGGCATTACTAATTAATGATTATTTCAACAATTTGTAATTCATTGCTATATAGAAATTAACTTTTTGAACATTTTTTTGTGTATTTGTTTTCTTTGGCTTTTAATATAAACGAAATATATTTTATTTACTCTAAATGCGTTATCACTTATTTTTTTTAAAAGAAATATTGTCTATGTAACTAACCATTTACTTATTAAATAAAAGGGAACAAAATATATAAGGAAATGATGGTAATAATAAAATAATTCTAACAAGTAATAGCAGAGGTCAAAATAAGTATCAAAATTTGAGCATTTGCAGAAAAACAAATAAAGAATTGCATAATGAAAAAAAAAAACCTGCATTCACATATTAATTCCATTTAAAACTACTACTCAACTTTTTTATTTCAATATCTAATTCTGTAGCAATTTGCTTCAGCTTAAATTCCAATAACTTCAATGCCGCTTAAAATCGCGCATTTGCATAACGGCGCATTTTTCATTATGATGGAACAGTGTTCCCAATAGAAATACGATTTTTGACTAAAAAACTAAACTTAACGCACTGCCAACCTATATTCTGTCGCAAACTTTTTAATTACTAATCATTGATTAAATTGTTCGGTGCAATCATTCTATTTAATTCGTAATTTATTTAATCTTTGATTAGTTAATTAAAATGTTAATCACAGACGGTGCAAACGGCCGATAGGATACATTATTTATTTGACGTTTCTTGTAATGTTTGTATTACAATGAATAAACATATCTATCTATCTATCAACAATGTCCTACTTTTCTAAAAACCGCTACAACAGTGGATATGGCGTGAAAGATGTAAAAAAAAATTCTAAAATTCTATTTATTTAAATGAAAATATAAAGTCCCAACAAAAAAAAAATACGTTAACATTAATTAGTAAGCACACATTTCCATAAATCCCAAATAATCAATCCTAATTTTCGAAAATGAAAAGAAAATAATTAAAACCCAAAAATGCTATTTCTATATTTAGATTATGTTCGAAGCGGTTTTGACTTTGACATCTCTGAGAATCAATAATGGTGCAAGCAACAGTAAGTTACTAAAAATAACTAATAATTCGGACAAAATAGACGCTCGGTTGAAAAAAACATTTATTTAAAATTATGTACATGCGTATTTCTTTTTCTACATTCAAGTTTGATAGATTAAATATATTTAAGCAATTGCTTGTTTTTATAAGGAAATTGAAGGGATATATATGTTAGGAACAGCCTTTATAAGTTCTCTCGTCAATAAAACTTCACAAATAATTTAGCAAATGTATTAAACGTATTCATCACATTTTCATCATCTCAATCGTACAATACTACCAACTTTACTTTAAATACATTTCCATATATAACATGTAGAAAAATATTTAATACAAAGTACTTAATTATCTACAAATATATTTTATCACAGAATTTACATAACGTGTGGTAACAATATAAAATAATTACATGGATTGTCACTATTGTCGTAAAGGATCAATAAAAAATGTTAACTGTTAATCTAAGCAATTAAGCATCCTTAACTACCAAATTTAATTTCCCGCATTTTCTTGTAACTTCAACGTTTGAAACATAAAATTACCACCTTTGTACTACATTAATAGTTATTTTAATGCCTTTACGTTGAATTCACAAAAAAATGTGGCGGGAAATATAAATTTGGTTATTAGGGATTACTCATTGTTATTGATATTGGAAACAAATAAGTTTGTGGTATTTATGTCTGATTTTGTTTGTTTTATGTTGTAATGTTTCCATTTTTTTTTTTTGAAGATAAATGAGTCACAATCGATGCAATCTGACTTTAAATAAATAGTTATATCAGTTTAATACATTTAGATCTATTTATTCAAAAATATTTGATTATGAATATAGAACTATAAACTTACAAATAATGGCGGTAAGTTCTAATTCTACTCCCTGGCATGTAAATAAGTAGTTGGTTTGTGAATCAGATGTTACTAGATTTGTTTATACTTATATTTTACAGAATGGATGTATGTTTGGAGAGTTTTTAAACTTATCTATGAGTCAATCGATTATACTTTTTCACTATTTACTTAACGAACTAAACAGAGACCAACACTATAACTGATGGATTACAAAAGATTTTAAAATTCCCCAATTTTAGATACTATAAATCGTCTGTATCTACTGCACTTTTACTTGTATACCTATAATATAATATATTAATAGATTTCCTAAAAGCAGCAAGTGAAAACAAAAAGAAAATCTGCTCGTTTTTTTATATTTTTTTGTTGTTGATTACAAATGTATAGTTTGACAGCTCTAACCACTATAAAATATTGTACTTATAATAGTATTTCCAACAATTACATTTTCAATATCAAGTCTATAAGCAACGAAACAGAAAAAGTTCACAAATAGTGACCAAATGTTGTACATCTAGATGTAAACAAAATTGAGGAAAATGCCAAAGTGCAACTGGATAATAAAAATATTGCACATTCTTTTTTTGAAAAGACTCTTGCGGTTGAAACTTGTACTATAACCTATCTTTCAGAGATTATCTTTTAAACAAAATGATAAGGAAATGTTCTTGTTAGATTCGCCAACTATTCCATGAAAACAGTAACAAGTATTTTGGAAACAAGCATGAATTGATGTTTTTCAATGGTTATAGTATTTCTGAGAGTGAATTATTAAAAAATATATAAATTCTCATAGACACACTTTTTATTATTCCCGCTACATTTTTCTATACTCGTTTTTATTAAGATAATATTCTTCCACTGTTAACTGCAGATAAAGTCACAAGAATTGGAAATAAACGCCGAAAATACGTTTTTGTAAGGGGGTGGCAATTGTCACTTTTTTGCAAAGAATCGAAATATCTCAAAAACAAATGAATTTAGGTATAGGGATCTCTACATAAATTTTAACTAGAATTTTAAGGGCAATTTAAAAAATATACAAGATGTAGCATTTAAAATAAGAAAATTAATGTCACACCCTGTATAACCGAAAGTGCTAGAGACTTGTACATATTTTGCTCGATTAGGCCAAATCCACATTTGATCACACTAAAATTTTTCTGCTAAATAGCTTTCATATAGAGATGACGTTCGCGTTGCGACACCCTGTATAATCTGCATCGATATATATATTTTTTTTTGCAAAAATTATTACCTGACGTATAGACATTTCATCTAAAACTAGGTTTAATAATTGTTTATTTATTGTGATTATTACGTAATTTTATTGCTTCAAAACCTTCCTGCGTAAGTCCTAAGGCCTTTGTTGAAGAAAATTTTTAAAGTTACATAGAAAATGGGTGAAACTTTGCCTTTTTTTAATGTCTCTCAATTTGCTAGCAATTAACACTTCCAGCTCTTCTGAAAAATCTTCCTAGAAATTTTAATTCAATCACTATGTAAAACTGTAAACTCTTAGCACTAAATTAGCATCTGCTTCATCTGAAAATGAGATCGCTTACATACGATTGAAAAATGTCTTGTAATGTTTGAACACGTCTACGAAGTCTTCTATTTTTTTGTTGAAGAGTCTTAATTGCAGTGCGTTGTTTTCTGACTTTATCCTGCGCGCACTTAAAGTATCTTCTAGCTCTTTCAGGAGTTGATAAATCAGGAGTTTTTGATCTATGCTCTGCTGCATTGCCAAGAAATAGAAACTATATTTTATTATAGGTAAAAGATAAATTGGATATAATATATCATGAAAATCTATGTAAACAAAACTAACCTGTTAAACTAGATACTGTGGTATCTTCAGTACTTAAATTTAATGGATCTGTTGCATGATCATCCTCAGTTGTGTTCGTTTCCTCTGCTATATCATATTACATAGATTAAGATCCAATTTGGATAAATATGAATTTAATTGTTTTTTCACTGTTTTAAAAACTTTGTTTAAAACAACCTAACTCTGAATATAAATCAATAATAATAAATATATGGAAATTAACAAGACTACCTTCTCAGGCAAGCATTTTAATATTGTTCTATACTTGTAGCAGGGTAACTTGCTAATTATCGACTGGTTCTTCTTTATTGTTCTGCTAAAAGTGAAAGTTCGAATATTTATCTATTAACATTTTATAGATGAATCTGTACAACTTACTTGGTATGTCTGCATTCATTCCTTCATCTATATTTACTACTTCTGATTTAACTGTAGAAGCTTTAGTTTGGGCCGGAACAGTTCGTTTCACATTTCTCATAGGAACTGCGAACTCTTTCAATATTAATCTACCTCCTCTTGCCTTTGCATCTTTATCTTGAAAATCTTCGGCATTAAAATGCTTTTCACATATGTAACAATTTTGAACATTATCGTCAATATTCATCTTACATGCTTTTTTCCAAGCATTACACAAATTTGAATTCTTGGGAAATCTAATGGTTTGAAATATATATCCTTTCAATTATAATTAACATGATTCAATGTTAAAACTCACCGAAATAAAGTGTGTGTATTAGTTACTCCCAGAAGTTGTTTATAATTGCATAAAATGCACTTGCGTGAAAAATAATTTCTTCACCATTTTTTATGTTATTATGTAACAATAAAAACTATGATCGTCTACTATGAAACTTTTTATCCTTGACTTTGACAACACAAAAAACCACAAAAACTTATAACAAGGTATGTATGGATAATATTCAGAATTTCAAAAAAAAAAAAAAAATATTGCATGAACCTGCCACCAGTGCAAACAAGTGCCACATGAGTGCCACCTGTAAACAAAGAACTCAAATTACCAAATGTGACCAAAGGAACTAATGAAACTGACAAGAACGTTCTTAATAACCCTGATTAAGAACTAACAAAGTAAGCAATAAAAAGAAAAAAACCCAAAGTAGTCGACTATCTTATTCACAGTAGCATTAAAATACTTTCTTTTTACTTTTTTATTATTAGATTATTACAATGTACATATATTAAACATTGCGCAATGAAATCCCTGCTTCGCACTTTTAGGCCCTTTAAAATAAGCAAGTCTAGCAACCCTTCGCTAGAGTGTACTTACTAGTGATAGGCATAATCAACGATTTCGATAATCGAATGATCATTCGATTATCACTCATTCGAAGAAGAGTAGTTTTTTAGGTCCTGACTTGCTTTTTTTGTGCATGTGTTTTTCATTTGTTCATATCATAACCTTTTTTTAGGTCCTCATTTTCTTTTTTTGTGCATTTTGTTTTTCAATTGTTCATACCTATGACCTTTTTTTAGGTCCTCACTTCATTTTCTTTTCTATGTATTATTCCTCATCATTCGTGCAAAATCGTTCATTACTCATAATCGAATGATCATTCATAAATTCAAACGTCATAATCGAATTATCGAATGATGCCTTTTCGAAATTCGATTATGCACTCCACTAGTGGTACTGGCCACAGAATATCTAACAACCAGAACATCAACTTGGCTTGGCGGGAAGGGTTCGCGCATTCTCAACGCGTAGCTTGATCCGCCATTAAATCGGGCGAGAGCTTGTGGTTCCGGCTATGTTCGCTCTTTGCATTAGGCACACGTCACTGACTTCAAGTTTATATTCGTATGTTAATTTAAATAGTGTTATTAAGTGCAAATCGATAAAATATTGAAAATAATGGAAAAGAAAGTAAAATAATTGTAAAAATAAGCGATATTCTTTCATTTTATTCGTAGATATGTATGATATTCTCGAAATTCACTTCAGTTAGGTCTGTCAGGCACGGATTTTATCGAAGACCGAGATACTGAACATCAAGGTCACGAAATTTTGCCCACTCAGATAAAAGAACCGACAAGAGTTTGCATTCTGTTGTACGATATTCTGTGGTGCTGGTGGGTGGTGGGATAATTCCGGTGCCATGAATTACGAACAAATGTATTGTTTGAATCAGTGTTGCCAACCCGTGGGATATTTCCCGATTCGTGGGATTTTTTGTTTGCATAGCCATGTGCTAAAGATTATTTAATCAAATTAATGATTCATTAATCGGTTTGGATAATAGTTTGTGATGCATTTTAAAAGTAAAATATTTAATTAACAATAGAATTGCATATAGTGCAAACTCGCCGTTAGAACACAAATGCATGCTATTCTATATATCAGAAATTATTTACTAATAAATTATTTGTTTACGTTATTTACAGAGTGGTGCGACTACTATTTTATTTTACTAATATAGGACTGGATCCCATTGCGTCATCACGAGATACGCAAGAGCATATCTTGTATATTTGTACCATGGTATTTACTATGTTTCTGTATTCGTGGGAATTTTGTTAAAAAAAGGTAAATTTTGATAGTTGTCGTGTGAAATTCTATGCTTAAAGGTTGGGAACACTGGTTTGAATTCAATGCTGAAGGTGATGTAAAATGGCGACAATCTTCGTTCGGATCACGTGTGAAATCTTAGTATATTAATTTTGTATGTACAATGTAAATTTATTTTTCAAAAGGGTGCACAGAACCCATAACTATAAACCATTTTGTTACAATGGCCATCAAAATGATTGTGTATGTATGTTTTGTATTACTTACATGTATTTGTTTGTTGTATATATTTTCTAGAATGTCTTTCAAACAGTTACATCTCATAGTGAATGAGATAAATTGTAAATTATTTAGTCAATGCACTTAGGTATATTTCAACAAAGATACTTCACAAAATACTACCTTGGATTTATAATCGATTCGAAAGATGTCATTAATCTGGGGGCGGCATATTTGTCAACAATTGATATAAACGGAAAGCCTATATTTGGCATATATTCTAGAAACATTTTTAGTGAAAACATTGGCCAGAAATTAGTAAAAAATTTAGTTTACGGTCAGGCAAACTGGGGGTGTATAAATCCAACTCAAAACTGATCTGTAGTTGTTGAAACATCCTAAATATATTGAGATGGCTAACAATCCATCTCTAGTATTAGGTGAAATTGATGTAAAGAACCTGAAAGCAATTTCAGAGACTATCATTGCCATGGTATATGTAGTAGCGAAACTGCAACTCAATTCCTGGGCAAATCAGAAAACGGTTCAACATTGGAACAATTGCCCTGGTTTTGGTATATGCAAGAAAGTGCTTTTCATCTAATCATGTCAGAACCGGGAACTATTTGAACTTTACCTTAAAAGTGTCGATGTGATTATTTCTTTTTTTGCAGGTTATGCAGATTGAGAAAGTACCTACACAGAATCGGACTCTCTAATTGAGACTAATGCCGGCTGTGTTAGGAAGAGGGGGTAACAGTAGAGCACATCTTCTGCCGCTGTCCGGCTGCTATGAGAATCAGGTATGTGAGCTTTGGAGAAGGTTAACTTCTCTGTGGAGGCCTGAAAATAATTCATTCGACAAGATCCTTTAATGGGCTGAATTAGTTGAATGAACACTAGCGATACCATGCCGCTCGTACAATAGTTCTATGTAGTAGACGCGCCGTGATTGATTGAACCATACACATGGTATTTTTCTTATTAATTACCACCAGGTAGTCTTTAAACAACAATCATTTTGCTATAACATGATTTAAAAAAGAAACGTGTAAGTTATATTTTCAACTCAAAAGTCGATATTCTGTAAATATCATTTTTACTTTATAAATCTTCCTTGGGTATGCTGATTTTTTACTTATACCGTTGCTCACAGTGAAAATCGTACAGCTGTACTTTAAGCTATATTTTATGACAAAGCACAGTTTTAGAAATAATTAAAACAAGAAATTAATAATTAATGTATTTCTCAACATCATGAGAATAAAATGATCACAGATCAACTCAACTTCCTATTCTTCATAATTGCAAATTAAATAAAAATAAAAACTGTTCCAAAAATAAAGGTCACATTCAAAATCGTACACTTCTGGAAAATTACCAAAACAAGACAAAGTAATAAGTTAATATTTTGTTGAATAACCCCGATTATCAAGTATCGCTTGTACTCTTCGAGGCGTCCATTTGACTAAATCTGTAAGGTGCTCCTCATCGATAGTTTGCCATTCTTCCTGAAGGACTTGTCTTAATTGTTGCTTATTGAAATTTCGTGTTTCCGGATGCCGCCCTCAAGTTTATGCCATGTTCAATCACATTCAAATCTGGTGATTGTGGCGGTGTTTGAATGACTTTTGGGCAATTATACAATGTCCATTACTTCGCAATGCCCGAAGAATGTTTGGGATCATTATCAGCATAGAATCGAAATCTATCTAAAATCCCCATTTTTTTCAGCGCTGCTTTTCAAATTCTTTTTTAAAATCTTCAAATAACCCCATTTATTCATAATACCTTCCACAAACACAAGATTTCCTACACCACTCGCAGAAACACATCCCCATACCATTTGTGATCCACCTCCATGTTTTACGGTCGCACGCAGATTTTTCACCTTCATCTCTTCATTTGGTTTACGCCAAATTCTAACTTTACCATCATATCCAAATATATTATACTTGGACTCGTCTGTGATGACGTTTTTCCAGAAGTTAAATGTCTCGTGTATATATTTTTTAGCAAATTCTATTCTCTTAATCCTGTTTCTCTTATTTATGTAGGGCTTATTTCGCGCAATCCTACAGTTTATTATATTATTTATATTTTATATTTGTGTCTTCTCAACACTCTTCGCACCGTTTCTGGGTTTACCTTTTTGTTTAGATATTGTTTGATATCTGCAGCTATTTTTGGTGCACTATTTTTTGGATCTTTCTCAACTTTTCTAATAATCCAATTTTCATCGCGATCATTTAATTTTTTTCTTGGACTAACTTTTGCTTTATTTACAACACGATAATCAGTTTTATAACGTTTAATTATGTTTTACACCGTGGAAGAACTACGATTAATAATTTTTGCAATTTCTCTATATGATTTTCCATTTTTAAAATGATGGATCGCAAGTTCACGTACTGCAACGGTAGTTTGTTTCATTTTAAAAACGCTCTTGCTGACTTGAAGTACAAATTTGAACTAATCTTTCAAGAAGGTATTTTGTGAAACTTATACAAACCTTCTACTATAAAAAAAAATCCTTTGAAGATTTCATTGCATCACGACGGATTCATGATGTGAGCTATCTTTGTTTGTACGATTTTGAATGTGAGGTGCACGACTTGCATGTTACTATTGATAAAAAAAATTAATAGGATACACCATTTATTTTTTTCTATATCCGGTATAATATCGACATACACGTATTATACGATCGTAATTCGCAGTTATTTATTTATTTTCTTCGAATATATATTCGACAATTTTTACAAAATTTATACATTATAGACCGTACGATTTTCACTGTGAGCAACTGTACATACACATTTATACAGGGTGTCTCAGCGAGACCATTCGTTGGAAGATTATGGGGTTCTAGTCAAAATAAAAATTCGAAAATTCAGAATTAAATATAACGGTTGCATTCTTTTTAAATAAAATACTTTCTGATTGCTAACGTCATACCGGAAATCACCCACAATTGTGACTTTGACAGCGTTTGACAGTAATTCTTTGAGACACATGTTTTCCCTGACACACTGTGTATGTCAGGGAATAATTATCTCTTAAACCATCAATCTGAAGTAGAGTCCTCGTCAAATCACATGGATGTTAAGCTGCGCAAACCTGTTATGTCATAAACTACTATCCAACCAAAAAATATAGCACAGGAAGGGCTAATTCAAAAGTTAGAAATTATACTACAGTGCACTCTCGATTATCCGGGGTAATGACCGGGAAGGGTGCACGGATAATCGGAAATCACGGATAATCGGGAATCACAGATAAATGGTAAGACGAAACGCAAAAAACTCTATATTTATGTATATGTATCTATTTGTAAGTTTTCTCTAAATTCTGAATGTACAAAATACATATTTAAAAAGATATCTGTACGTTACATGTAGACACGTATCTATAAATGTACGGATTTAAATACACAACAAACAAAAAGTATGAAATTTAGAAGAAACAACCAAAAATACAAGAAAATGAAAAGTAATTCTTAATTTTTCACTCGTTTAATGATTTAATGTGATTTGTGATCTATTCATTTTAATCTTTTCCAAAATAATCATTTATTGTTGATTGTTTTGTATTCCTATTTGGCTTTGCACCTAATGTCGGCACGAAGATTATGTAAAGCAAGTTTTATAGGTAACAACTCATTGCCCTGCTGCTCTAAGTACTCCAAAAGACCTTGCACGTGTTCAAGAGCACGGGAGTGTGGAATTCGGTTTTCGATTACAAGATCTCCGTATGAATTGTTGTCACTACTTCCACCTTCTTCCACATTGTCACAAATGCGATTAACAATATCCTCTTCTGTAAGTGTCATGTACCCTGGTAAAGACTCGTCAATATGCAACCACTCTTCAATGTTTTGTATGTCAACATCTTTCGCATCTATTCTGGCACGTAAAATGCTACGCAGTTCGGCAAGTGGTATGTTAAACTCAGCATCGTCGTCGTCAGAATCAATGTCTTCATTTTGATCTTCATCATAACGGAATATTTCTTCCAAGATTTTTGTAGTGTTGTTGACCGCACTTTGCCCCAGCCTTTTCCAGTTCGTAATTGCATCCAATAAGGTTAGGTTCTTCCAAAACGTTTTTAGATCAGAATGTTTCATCACTCACTATTTGAAGCAAACCACTACGATAATGACGTTTCATTGTGGCTATCACGCCCTGATCCATCGGCTGAATCAGGGCTGTTACATTTGGTGTAAATATTTAACAAATATCTGCCCATCGCTTGATTTCAACGTTAATTCGGGAGGATGAGATGGAGCATTGTCCAATAGCAGTACAGCTTTTTGAGGTAATCAAGAGATTTGAGATGCGTCTTTACCTGGGGCACAAACTTTTTATCAAACCATTCTTTAAAAATTGCTCTATCCATCCACGCACCCCTTTTGATTGAATAATCTACAGGCAAGTTTAAAACATCCGTTCTTTAAAAGACCGCGGTCTTTTTGCCTTCCCAATAACACAAAGCTTTACTTATGGGTACCGTCAGCATTTACACAACACATAGCAGTTAAACGTTCTTTCGAAGATTTGTGACCTGGTGCTTGACGCTCCTTCACAGAAGCAAGCTTTTTGTTGGCAGACATTTCCAATACAAACCAGTTTCGTCGGCATTGTATATTTGTGCGGGGAGTAAATTTCACTCTCAATAAACAAACGAAAGTTCTTTTACGAAAGCCCGAGCTGCGACTTCATCGTTGCTTAGCTTTTCTCCGTGCATACTTATTTGACGAATACCATGGCGCTTTTTAAATCTCGTCAACCACCCTGAAGACGCATTAAATTCACCTTCCATTCCCAGTGCATCGAAGAAAAATTTGCTTTACTTGCACAAATGGTTCCTGAACGGGAATTGCCGCACTTCTTTGCTGATTAAACCAAGTTACCATGGCGTTGTCTAATTCTTGATAGGTTGCTGGTTTCATCGTTTTTCGTTTTGATAAACCACTGGCACTAATCAGAATTAGCCGCATATTTTATTAGGTGTTCTTTATTAGATTTAATATCACGCAACGTTTGCTCGCCCACATTATATTTATTGCTACGTTTTTAACACCAACTCCATTTTCTAGTTTATTTACAATTTCCAGCTTTTGTTGGATAGACAAACAACACGTTTTCGTTTTGACGACATTAAGCAAGCACAATGTTATTTTACTAGAACGGTAAAACTCTATTTCCATTTATAAGCTCTCGTATCTAGTCACTTTACAACAATGTGAATCGTCTAGGCGGTTGTGTAAATGACGTGTCTGGACCTGTCTGCAGCACGGTTTTAGTGGGGAATTGCGGATTAACCGTGCCGGCACGGTTAATCCACTTTTGAGATGTTAGCACGGTTAAGCGGCAAACCGGATAATCGGGCCCCGGAAAATCGAGAGTGCACTGTACATGATTTTAATAAAAAGATTTCCCGTTTGTTTTTAAATGTTCGATGGCGATTGTTTGGCATTGGAATATATACCACATATTCCTACGTAATGTACGTACATTTTCTATACAATATTCATTATTACTCGACTTTTATCTCACTGTGAATCATAACAAAACGTCAAACATCCAATTAAAAGCTCGTTTTGGTTTTCGGTGCTGTCTAGATCCATTTTTTGTTGTTGTAAATTATGGCTTTTACTTGTTTTTAAAATTGCTTATCAAATTACAAAATAGTAATTGAGTAATATCTTGTAGAGGGTTCTCTTGCTTTTGAATGTTGCGCGGTACGAAAATAACTTGTAGGCTTTGCGGAATATATATTTACTCTTTAAAACATCTCACTACAAAATTACATAAAGTCACATAAAAAAATACAGTACCACCGTAGTTCCCATAATCTCCGCACCTCTCCTCCTTCCCATCGTATACAACTAACTTCACTTCGTTTGGCGCGCGAAGTTTGATTTGAAATTAAATTTTACAATCTAAATAAGTATATTTTAGTATGTATTGAACTTTTTATTAGTGATGGATTGGTACGAAGCAAACTGCTATTTTGTAATGTCTATTTTTAAAGTAGAGCGAAGAATTTCTGAACATCCCCCAGCCCCAAAATCACACGCACGAAAATCTTGAAAACAAATTCTACGCGGCAAAATTCAAACAATTTTTGCATTTGTGATACGCACATGTATATTGAGTATAGGCCTATGCTTAGAGTGAAGTTTATTTTCTGATATTAAATTTAAAATATGTGCTAATGCTTTCAAATCTTTAAACAAGAAATAGTCTTTATGGTTATTTTGAAGTAATGTAAAACCCGTTTTACTATGTGGTAAATGCTCTTTTAAAATATCCAGTATTTCATATATAGATGTTAAAGAATTTCGCGCAGAATATACAGAAATCAGCAGCAGGAATTTATCTAGGATGACAGAAGAGGAGGAAAGAATTTAAATAAATATTAGAAAGTGTAAACGTAGGATAGACAAGATACCTAACATTTATTTTTAAAGCTTCAATTCTTGACCATGTATATAATATTTAATTTCTTTTTCTCTTAGTTTTTAGGTCGTAAATATTGAAAACATGAATGAGTACGACGTTTCGCTTTATTGCAAAGCTTTTTCAAGTATATAAATAAATGTAAAAAGTGTAAATTATAAATAAAATGTTTTTGTTTAATAAATGACAAAATGTTTTGTTTACTACGATTTTGAATATATTATTATGTTTTATTTAAAGATTGCATTTTAAAATAGGATGTTTTGATTATTTGTTTTTGAATTCTGTAATTAAATAGTTCTTTAAAAATATTGTATTTAGTTATAAAATTAAATTATATAATTTTGTGAAATATTGTATATCGGTTTTATCATTGACTGCATTTTTATGTTTATAAATTTGATTTATTTCAAGTATATTACGTGTTTTTAATATTTTTTCACTCATGTTTTCAATATTTACGATCTAAAAACTAAGAGAAAAAGAAATTAAATATAAAATTTATTTATTACAAAATATACAATCATAATACATTTATTGTACACTTACAGGTTCTGCAAAAGAAACCACATTCAAATATTTATTTACAAAATATTTGCTGGACAGTTCTGTCCATCTAGAGTTGTGTTTCTTAGGTGCAAAAGCGCTAAATATATATCTTTACTATCATTAAAACATTTCTTCATTAATTTCTTTACAGTTTGTATTGTTCTCTCTACCTGCCCGTTTGATTGTGAATAGCGAGGAGTAGAAGTTATATATTCAAATTCCCAATCTCGACTAAAAGTTTTAAAACGTGCACTATTAAATTCAGGACCGTTATCTGATACAACTATACGGGGAATACGAAACCTTGAAAAAATTTGCTTCAAAAAGATAAAATTATATTTTCACTAGACATGTCATGTTTTAAATTTGTGATTTCGAAAAATATTGGATAATAATCGACTGTTATTAAATACGCTTCGTTGTTAAAATGAAATATATCACATCCTAATTAGTACCATGGGATTCTCTCTATTTTGTGAGGAATCATGGGCTCTGATTTTTGTGAATTCTGATACTTCTGACATATACGGCAAGATAAAATCATATTTTTAATTTGTTTATTCATACCAGGCCAGAAAAAAGATAAATTTGCTTTGTCGATACACTTTTTTATACCTGAATGTCCGTAATGCAATCTCTTAAGTATTTCTGGTTGAAAATCTTTTAGGTACTAGTAATTTCTGTTCCTTATACACTAAACCATTTATTTCCGTAATTTCATCCCTAAACCCTAAAATAAGTTCTAATATTGTGTGGTACATTTTTGATTTTATTAGGCCAACCTATTTTTATTTGTAACTTTAATTGTTTCAAAACTGGGTCTTCATCTGTTAAATGAACTAATTCCGTTCTACGTTTTTCCGTTGCATTTAAATACATATTTACAAAACAAACTTGAGCATCCATCTCAATATCTAAATTCTCCATATCCTATCCATATATTCTCGACGTTTTGAGTGTGAATATTCCGATCACCCGGGTGAACAAAATTTTCCGCGTATGTAACGATACAGTGTTGATAAATTCCTCCATCGATTTGATCGATGCTATTGTAGCTTCTCCAGGCATCACTAACTATTACCGAACCAGGATAAATCTATAAAAAAATATTCATATAGCAAAGAAAGAACATTTAACATTGGAAACTACAAGCTCAATTCTGAAAAAAAGACCATAAAATCTAAAAACAAAAGATACATAGATACTAATGCTACATTATAGGTACTATTTCATTTCCTTCGATTTATACCTTCTAATGTGGGCTGTCAATGTCCGCTTTCTTCGGATTCCACAAGAAACATTGCTGAGCCTCGTTCAATGCCTCCAAAAACCCAATGCCCCTCATGCCACTGGCCGCGGTGGTATTTTCGGTGGAAGAATTTGGATTCGTCAATTTCCACCATCTTCGGATTGAGATCTTCATCGAATCTTCGTATCACCGTGGGATTGCCGATGAGGCCCTGCTCGCAAATGTTTCTGCAGAAGTTGCACCAATCAATAACAGCGTGGGTTGATCGTGGCCCCAGTCCAGATTCACGAATGATGTTTTTCTGGCTCATGCCACAGCACCAACAATAAATGATTATTAACACCTGGTTAAGCGACAGATGGCTTTTAGCAAAGAACGAACCGTCCCTAACACTATTCCGTAACTCTCATTGCTCCACGAACCAATGGCTATGCAGTGCCCAGGGATACCCATCCTTCAGCGAGTTCTTCTTTACAAATGACATCCGTACTTCACAATTTCTGCAAAAACAAGTATTTCTTAATAAACGGTGCTTTACCAGCCAATAAATGCAAGATAAGTTATCATTGGAAATAATATCCCGCAATATGATACTAAACAGTCCTAATTTGCCCGTCATTCTTAATTTCAATGGGATTTACAATTTCGCTCGGTGTGATTCTGTTGCAACTAAGAACATATTCTGAAACTAAATAAAAATGTTTTAAAACCAATTAATAAACAAACAAATACAGAAAAAATAATTTAACAACAATTTGAATAGTTTTTTACTATTATAGTTTAAAATAAAATGATAATTATCAGTCAGATATATGTTTTAAGTAAGCGCAGATTTTCGCAGTGTCTGTTAAACAAGCGATAAAAATGCAATTAATAACTGTTCCGTAATTCAAATATTTGAATTTCAAATGAATACCGCTCATCTGCAATGACCAGTAATAATTAGCTAGGTACATCTGCAGCGGGATTCTGTAAAGCTCGTCTGACACGATCAATTTAAATATACATTTTTTTGTAATTTTTTCATGTAATAAAAAATTGAAAGAAACTAGTGCAAAAACATTGAAGCTAGAATTTTTCTGTATGCAGAGCCCTTCAATTTTTTCGTCATTTTTCTTTCGACGCAAGCGCAGAATTTTGTTTTTGAAGGTTATATTTGTATGTATTTGTTTGGTACATATATGAAAGTTTAAAAAAATGGATATTTTACTATTAGCTAGTATTGCTTCGGCGCAAGCAGCTATTGTGATTCTATTAAGAAAAAGAAAAGGCGTAACGGAAACAAACGCAATACTTGGAGCATTTTTAAGTTGTAACATATCTGTTTTGCATAGTAAAATAAAACACAACTACACTATTTATTTCTATATGCTGTAAACAAATACATAGTTATTTCTTCCATCGCATCATTCTGTAGCTCAGGATCTCCTAACGACCTTAACCGAGTATTCACAAACTCACAAAATACATTAATATCGTCTGCTTTCTCTTCCGAAGAGCCCGTACAGCACCTACAGCTTCCGAAATATTTGTCATGGCTGTAGAGACATCTGCTAATATATCATCCTCTGCTGTACGCTTCCTTTTTAAAGATGCGGTGTTGCTGGTGGTTGGTGTACTTCTGTTATATATTGCTGTAGAAGTAGATGGTGTAGAAAGTCCAACTTCCATTGCAGGTCCTCGTGTGCTGTTTTTTTCAATTAGATGACCATTTTCTTCATCCTTATAATTAAAAATCAAATTATTTAAAATATTAGAAAGGAAGGAATTGAAACAATGGTCCACTTTTTCACAATTTAAACGTTTTAAAGCTACCAATTTCGTCAAAACAACTTGATTAAAAAAATTGTGAGAAAGTGAATCATTGTTTCAATTCCTTTCTTCCTAATTATGTAATACACACAGTTAGAAAAATGGGTTAATTTATTAATAAAATATACTTACTAAATAAATATCCATTTCAGAATGTGTGCTATGTTCGCTACCCACCACTACTTCTGCGTTTGCTATTACCATGTCAGATATGGTATCTTTACTTTCAGGGGGAGTGCAATGTTCATATATAAAAAAACATTAACTCGAAATGCCATAATGTTGTATGATACACCTAGAACAAAAGAATTTAGTTATTAACTGTTACATTTAATTATATTACATTCATGCTTACTTCTTCTTCGCCTGCACCACTTCTAATTTCTTTTATTTTTCTCACTTCTGTCAAGAAATTGGTTCGAAGACTGTTTATTTTCACTTTAACTTCTGCCTGGCTGGTATATGAGGATTTATTTTTATCTATATAATAATATGATTAATCACCAGATCCCTTATCGCGTTAAATTTATAATGCAAATTACCAATTATATCTGAAGTGACTGAATAATTAATTAAACTCACGTATGCGTAGATAAGTGCATATCAAATTCATCACAATATACACGTACATATATTTATTTTCAGTTATTATTACTATTATTAATTTTCTAAATTTATTATACATCACCGTTATCTATGTAAAAGCGATCTTTTTTTGATGAATAATGAATAAACTTGTTATTAAAAAAATGCGGGGGTATGGGGTACCCCGTCCCCCGTTATTAGCTTTTTATGAAGATTGAGACCTTGAGACCATGTATTATGCTGGAAATTATGTTAAGGATAAAAACTTATTTCTGTTATAGTTCATTTATTATTTATATCCATAGACAAGTTTATTAATTTTGAAGCTTTATTATTATTTTTCTATTTTTACAATTATTAATTTTCTAAACTTGTTATACATCATCGTATTCTATGTAAAATCTGGTGGCAAAAATCACCGGGACAATGGCAGGCAAAAGAGTTCCTAAAGGAGCAGAGACCTGAATTCACAAGAGATCTACTGAATAAAGACAGGAAGACTGTCAAAATGATTGTAGGTCTGCTGACTGGTCACTGTAGACTGAATAGGCATATGTATAACATAGGCCTGGCAGATGATGCAACCTGCAGATACTGCCAAGAGGAGGAAGAAACACCAGTTCATGTGCTGTGCCAATGTGAAGGCCTGGCGAGGACAAGGTTTCTAGTAATGGGGGAGGAGAACCCCACAGCTAGTAGCTACTTAAAGAAGTCGCTCTCAAAGATGATAGGCCTAATTAAGAGGGCAAAATTAGAGAGCGTCCTCTAGGAAAAAAGGGGATCACAATAGATCTGAAAAGGTCGCGGTGAAACAGGTCGATATACCACCCCAATCCTAATCTAATCTAATCTAATCTAATCTATGTAAAATCGGCCTTATGATGAATAAGAAAAAGAAAAAATGTAAATCAAAATGGGGGTACGGGGTACCCCGTCCCCCGTTATTAACTTTTTGCGAATACGGACGACGCCACCCTTAGGCCATGCAATATGCTGCAAAATTATGTTAAGAAGAAAATTTAATATCTGTTATAATTTAGGAAATATTTGCAAAAATTGAAAAATCGTCCAAACTTTGGAGGGGGCTGTACCCCAAAATCGTGCGGATACGCCGATAAAAAAAATATGTGTCTCTTATTTTAAGGTACTCTTTCAATCTGTTAAGTTTCATTGAAATCGAAGGGGGACACCCGCCGGTGTTCCCCTTGTTAGTACTAAAAGTATTTTTTTTTCAAATGGAACGCCCTGTATATTTTTACACCATGTGATGTAGAATTGAATCCTCTATCGAAAAGCCGTAGATGTTCTTATATCTATCTCTAGCCCGTCTTTTAGCGATTTTTAGAGAATGTAGTTATTAATAATTAGTATTTAATTAATAGTAGGCGCTGAAAAACAATTTTAACTTTAAGAGCATATAAGAAAGACAAAATATAGTTTGTTTTTGATAAGACTGATAGGCGAGCCACTGTCAAGTAATGCTAACATACTATATGTACAACGTTCGTGCGTAGAACTTAAACTAAACTCGATGATTACTGTACATGGCTTCTTTGTAGTGTTTTCTTGCATCATATATACGTCGTACTGTCTGGCAAAACTTCATCCTTCTTGTGTTGAGGACAGTCACGCCGTAGATGTTCTGATGAACCGCAGTCATAGCAGGTCCTACGTTCTCTCTTGGGTTTCGGACATCCTCTAGCAATGTGACCGGTATAATTGCAATTAAAACAATGTAACTGGTTTGGTGTTGACCTCCCTGCTACAACGCGGTGTAGTGCGAGTCCGAGGGGTTTGCTGATGATCATTCTGTTTGATGTCATTCATCACTTGCAGCATGTGTTGCAACTGATGTTGAAAACGATCTTCAAATACCTCATGCGGTTTTTCATCTGCTCACACATGGTTATTATGAAAATTCCTTATTGCATTTCTTGAGAAACTGGCTTCATCGGTAAAAAGAATCTGTGTCAAGAATAGAGGTATGCGAACTAATGTTTGCAATATCCATTGACATAATGCAAAACGTGGAGGAAAATAAGCAGGTAGTAGTGCCAGAACGCTTAAGAATTTTCCAAACTGTCCAATGACACATAATACCACACTGTCAAAAATATTTTATATGTAAATTTGGTTTTGACTTTTTTTTGGCTTCTGGGGTTTTGCTCTATGCCCCGATATTATGCTTTAAGCCCTATGTCCATTGCTGGTTTTTCACAATAGGTTTCGCTACAGCTTAGTCTTCTTTCCGAAGGAGTTAAATGACATTGTCATGCAGCATTAACGAATAACGTTGTATTTACCTAAAATAATATCTTTGATTAGGGTTGTAAGTCCTGGAAAGGTTCCTTCTACTTACAACTTACGTGTATATTTTCGTGGTGTGCGGAGAGAAGAGGACACATTTCTTGATATTATCGATGGATCTGATGTATCTGTTTTATATTAGTCTATTTATACATTTTATTTAAAATTATGTCATCTTCATTTCAGATATGGGTCCATATATTAGGAAATCTATAAGGCAGTCGTGGGATGAGAGCCAAATCAGGGAAAACATAATGATAATGTAAACATAAATTTACATTATCATTATAGCCGATTATAGATTTAATAAATCATTCCAGTTTTTCATGCTGTGTGCTAATCAAAATTAAAATACAAATTTTAACAATACACTTCTGCTTATTGCAAGTTGTTTAATCAATATATTACCTGGAATATTGGACGTTATAATATCCATTTCACAGTTACAAAACATTTAAAATAACCACAAAACGATGCTAACAAATTGCGTCAATAAACAAAAGACGAGTAATCTGTGTAGAGAATAGCCAGTGAGCGAGATAGTAGATATTAGCATAAAACACAGCCAGTAGAGGGCGTCTAACTAGTATTTATTGAATTAATATGGAAGTCCAGCCCTCTGTTCAACCACTATCTATGCGCTATCCCCGTAAGGTGCTGATATCTGGCGGCAAAGGTAAAAAGGTACTGTTATGAATGAACCACGACTTGCTTGATGACTCTGACAGTTTGCTTTATACGGCCTGTCGAATCATTCAAATTTACATTGAATTGAACATTACAGATTCCCGCAAGTAGCGACATCTGCATGACATTTGAGAACATGAGAACTACTGTTTTGACACGTCAAAATAGTAGTTTTCATGCATCCAGACTTCACGTCACCGGTTACGGGTTAATATCAAACCACACTTACTTGTAGTACACACTGATAAGATCTGTATTTAGTAACGGATCTCTTCCTAGGTACCTATCTCAGGAATTAGTTCTTTAACGTCATCTGGTTCCAAAGAGTTGAAAACATGTATCACCTATCTTATTACTTTATATAAGAAAAACTCCAAACTCTTCCTTCAAAACACCTTTATTCGTTTATATGTATATCCAAAATGACTTCTCTTCGGCCACTTCGACACTCTGTGTTTACTTTAATTAGCAGATTACATTTAAACTCGTTTCCTTCTGTGGTTCGCTTACTCGACCTGGGTTGTATAGATGCTTTTTCAGGGGACAGTGTCCACTTACCAGCCCAGTAATGGTTTTAGCTTCTTTCTTGCTGCGTCTGAGTAGGTAATCAGCTAATCTAGCATCTCCATCCCCTATTACTGCTTCAGTATGGAGTTGACCTATAGTCGACCTCCATTTCGTTGTACTTTCTTTATCTAAGCAGGTCCAGATCTCCCTTCTTGCAGAGTCCTTAGTAATCCCACATACGGGCTCTGGAATTATTAAGTGTTTTTAGAGCCCTCCTTTGCTAGTTCGTCGGCTATTACATTGCTCTTTATATCCTCATGTCCCGGCACCCATATCAGAGACACCGTGTTGTCTCGTGCCAGTGTATTGAGGGATAGAAAAACTCTCAAATTTTCATGTTTTTGTTTCTGAACTGCGGCAGTGTTCACTGAAATGTAGATCGCAAACATGGTACCTTTTATGCGCTATCTGAGGATCAAGTTTCTTTAGTCCTGGAATTGCCAATCTCTCAACCCATACATTGTACACCTGGAATAATTATGAAAGATAAGTAGTGATGGTTCCTTTCTTTCTATTAAGTATTCAAATAACATTCCTGTGTAAAATAATTAATTATTGTTCTTCCATATTTACCTGTTCATTCAAATAACGTGTGATTCGCTGGTCAGCAATTGTTGCTTACAATGGACAAAGTGTAAGATAACGATAATATAAATATCGTATTATCACGAATACGTGAAATTTGAACAAAATAGGCTGCCTTTCCTGTGGAAAGAAACTGTTGCAATAGATCCCACCGTACTTATCAACAACTTGATACGAAAATGAAATTAAATACTTTTTCATTGTAGCTATTGGAATTTCGAATTCTTACAGCGAAAACATGGAACAACCTCGACTCTTTTACGGATTCTACTACTTATCCAGCCGATCTTAATGCGGGCCACTTCAGCAGCAGTTTCAAGTAGTCTTCACGTTCCATGATCACCATCCTTGAGGCTCTACTATTCGTTTTTATAAGTGCCGTTTAGGGGTCCGCCGAAATCAGCCAGCGCTCGGTTACCGCATCGTTGACCTCTTCCGCGATAAGGTAGTTCAGGTCCCTGAACCCCAATGTGGTCTTCGCCTGGAGGGTGTTAATCTGGGCTCTTTTTCCCAGAAGTTCCCGGAGTCGACCTGAGAAACCTCGGCTATCGGCATTTTCCCGGCCCAGTTCAATTAGGATATCGCTGTTTCGAGTTCGACGGACCAGTTTGTCCACCCAGCACCTCGACATAAGACTTACTCTGTAGCGTCTTAACCATTCGTCTGTCGGATACACTTTCTGAAACATTTTCGATGGGAGATAAAAAAAATTGCCTCTAAAGGGCACCAGTATGCCTGCCAGTGCTAATTTCACATAAATATGTTTCCTGTGAACCTTCCGGCTTTACATTTTGCCGATGTTCACCCAGCACCTCGGTATAAGACTTACTCTACGGCGTCTTAACCATTCGTCTGTAGGGTACACTTTCTGAAACATTTTCGATGGGAGATAAAAAAAAATTGCCTCTAAAGGGCACCAGTATGCCTGCCAGTGCTAATTTCACATAAATATGTTTCCTGTAACTCTTCCGGCTTCACATTTTGTCGATGTTCACCCAGCATCTCGGCATAAGACTTATTCTGCAGCGGCTTAACCCGTCGTCTATCGGATACACTTTCTGAAACATTTTCGATGGGAGAACTAAAAAAAAAATAGCTTCTGAAGGGCACCAGCATGCCTGCCAGTGCTAATTTCACATAAATATGTTTCCTGTGAACCTTCCGGCTTCATATTTTGCCCATGTCCACCCAGCCCATCGGAATAAGACTTACTCTGCAGCGGCTTAACCCTTCGTTTATCGGATATGCTTTCTGAAACATTTTCGATGGGAGATAAAAAAAAAATTGCCTCTGGAGGGCACCAGCATACCTGCCAATGCTAATTTCGCATAAGTATGTTTCATGTGAAACTTTTTTCAAAGAATGTCTAGTGCGAACCCAATTTTTTTTTTCTTGAGTAAGTTATATTTGAAGAAAGGCTTATAATATCACATGTTTTTTTTTTCAAATTTGAGAATAACGAGAATTACAGTCCCCAAGACATAAAATAAAACCACAAGATACATCTATGATCATAAAACCTCGTTATATCAGTGTTCGGAGGCCGATAAAGCACTCCAATGGAAAGGGAAGTCGCACCCAGATTGACACTCAGCCACAGCTGCTCAAGATGTTTATAATGGAATTATATATGGAATCCACATTAATAACAGAAAATTTTAAATTTTCCCGTAGATATATAGACACTCTTCCACCCCTACCAAATCTATCCTTCCTTGCGAGTCGATAACCCGGGATATTAACTGCATGATAGAGAACTGACTCATTCAACCATGTCTCACTCACCCCAAAGATATCAACCTCAACCGAATGAAAAAGCGTGCAAAACTCAGCAAAATTTACATAATAATGAACGTATATTCGAACGAGCAAATTTAAGCATAGAACAAACCAGGACAATATAATATTAGAAATAGAATTAAAATTAAGGAATCAATTGAAATAAATGAATTCTTTGGCGTGAAAAAGTAAAGAAAGAAAAAAAATGAGGCAGTACAATGCTGCAAGCAACTTAATGAAATTATAATATTGAAAATACACAGTTATATTTGTACAATAAACTAAAGAAAAATTGAAAATAGGGTAACAACAAAAACACATACTTCTTATACAAAAGAGCAATATTAATATGCCCCTACCAATACGTATGAGTAATAAATATACTACCTAACGAAAACATAGCAAAAATTAAACATATCTATATTATCTTACGCAAAAAAAAATTAGGTTAAAATCTTCAAATAAATATAAACATGTGAAAAAGATTCTTATCAATATTGGGAAATACCATTATTGGAAAATAATAGTGCCAATAGTGAGATCTTCGGATATGAAAATACCTGATCCTTTCAGTGAACTTCTCTTTGCGATAATACTCTTACGGACATTATAGCTGGTAAGCATCATTAATTATTACTATTATGTATCTTTATTTGTGTTGTATAACTTTCTGTATAAAATTATTTGGATATTAGTGTAAATACTGCTGTCACTGCCTTTTTGTAAATACCTCTCTCATCCACTTGTCCGGTATTGCTTGCATCACTCAACACCGCCCATAAGAACACGGTTAGCGATAGGTATAGGGATACATTAGTGTCAACTGTGACCATGTAAAGAGATAATTTATGAGGTTTTTATTTAGGGATGCCAACAACGTGTGGGTATATTTTTGCCGGTGCTAAGTCGGTGGGTAAACGAGGAGAAAGGGGCATTATTATATTTGGGGCCGTCCGACGAGAGGGTCCAATAAAACTTGTGAGAGTTCGACAGTGTTTTTATTTACCCGCCTATTTAAATTCTCCTCTATTTGTGTGTGTTCTAATAGTAGAGTTAAACAAATCCAGAATTTTTCTTCAGTTAGATTCTGCTTAATCGTTTCCATGCCAGTGATACGAAAATTATTACGACGTGAATTTTGTTCGACACGTTCCAATTTATCGGATAACACTTCATTTTGTTCTTCGTGTGTACGGATTTTCTTATCATACACCTCCAACTTTTTATCAACCATGTTTTCAACTACTCGAGCGAGACTTTCCGTAAACATCGAAAATAATATCTTCCTCTTTAAATACTTCGAGGATAATCGACTTAATAAATTTCTTTTTCTCTATTCCTGTTTCAGTTTCAGATGGCATCTTGTCACAATTCTTTAGAGAGACGATATCGATACTAAACTAATAACTATATTGGAAACAAACCGTCTAACATTGTATTATATTTGAATAAACAGACGCGGGTGATACACACGTGCTTACTCTGTAACGTGCACTACACGAATGAATAGCGCATCCAAACGCCCGCTGATCCAAAAATCTATATGCCACCGGTAAGTGATCGTAAGCTGAGTAAATATCAAACGCGAAAAAAAAGCTGTTCTGTGCCACGGCGTCGGCAGTGTGATGAGATTCTTATTTCTAGATTAATGTGATGCACATCAGTACGGAATATAATTTTCTCGTGAAGAGAGGTGGAGTAGAAGTTTTAATTATCTTATGATACAGTTTTACCGCATACATATGTCTTTGATTTTTCATATTGAGCCAGTGTAGATCATATAGCTTACGGGAAATTCTCTCATATTTTCGAATACCAAATATAAACCTCATGCATGAGTTCTAGACCCTTTGTACTCGACACTTATCAAACGCATCTAAACATGGACCATAGACCGCTACAGCATGGTTAAATAAAGTACAAGACTCTCGCACAGCATAGTTTTGGTTTTCATATCAAACGAAGATCGGAAAGGATGTAATACTAATTGAATCATTCAGCCCATTATTTGCTAGTTGTCTAATAAAATTTTATTTGGTGCTTCAGTCCATGTGTATATACAATATTTTTCGTATATCAACCGACAGCAGAATTACTTTTAAAACCTCGATGCTTTGCTTCATATATCGTAAAACAGCATGCCAAGGATCAATTTTTAATACCACACTAGGATAATAAATAAGAAAATGGTGTTTGGGTTTTAAATAATGAAAATATTAATTCATTGTGCTCAGTAATCAAGCTATTTAGCAAATAGCAGAAAGAATATTTGCAGAAAGGCATGTAGAAGTTATTAATTCAATAATTTGTAGCAATATTAAAATAAACTACCAAACGTGATCTTGTAGCACCATATCTCCAATAGTGATAGTGAAGTACGTGATGACTTGTTCATTTCCTCGGCTTGAATAGTGCTTACTGACACCGCGTTTTGACGATCGCCATTGAATTCTGCTGCTATTTGTGAAGCTGTCGGTATTTCGTTTACTAATTAAAACGATTCGCTGGTCATCAGCATTGATTGTGATTCGAGACGGACCTGGTCGACCACGGTCGTTTAAACTTTCGGTACTGTTTTATGATATTGTTTACCCTAGAGTTTGTCACACTTTTTCGCCAATTTGCCGAAACGAGTACTGTTCTTGATCAAGTGTGATTATGGACGATTGCTTTTCAACACTGATCGACTTTCCACACGGCATTTTTACTTTATTTTTTAACCAGTAGGGGAAGGTGGGCCAAGATGGGAACATTAAGCTTCAGAACACTGCATCAGGATTGCAAATTGATATACAGGGTTCTAAGTACGCTTGTTGTAATCTTTAAACATTTATCTGCTGATGGATGAATTTGCAATTTTTCGATGTTCTTGATGTTGTGAGAAAATTTTGAAAAGAATTGTGTAAATACACCATCTTGCCCCACCATGAGGGCAAGATGGGGTTCCAGGTGAGTTAAGAATGGGTTGTATCATAAATCTAGGTAATAGGTAAAAAAAAAAAAATAGATTCCTAAAATATTCTTAAAAACATGCAGGAACAAAGCTTAAACTCTTCAAAGCGGAACTACTTAAAATAAAAAAAAAATACAATAACGATAAGAATATTAAACTTAATCTTCGCAATTGAGACAATAGAAGACGAACTCATTATTCGCACAGCTTCCATGTACCCAACCTCGCCATCCATGGCATTGTATCAATACTTCCCCTTACAATACTGACATTGAGCGTCATCTTCCTCAACAGAAGAACTTGATTATTTCCTTGACGTTTTCTAAAAATCTATCTCTTTGCTTTCCTTACAAAATTCGGCTTCTTGATCTCTTCTGTTTCTTTCTTTGTCATTTTTTTTTCCTTTAACTCTCCCTCAGCACTTTTAGTTGCCTTAGGGATTCTCGAGACTTCTATTTTCTTGTAGCAGATTTTTATACGTAGTGATTGTAAAGATTGTTGTCTTTCCCTTGTTACGCTTTGATTGAACCTGTACTTTATTCCTAACATGAGAAATAGGCATTATGTCTTCGAGAAAGCATAATGCCATATCCAGGCATAACGGACCAGACTGAATAGTGAGATAGTGATGTCCTCATGTTGCGCCATACCAATAGCCCCATCTCGCCTCTTTGGGACATTCTCTGGTTATGTTATAATAACATACTAAATATTTGAAATAAACAAATAACGCACCATAGAAAATACATGCAATACATGTCAATTAGTAGGCACAAAAAAGTGTAGTTGTAAATAATTTACTTATGCTTTTGATACTGGCCGTTGAACTCACCATCAAAATAATAACGAAATTCTGGAAATTGCAAAGTTCACGCACAAACAGCAATAACTTTGTTATTACTACTAGTAAAGTTTCCTACATTACAACAAACATAAAGCAGCACTTGTCAATATTAGGACTGCTATTATTTGACAGATGCTTACTGGCGTTTTGTAGATAAGACGATGTCCCCATCATGCCTCGTAGCCCCATCATGCCTCGTGGCCCCATCTTGCCCCGTGGCCCCATTTTGCCCCATCCTCCCCTACATCAAGTATGCACTATATGGCTATTTATATTTTGGCCGGAACACCCATCGCAGAACAGACGAAGATGGTGAATCCCTTCATAGTTTATATCAGCTAACTTATCCACTCTGTTCCTACTGCTGTCAACCCTCTTCCTGCCCTATCTTCAGTTTAGACATCGCGAGTTGAATCGATTGTCCTACAACAAAAGGCATATAAACTTATCTGATGCACATAAAATGCATGGCTAATTGGTGTTCGGGATAAAGATTGCACCTGTTGTAAGTCAAAGCACAAACTCGCGCAACTTGTTAGAATTTTTTTTTTCCAAGTTCTTAGAATGCCCTAACTTGTTTAGTGTGTAGTTGACATTGGAATACCAACTGTCTTCCTTCGAGAATATCTTTCTCTATTTTTATTTGCTGTTCTAGTCGAGTGCGCATTGAGCACGTATCTGATGCTGGTGAAGAAAATCCTATATTAAATCCTTTTTTAATTAAGTTCGTGCGTGCTATCCACTAGACCAGGTCTCTTTGGTACTACAGTAGAATTATATGAGTGCGACCACGGTAGTAAAAATTGAGTTTATAAGGGATTTTTTTCAGTTTATTACAGCTAAATGCTGCTCGTTTTATATTTTTTTATCATTATAACGATGTAAATTACGAATTTACACGATTAAACGCGTTTCTTTTCGCTGTTAAAAAAAATATCGTTTTTATTATTCTTTTTTTTTTGAGCAATCGGATGCCTATTCACAAAAACCTGCACACACGTTTTTTGGTTTCAAGAATCACCTCATTTTTTTTCAGCTCGATCGGCGATATGCTGACCTGGTTGTCTGTTTGTAAATATTCATGTTCAATACTACGTACCGTCCTTGCATTAATGGAGCATGCGTAATTCTTAAGGATAAAAATATAAGACTATACAGAAATAAGAATGACTGCATTATGACACCTTCCTTATTGTATGTCGAGTGTCGAAGTTTTTTGATGCAAATATCACTCTTGTTAATTATGTCACAGGTGCCATGCAAAAGGTGGAAAAATATGCACGTCTTCCGCCCTTATTAACTTCCAACTTTCAATAGAAAGGGTATTATAATTGATTTCTTTCTTACTCTTGTCTATTTTTATACTACTTGTTATCTTCTAATTAGAAATTAATGCAATTTTCCTAATGTAAGAATACATCTTTATTCTTACGAAACTCTAATGAAGGTGGTAAGGGACTTTTCCATATGTTTCATATGGCTGAGCCCAGCAGCAGGCTAAGCGCAACTCAGTCCTCCCAGGCATAGCCTCTTCCTGCTGCAGATCGCAGTGCGAGGTATGAATACCTCATCCTACACGAGGTACCACTGTGCAAGCAGAACACTGCGGTCTAGACCAGTAAAGGTCGAAAAAAAATCTCCTGACCGAGCTGTCGTGTCGTAGCTAATGGTCTGCACCAGGAAAACGGCGCTGGTCGTAGAGTGAACCGATTTCACATGCGACTGTCATACCATCCCTTTCGGGGGCTCTGGGGGTCTTGGCTTAACCGCCCGGACCGAGAGGACGATATACCTCTATAAAAAACTCCCAAGCCAATGGTGGAACTTCCTATGCCGAGGGCTGCGTGGCCAAGGGGATGCTTGGTCGATAATAGGCGAACTGCGGATACCTGCCGATCTCCGCTTTCAAACAGGCTTACTTGGGTACGGGAGCACTGCCCAGGTGGATATTTATTTCTTCCCTTCTCGTGGGATCTATTATGACGGAACCATTGAACACAACCCTAAATCCTAACGGGGAGGATACAAACCCCGATCCTCTGGTAACAGAGGAACTTCCACAAACAAATACTGAGGAGATAGCAGAGAGGAGCAAACCCTGATATACGTAATATCGTCGGAGGAAGAGGAGGAGATCAGAAAGAACAACCTGAACAGGCACAGGACAGGGAATCTAGAACACGCAAGCGTTTACCAGGAGCATCACAAAGGCGGCTGAAACGCCTTCTCAGTAGCGGAGTGCCTTACGATACCGCATTGAGCCAAATCTTAGAGGGGATAAAGCGCCGCCAAGCTGAGCGTAATAATAGTACATCAAGAGGCGACAGAAAATATCAAAGACCTGATTATCGAAGAACCCCAGAACAGACGGCCAAGAGACCTAAAACTCAGTCAGCGCCTATCTCGTACAGAGCTGCTGCTTCGGGAATAAAGGTTGGAATCGTCCACTTCGATTACCCGAGGGATCAGTTTAATAGCGAAGAGCTGGAACTGCTTCAATGTGCAATCCTGGACGCAGTAGACCAAGCAGCGCAATCTTCGCAACTGAGATTTGAGAGTTGCTCTCATCGACCAGGATGGCTTCTAGTCACCTGTGCAGATAAAGAAAGTGCCGATTGGTTGGAAAGCACTGTTACCACCCTCATCAGACCTTGGGAAGGTGCAAGACTCAAAGTAGTCTTCGGGCAGGATATACCCAAGCAGCACGTATGCATTGCTTTTATTCCGGATGATAGGAATAAAAAACTCACTCCGGAGACTGTCTTGACACGCTTGGGCAACATGAACCACTCACTCCCGACACGGGACTGGCTGATACTGCACAGAGAGGATTCCGGTCCCGGACAACTCTGGACCTTCTCTGTTGACGAGGCGTCGGTTGAGGCATTGGCGAAACTAGAATTCCGCCCGTACTTTGGTTTCGGGCGGGTTCACTTCAAGCTGAAGGTTAAGAGAGCAGAATCTAACTCTCCCGAACCCAAACGCACTCGATATCCCGCCACTCAACCACAGCCCGGAACTTCTGGTGTGGGACGCAGTAGGCAAACCATGGTGACTCAAGCTGTAAAATCCACAGGCTATAGAAGCGATACTTCCAATGCAGGTTTCACCTGGAGACCGGCTGCCAAACGTACCTTAGATACTGCCACAGAGAAACCGAGAACTGTCACTGAGCCAAGCACGAAGCAGCCGACGACGAATCCGGCACCAAAACCGTGGGAGTGTAGATTCAGCCCGCCTGATACACTTTTCAGTAGGAGGTCACCTTTTCTGAGTAATCATTCTAGTGATAGCGCAGCAATTCGACGGCCAAGCACGGAAAATGGGAACAACGACCACCGGGCACAAAAATCTGCCTTCGGAGGCAGGAACCCGTGGTTATAGCTACGGTCGAAGAGCAAATATTCACAAAGTGACTTGCAACAGCGACAAAGGCACTTGCGAAAGAATTCCGCGAAGACTAGATTGTTATTTCGCACAGAGCTATGGTTATCCCTCTACTCAAGAAGAGTAACAACAATAGGTTCTTTTCGGAGATGGGGTTTACACTATCTTGGAAAATTTGAAGATCAGGGAAGAAGGTTCTGAGCTATCGAATTATATAATTTCTATAATTTCTTCGATGAACTTCAGGATAACATCCGCTCTACAATAGGCTGTATGAGTCGCAGTGGACGGGACGAGTAGAATCACGTAGGTGTTATCTGTAATATGGGAAGTGTAGATGCAAAACGAAACACGTCCATTGCATCTAAATCTGGGAATGAAAGAGAAAACCGTATGTTGATCTTTCGTCCATAATTAGATAAATTCAATTGTTCAAAGTCTTAAGATAAGTACATCCTAATTATTTTGATATTGTAATTTATTTATTGCATTTTTAAATATCGGTTCAGTTAAACTAAACTGAAAGAACAGATCTCTTTAATGTAAATATTCTCCGGCTGCCGGAGAAGGTCCGCCTGCGGTACAGCACTAAAACTTTATATTTACACCTAAGAGATCCGTTCCTTCATTTTAGTTTATTTAATTGACTATTGCTTTTAATTAATTCTATTTGTGCATCTGAAGAAGGTATATCATGCCGAAACCGATAGTGGAATAGATATTTAAAAGTGTAGTAAATAAATTACAATATCAAAATATTTGGGAAGTACTTTAACACTTCTAACGGAAGAAACAATATTTTGCATTATTCTGCTTGCCTCGTAAAGTGCGGTTTTTTCTTTGTAGCACGTAACCGACGTATGGACGCAGCGATTTCTAGAACGTTTAAAAATTGATTTTAAATGTTGCATATGTCCGTGCATATTTGAACTTTATAAGTTGACTTGTCGCGTTTTGCATTTCACTCACGTAATGTCGATTTTTTTTTCGACTTCATTGATTTTGGTTTTAGAAATTTCAATTTTTTTCAATGGCTTATCGGAGTAGAGCTTTGTTTGTTCTAAAGTTTCTGTTTGCAATAAAAAATATTGTAAGAATTATGTTTTCATATGTTTGCCCCGTTCCCTGTAATGACCATCAGAAGTATGAAATAAATATAAACGGAATTAATAAAAATGTATTTTTATTAAAAATAAATAAAAAATAAATTTTCTCATAATTTCAATTTTATATATATTGTAATGTGACTCTCTCTCTCAGGTTAATTAATTTTTTTATGGATGCGGTTATCTAAACATACATTTGATTTCACAATGATCAATATGAAATAATAATAAAAAAATAATTGATTGATGTTAAATATTTAAATTTATATATACTTTATTTTATTTCATTTACAATTAATTACAAAAAACCTATATTAATCCCTACTAGCTCAAAATATATCAATAATGTGTGTGTGTGTGTATAACTAAATAAATTTTGCAATTAAATTGAAAATAAAACATTAAAGTCCGACCTTTAATCCAAAACTTCTTTTAGCTCCTCTTCAATTTTAAACTTAACCCCAAATCAACTTCCTGTATCTCCCGAAACACTTCTTCTATGCCTTTTCTTTAGTAACTCATCCACAATATTTTCACTTTTCTTTAGTAGCTCATCCACAATATTTTCACCTTAGCATAAATCCAATCTTTGAATTATATCTCTTCAAACAATATTTCTGCCGATAATACTTCTATTAACTTGTTTTATTACTTTTTATTTTATATCTTCTTAATTTCCAGAACTTTACTTTTCATCTTTTCTATGTCAATCTATCATTTTTTGTAATTAATCAATAATAATCCTTTTTTTTATATCACCATGTGGACCATGACCCATATATCATGAATTGTACACAGCCTCCCAAACATCATATTTATATTTTGACAATTTTTAAAATGACTGAAATTTTGAAATCAACATCTATAAAGTGTTATGTGTTTGTTTATATTAACTTAAACAGTAATTTGGATTATAAAATAATATAAATTATATATTTTGAGTTTATGCAAATACTAAAATCCCACACTAAGCAAATACACAACGAATACCAATCTAATATTACATTACAATATATTTTTTTTTATTAATTCCAGAGGAATGATTTTATAGAAAATAAATTCATTTCATAAGTAAAAATTAGTAAAAAGATTGATGTAATTAATGACTTATTTAAATAAGTAAATATACCAATGTAATCTTGCTAATGCAGTTTTTTTTTTCTTGATATCTATTAAGGAAAATACTAGTCAGTAGTCTTAAAAGAAATAGTAACCTGCAACGTAAAAAAAGGTTTACTAAATTTATTTGCATAAAGTAACTAGTCCAAATATATTTCAGTATCTTTACGGTAATAACAAGTATAAGTAGCTTTCTGATATCTTAGTTTAATGAAAAAATTAATTTAACTTTGTCACCACATTGACATAAAAAAAGAAATATATTAAGAGGAAAAAAAAAACATTTTCATTCAATTTTATTAGATAAACTATAAAATAATAATGTCACAGCAATGTGTTATTGAATTAGTTTAGTTTTAAATGCAATTAAAGTATTGTAAAAAATATATACAAAAGTATGCTAAAATATAAGTAGGGGAAACTAGGGAGGGTCGATACACCTAATGTTCAAAGTTACGTATTTAGCTAAGTGTTAACGTTATATGTATTATTTTGCGTGCATTGTAGAAGCATTTGATTACAAAGTATAAACTGATCGTTAAATTCGTATGTTGGACGTACAGTTGGAAACATTTATTTGTTTCCTTTGAACCGTAAAGTGTATCGATCCTCCCCTACTACAGGAGGCTTGATACATTATACGGGAGCTTTGATACATTCGAAATAAAAATAAGAATTAGTGTTAAACATTTATTAATCATTAAAAACTACGAACATTTTGAATTAATGTTGTGGTATTTTTCGAAATTTACAGGAAACGCTAACTTTTTGGTGGCCCTAGCAGTGCCACCTACTGAGTACGGTGGTGGCAACTTAATAATATCCTCAACAGCTACTAAACACCGATCAGGAATGTCAGGATAGACAAAATGATAAGCAGGCTTCTTAACTCTCATGAAATTTATTGAATATTCCCTATCTTTTGAAATTTCCATAATTTGTCCCACAAAATGTCTGACTGGTTTTTTTTTTGTAGTAAAACGTGCAAGTACGTAATCATTAACGTTTATAACTCCTTCAAGAAAATTTATTTCTTGTTTTTCAATTTCAAGGCGTTCTTCTACATCACTTATATCATTACTGGATGATGAGCTAAATTCAACAGATTCACATTCAGATTCCTCTTCGACAATTTTTTGGTTTTTCTTTTTGTTAGTTTTGATTTTTGAAAACGCGGCTGTAAGGTTTCTTTTTAAAGGTTTCTTGGTAGGTTGTTTCTGTTCTGAATGCTTATTTTTTATTTCATTCATATATATGAATGCGAATTTTCTTGTTTCTTTAGTTGAAAAACCATAATTCATTTTAGCAGCAGTTACCAAATATTTTGCTAAGCTTTTTTCCTCCTCAAAATTAAATATTTGTGAACTCGCAAAATTCGGAGAAAAATTTATTTGATCTCTTTGCTCTTGGTATTTAGCAACATACCTACGCAGTGTCATTTTATCTAAATTATATTTTGTAGCGGTAGTTCTAAGTTTGCCTCCGTTGAAAACTTCTTGCACAGCTTTCTTCATTCGTTCCGGCGAAGCAGGAGTCCTGTCTGTCTTCTTTTTCCATTTAAAAGGCATCCTAGACATAAATATTTTTAATATTACTAAGTTTTTGAGTGGAGGAATTGCTCCGAATATGGGCACCCCTTTCGTTTTTTCAATATAACAAACGAATAAATAGTCTGACGGAAGTTGCAAGTGCAATAATAAATTGTTAGCACATCTCATAATCGACTGCCAAATTGATTTTTTTAAATACTGGTTCGAAATTTTTTTTATTTTTATTTAATACAAAATCGTGCATTTTTTCCAATCTGGACAGACAGCTTGGAATATGGGCCCCTATAAAATTTCATTAAAAAAACTTAAATGAAACGCTTTATTACATAAAAAGAGAAAAATAAAGAAACTCCTATGTCAAATAAATGATTATAACAAAAAATATTTCATTTACAAAAATCACAAACGTATTGGTCCTTTTCAGCATTAGAACATTGTTCATGAGCCCACATACAACACAATAAGCACTGAATCCAAAGCTCTCCTCTAACGTCTTCTGAAAAATGTCCATCACAAAAGATACAAACCGCATCATCTGTATCAGGAGCCTCCTGACCAATCAATTCCATGTCGTTGTCATCATCTTCGGAAATGAAATTGTCTTCCTCTTCTTCTGACGAAGTTTCTTTTTCTACGACTGAAGTTCTTTTCCTTGCGCATTTGGTGTTTTGCTTTTCATCTGACTTTTCTAGAGATATATTTCTCTTTCCTCTAGCCTTTATTTGATTTGATTTTGTAACAGATGATTCTAGATCTTGTTTGTATGGGGATGATGTTATAACTTGGGATTTTGATGCTTTTCGCCCACGTGTGGAGATTTTTCTTTTAACAGGAGGAACGGGGCTGATTTCAAATGGACTGACCAACTTTTCTGAAGCCCTTGGTGTGGTTAATGATGAAATGTCGGAAATTTTAGAATCGTTGGACTGCAGACCTGAAGAACTAACGTTGAGAGCAGAAACACTGGGATTTTCTTGAAAGGTGAGGTCGGGATCTTTTGAGCATCCTGGCTGTGGTTTGTGTTGAAGTCGGCGGTTGGAATGCTTCGAACAACCTGCTTCTGGTTCATCCAGATCTATGCGATTTTCCGATGTACTGCATTTTTTCTGAGCGTTAATTTGTTCAGTGATGTAATCAGCATCAGAAAAAATGGTTCTATTGCATGGCCAGATACCTGTAACTCTGAAACCATTCACTGCAATTTCTGCCGTCTGACATTTGAGAAAAGCTCTGCCTAACAACTCAGATAAGTCAAACTGCGTTAAAGCACGGTTATTATTTCGCACCCACAGCCTAATTTCTTCACTGTAGTGGGCCTTTAGAGCACCCATATAAGTCTTATCTAAAGGCTGTAATTTGTGAGTAGAATGGGGTGGGAGCGAGATAATTGAAACGTGATTTTCCCTTGTCAAGTTGATAACATCTAGATTACGCGTGTGGCTGTAATGCCCGTCTAAAATAAGAAGAACGGGAGAACCTTCACTTGGTTTAACAAATTTAATAAAATGTTGGAACCATTTCGTAAACAAGTTTTGCTGCACCCAGCCGCTGGGGTGTACCTCATAAACACTTCCAGGTGGTGCTCCACGCAAGAGCTGATCATTTCTGTTTTTACGCGGAAAAATCAGCATAGGTGGAATGTGCTGACCTCCTGCACTCATAGCAGCTATCATTGTCACCAGAGATCCTCTTTCTGCAGAGGTTATGGAGGCTATTTGACGCTTTCCTTTTCGTCCTATCACTTTTGGTATCTTGCTAGGAACGACAGATAAGCCAGTTTCGTCCACGTTATATATTATATGTGGCCCAAATTGATGTTTTTCATATTCGGCTTCCAAATTATCGAAAAATTGTGTTACATTCTCCCTGTTAAACCCTAAGGCTCTTGCAAACGAAGTGCCGGTTGGGCGACGAATGGAGAGTAGGTTATGATATCGCCTTAGAAAAGCATCCACCCAACTACGGCCTGCAATTTCATTTTTAAATGGATGTTCTATACCATTTCTGATTGCCAACAAATAAGCCATTCGACACAAATCTTTTTTTGTTAGCCCATAGAACTGACCTTCCATTTTTAATACGTAATCCACTAATTGTTTTTCAATATTTTTCCCCTAAAATACTGTGTCTTCCTAGTTTCGTATTCACTATATCATTGAATGGAAGTTCGGAGTTTTTCGCTTTCTTCGCAAACCTTTGTAGTGTAGATCTAGGTACTTCAAAGTGTTTAGCGGCAACTTTTATGCTCATTTTTGCTTGAGCTACAGCTTCAACTGCTTGTTCCATTATTTGTTTATCCCATTTTTTCCTTAAATTTTTACATACAAACTTTCTGTTTGCATTTGGTGAGCTCATGATCCTAAAAAAGAAATTAATAAAAATATGTGGTCCCAGTATGGGCCCGGGTCCATATTCAGCACGCGCATAGGGACCGGGGAGAATTACTATTAATACAAGCTAACCGGAATTCAGTTTCTAAACAACCTAGCAACTACATGCTGGATGTAGCGAACCGGAAAATTAAAACATCTTGAAAAATCATGCTCGTAAACTTAAAAAAGTTTTTAGATACCTGCGAAAACAAACACCATGATCTTTCAGACAACACTGTACATAAACACTGCCGGTAAAACAGGGATATGTTACTGATTAGGCTTGGGTTGTGATTAACCTATTACTGGTGAGATGGCGCTAGTCAGCTGTCAAATATACCTGGGGCCCATATTAAATGCAGGGCCCATATTAAATGCAGGGGCCCATATTTGGACCAGTTCCTCTATGTGAGGAGGCTTGATACATGTATCAACTCTCCCCTACGTTAATGTATCAAAATTGTGCATTTCAAGGCACTTAACCTTAAACGTAACCACTCGCTTATATGTATAAGGTATAGCTAACACAACATATTATCATCGGCTAATATACAAAAGTAGATCGTATTACTACACATTTTATAAAACGCTTATACGTACCATTCAAAAATGTACAAAACCAGCACCACAATTTTACTTTTTACTGTAAAATTCATAAATGGACGTCGCAGAAAAACAAACTGCTACAATATGTGTGAACATGCGCAAACATCCTTTTGTTACCAAGGGCACAAAATTCTAATATATCTACGCGACAGATTTAAAAATGTATCAAGCCTCCCTCGTTTCCCCTAAATAAAAAATATCTTCCCTAATAGAATTTTCTTAATTGCATTTAAGTAAGCCCACTCGCCAATAAACCCAACATTGATTGCAGATTTGAAATTAGAAAAATATGCAAGTGTACTGGGTATCTGTGTTAATTTCATTTAGGTGCAATAATGCTAGATGTTTACGAAATATCATTTAGAAATGGAGCTAGTTAGATTAAAAGCATTTGAATTAAGAATTTAATCCTCGACAACTGCACGGTACTCTGAAAAATCTAATTAATTTGAGCTTTATATTTTCATAAACGTCTGAACAAAAGCAGTACTACTTCAATTAACTAATAAAAAATAAAATAAAATCGATGATATCATAAATAACGCAATATACTTGCAAAAAAAGCTGAAAATAAAAGTAATTCTGTACATGCTCAACAAAAAATTTATCCTGGAACATAGAAAAAGAGAAACCTGAAAAAAAAACTGTTATTTACTGTGGGTACTGCCTCCTGACAGCACCCAGGAGTTCTTCGAAGGGATCTGCACCACGCTTCCGGAGGTCCCTGCGCCACAACCATTCCACGAGGTGGTCCGCAAAAGCACCGTTTCGAAATCGCTTGGTGGTGAACCATGCCTTAGTAGGCCTCCAACACGACTCAATCCGTTGAGTGTGAACACCTTCCGCGGTTAAATTTTATATTTTCTATGATAATAGTTAATACAGTCATATATTTATATATTTGTCTCTGAGCGTGTTTTTACATTTTCTTACGTATCTATTTTAATATTTTTCTTAAAAAAATATACATTATAAAACATTTGTGTTACCCTTTCTATAATGTTTGCCATATAAGTTACGGCACTTACAAACGAAACGGTGTTCTGGATCAGCGTGGTTCACAATCTGATGGTCGTAGCCCATACCACAATCTATTAGGCCCCGATATGATCTCCAACCATCCGTGTGAATCTCCGTTCCGGCTGCCACATGCTGTTGAATGATTGGGATGAGATCAAGAACCCAGTGCCCTTTGACTCGACGTCCACGGTGGTTCTTTAAATCGTTTCTGGGTTATTTTTTGTGGTAACTTACCCAAGCACCTGCTCCGGCTTCAGCTTAGATTTCTCAAACCAAGTATTCTTGGTTAGCACCACTGACACATTACACGGAGCCCTTCTACACCGGAATTTCGCAAGTCCTGTGGTTCCCCTCGTGAAGTTCTTCTCGTGGTGGCAGTGCCTACACCGTAACGCTCTTGGTAGAAGACTATTGTCCTGACACCACCGAACTGTATCTTCTCCCTCGCCGACCTCTCGAAACAGCCTCCTTCAGCTCCACATCCCGAAACACACAAAACCTTACACAAAAATTAGTTTCGCACACTCTTGACACACCTAACAAAATATTAATCAGAAATATGAATAAAAGAAATGATGATATGAAAATGCACTAAATAAATATTAAATAAAGCGAATAAATAAAATAAAGCGTTTATATTGTTCTAACGAACAGATTAAGCGATTATATGTGAAATAATGTGAACAGAAACTGTTTTAACCGTTGAATTTAAACGCGGGAATAAACTTCGCGCTTATTTTTGCGAGTGTTTTTAGTAACTTTTCTTTCCACGCCATTATTACCACACGTTATATCTGTCAAAAACGCTTCGCATATAACCTCGAAATAGCACTTTTCGAACACTGTTTTTAGTACCTTGTTTTCATTTGCTCAAAAAATGAATAGCCTTTTTACACTCAGCAACACATGCTATTTCCGTTAGTATGCATAGAAATCGCCAATTCAGTGGTCCTCTTACGGAAGTATAGCCTATAATAATAACAATTTGAAAATACAGAAAGCCGAAATTAGTAAATTTGAGCCAAGGGAAACTACACTAATTTTTACACCTATTAAAATTTGTCATGCTTCGTGCGCCCACGGATGGAATTCACAATAGGTATAACAGGCAACAAAAGTTTGAATTGGAATTTAATATTTCTGAAATAAGTCTTGCGTGGTCTAAAACTTATTTATTGTTTGCCCTCGATTTTTTCAAATCCAGTAGACCTTTGCAGATGTGTCAAAACTGTTTTCGTTTCTGCTAGAGTGCCTTTCCCATTGGCAGTATGCCAAAATGTTACAAAGAGATGTTCAGAATGAAAAGTTACGACGGTATGCAAATTCTCAGTCATCGGCCTACTATGATAAAATCCATTGTTTGTCAATTTCCTTTCAGATAAAGTACTATTTGCGTTCACCGTACGCCATTTATATTACTGAGAATAATTGGTTAGAGCAAAAAGTTATAGAGTTATGCAAATGTTTAGACTGATTGGCCTACTTTGAAAATAATGTTTGACAGACGTGATTTTTTTATTAAATGAAAATTTGATATCTGAATAAAGGAGAGAACGCATTAGGCGTTCACGGTCCAGGCGCATCGCGGACCGTACCATGCTGAGCTGATCGTAGTATTGAACAAAATCACGCGCATTAAGGCGATCGCAGGCTGGTCTCTGCACACCCAGGGATCCCTTTAAGAGCAGGAATCTAAGTGGTGAGAGCCCTCAAGTAATGAGACAGTTTTTAAACTTGACAACAATTTTTTTTTTTAAACTTTTAAAATACAAAAAAAAAAATAACTTATTGATCTTTTTTCCTTCAGCAAATTCACCTAGCTAATCACATCAAACAAAAAGCTCTCACTCTCTGTCTGCACAGGGAAATGGCCTGCCCAAGGTCCGTAGTTGGTGTTGGCTTACATGTGGAACAGGTATTGGAGGGCGGCAGCTGCTGTTTGGCAAATCCAGATATTTCCCTCCTTGGGCAGTTTTCTCTTTCCCCTACAGCACAGAAAACTGAGGCAGTAAGGTTCTTACAAAAAAAAAAGTGGGAGAAAATGGAGCAGGATATTATTTACACAAAAAAATACGATATTAAAATGTGATTCAAATGAAATTTACTTGAAGAATCCGGAATTACATAAAAAAAGACAAGGAAAAAACTAAATATGATCTACCAAAAATATATCTATCAGCTCGAGTGGTTTCTTAATTTTTTTTAATTTGTGAAAACTTAATATAATGAGTTGAGTATATACGACAAATACATGCAAAGGGTTAACAATAAAAAATTATAATTATACAAAAAAACTTATCCATGCGAGAGGCAATGGCGATTCAAAAACTACGTAGATAATATTCATTAAATAATTCATTCTTGATAAAAATTGTGTAGAAGATTAAATATGAAGTAAGAAAATTTTGCACTACTTTGATAAAAATTTTAAAGAGATAAAATAGGAGCTGATCAAGTTTCCCAGATCAGTTTTAAAGAAAAGGATGCGACTGCACCGTTAGATGGTTGTTCGGCGAAGAAGGCAGGTGGTCTTCTCGCTTCATCGTTCTTTACACGTGGGACCAGGCCTGTGCGTTCGGCCCGAACGTTACAATGTTTCATACACTTTGTATAATAAAATGAATAAAGATTCTATTCTATTCTATGTGTATTACATATTCTAAAGACTTGATATAATAAGCCGAAAGCGCTTCGTGCCCGATTCAATCTATAATTATATATTACTTTTGACGATACTTTGTTAAACGGTTTCATTATGGCTTTATGGCATTACTTTATTTAAATTAAGCAGCACTTGATCCAATATGAAAACAATCTTCTGACCACAACATTTTCCCTGAAAAAAGATTTATTAAAAATTGAGCTATCGTCTTCTTCAGTGAAAAGTTTTTCCGGACTGTTGAGCCGTGATCCTGTGGAATTACTTCCGTACATTTCGTTCACAACTGCGGTGAACAACCTCAGCGGCGATGTTGAAGTTTCCTTTGCGATGGTTATGATGTCGTTATATGCACAGTATATATACAAGCACGCAATACTGGGTACCAGGTCTTGTTTAAAGTACGTGCTTCTTCTTTTCGGTTGAAGTTGTTTCCATGTTTGTCAATTCCTATGGATTCTCGGAATAGCCTTGTGTGGTAGTGCGAGGTGGTGGACAGTACTTTTGTGTCATCAAATCGGCGTTTTGTAGAGCATGTTCTGCGATGGCTGACTTCTCAGCTTGCCCTAGCCAACAATTACGCTCGTGCTGCTTAATCCTGGTGTTGATGCTTCGTTTTGTCTTGCTTATGTAGACAGATCCACACGAACATGGTATCCGACATACCCCCGTAGATGACAGAGGGTCCCTGGGGTCTTTTACGGAGAATAGAAGGCGCTTTATTTGCCTAGTCGGTTTAAAAACAGCCTTCATGTGGTTTTTCTTTAGAAGTTTACTAACCCTGTCTGTTACATTTTTGAAGTAGGTCAAGAAAACGGTAGCCTTAACATCTTGTGCCTCCCTGTTACCCTGTGAGTTGGCAGGAGTCGTTCTTGGATGCAAAGCTCTCTCCACCTCCTTCTTGGGAGTACCCATTCGCAAGTAGGGCGCGATTTAAGTGCGCTAGATCCTGGGGCGCTATTCTGGAAATCTTTCGTATACGAATATGTAAACGTTTTCGTATACGAAAGCAAATTCGGTATTCCTGAACCGCACGAAACGAAAATCGCTATTCGAATACGAACTTGAAATACATCGGGCGGTTAATAGGTACTCGAATCGCCCGAATCTTCCTTTAATTTCAATTTTCGCTTGTACTGTCGGTTGATCGCTAGCTAATCTTAACTTTCCAAGTGGTTTAAAATGGCAAATTTTGATGAAATTGCTCATTTGTTAGCTATTGAAGTTTTGGAAAATGCGGAAGCAGTAGGAAACCGACGAAGAAATATTTTCCACGAGAGAAAAAACCCATTTGTAGACTTGACTGATGAACATTTCATAAGACTATTTCGTTTATCGAAGGATTTAGTACAAAACTTAGTCAATATAGTGACAAATTATATTGTATGTGGTACCCGAAGGTCTGCTTTAGATGTAAGAACAAAGGTAGGTGTAACATATGTTCAGTAGAAATTATAGATAATGTATAGTAAATTTTTGTAGGTGTTGATTGCACTTCGCTTTTTTTGCCAGTGGAAGCTATCAAATGGATGCTGCGTGCAATATTTTTACAGCTGTAAGTCAGTCATCTGTTTCCAGAGCTATTCATGATGTTGTGGATGTTTTAAATAGGCCTGATATTTTTAATGAATATGTTCATTTCCCACGAACTATGCAAGAACTAGAACACATTCGTAATGAATAGGTATTTTATCAAACACTATACTAGTATATGAAAATATTATTCCCATTTAGATTCTATGGAAAGAATAATTTTTCCTGGAGTGATTGGCTGTATTGATTGCACACACATAGTAATATTTCCTCCAAAAATAAATGATCCAGAATATCCAGAAATGATATATGTCAATAGGAAAAAATATTCTATCAATGTGCAATTGGTTTGTTTTACGTTGAATAAGAAATACAGGATACTAATGGCATCTTTCAGATATGTGACCCAAACTTAAAAATAATTAATGTGAACTCAAGATTCCCAGGAAGCACAAACGATGCATACATCTGGAGAAATTCTGAAGTAAAACGATTTCTCGTTGAATTGCATAGACGAAGAAATAATTCATTTTATTTGTTAGGTATGGCAACATGAATTTTTTTCTGAAGTATATAACATAAAGCACATTGCAGGTGACTCTGGTTATCCATTGAGACCATGGCTTTTAACACCTTTACCAGACGATCCACAACCAGGTACACCAGAAGCAGCATTTAACATTGCTCATAAGCGAACCCGATGTTTAATTGAAAGATGCAATGGAATTTTGAAAATGAGATTTCGTTGTTTACTAAAATATCGAGTACTTCATTATGATCCACAGACATGCTCTAAAATAGTAAATGCATGTGTTGTATTGCACAATATGTGTATACAAAACAATATTCCGATGCCAGCTGATGATATACCCAACGACATTGATTTGGGTGTATTAGCACCTCGGCCAAATGTAGAAATAAATGTTCAAGGTAGGGTTGATCCAAACTTAGTTGAAGGCAGAAGATTACGTGAACGAGTTATTAGAAATTATTTTCATTAGTCCCTTTAATAACTAATGTATACAATTTTTACAATAAAATCTCATTTATAACATCCTTTATTTCACTTAGAACTTGGACCTGTTCTTTTTAATATTTTATTTTGCTCATCTAGTAAAAGGTTCTTTTTTTCTTTTGAAACTACAATCCTTTCCAACAGTGCTAATTTTGCGGTTGCGTATTTAGATTTTTCCGCTAACTTTGCTTCTGCTGTACGAGCCAGCGTTGAAGCAGCGTCTGATGCACGGTAAACACTTTTAGACCTAGTAGAAGCTAAAACACATTTATCTTCAGTATTTAAAACCAGTATGAAAACCACAAAAAAATACCTGATTTAAAAATATTGCTGCTTGATTTGTGTGGTGTATTTTCTATATGGTCATTACTTGTGCCTGCTGGTACTTCATTTAATTCTGGAATTTGATTCTCAATTCTTTGTTCTAAGTGTGGTTGTACCTTTTTCTCAAAGGAATCCTCAAAATTCTATAAATTAAAATTAATTACCTTACCATACTTAAGCTCAATATTTAATGAATACTTACAAACAAACTTGTGATTCCAAAATATTGTTATGTCCATTTGTGCATACAGGTTTTATTAAATTTAGTATTTGCGAGTCCATTTCAGATACTTGTAGCGATGGATCAAGTTGTCCTCCTCCTGTTTTATTAATTTCTTTATTATGTTTACTACATTTTAATTTAGTGGCCCGTTCTTATATCTTGCCATGTCTAAAAATATCACCAACTATTACCACTATTGCTAATATTTATTCATTAAACATATATTTTACCTTTCTCCAATGGCGCCAATCTTTGTTTGCTCCGGGAATACTATTTAATTGATCAGTTATATTTTTCCACAATTGTTGAGCAGTTTTGTAAGTAAATTCATTGGTAAATTTTCGACTTAATAATTCCGGGTGGTTATTTAGAAAATTGACCAATGTGGATTTTTGTTCTTGTGATATATTACCGCTATGTTTCTTATTTTCCATTTTAGCAACAAATAATAGTAACCCACAATTCTTCGCGATTGACTGAAAGCAAATGAAGGAAACGAACTAAATAGGTCTATTTAAAACATTCAAAATTTCGTTATAGGCACGTATACGCCACATGTTTTCCTTATTTTCGAATTTTAAAAGAACCCTCGCTGCAAGTTTATTGGTTTACGACATCCGATTTGTAGATTCAAGTAACGCAGGTACGTTTTCCATTCGGATCTTCGAACCTTTTCTCGACTGTCGTTCAAGAATACCGATTTTGTTTCGTATACGAATTTAGGCCACTCGGACTTGTACGTATACGAAATTATTCGCTCCGTTTCAAAAATAGCGCCCCTGGGGCAGAACCCGAGGTTCACAGATGCGCACGGCACAATCTCTTAGAATCTTCATGATTTCCCTCTTCTGTCCCGGTGAATAGTTGGAGTTGTGCAAGTACCGGTCTGTATAAGTAGGTTTCCGATACACTCTACGGCCAAGCATTCCATCCCCATTGCGTTGTGAACGAAACGTACGGAAGTAATTCCATAAGACCACGGCTCAACAGCCCGGAAAAACCTTTTTACAATAGTTATGTAACTCTGTGTGTGTATGAAATACTGTTAAAATCTCAAGGGCATACTGAAATATATTTTTACCTTATTCGCAGCTGACGATTGCAGAAGGCACTGGAGAAGTACTAACGATATTTATTTCAGAAACAGGAGGACACGAAAGTTAAGAGCGGTTTCATCTCCGTCGGATAAACTTGTTAAATGGTCGCTGTAGGAACGGCTAGATGTTTGAAGAACACCTTAAAGGATTTAACAAACACATTTTAGGTGATCCTGATTCAGAATATTCAAATTTATCAACACCTCAAACACAAAAAGTAATATAGAAAACGTTTGATATTGATGATACATTAGTTTGCCATCTAGTAGTAGATGTTCTATGTCCATGTAAAATTCAAATATTAAAAGAGTTCGCTCCAGGGAATTAAAGGACGCATGCTTGAACGCATTTTGTTAGCTTCCATTTCAGAAACAGTCATCTAATACGCATCACATCACTCCATCAAAATGTCATAATTTTTACAACAAAAGCATTGTTCGTGTTACTTACTCACTTACGTACATTATTATTTACTTCTCGAATCCGAATGCTCTTTACGCACGAGATTCCTCGTATCGTGTACACCGCCCTTAACACAGATTACCTATATAGTATAGATGGGATACTTAACAGTATTAGATGAATTTATGTTTGTAGCGCACTCTGGTAGTAGGAACGAAAACTAGACGTAAAAATATATTGTTTTATCCAATATTTTTTTTTAATTTTAAAATATCTATTTTAAAGCTGAATATTAGTATTTATTACGTAAAAGCTTTACTTTAAAGTAAATTCATTTGCTTGGAAAATAATATTTTGATTATATTCTTTGCACAAATTAAATTCATTTAAAGACAAAGCCCTTATAATCTGTATACAAAATTCCGCCTTTTAAAATTCGCAACTGATCATATATAGTTATCAGATAAATTATACATTAATTTTAACATTCTTCTTTTGTACAGGACGCATTTTTGAACTATATAAACGAGTTGTAACAAGAAAAGAAACAATCAATTTCATTTATTTTTATTTTTAAAATACTTTTCATGTTTTTGCACCGCCAATTTAATTAAATTAACAGGTGTTTCTACAACTTTTCTTTTTCCACATAATACATTGTTAATATTATTGATATTAATATAAAAGTAAATTTGACAATTTTATCAATAATTGATTTTTTTATAATCTGTTTGTGCACATCACAATTAAATAGACTAAAATCTATGTTATTTGATATATACTGTTTTTGTATATTTTACAATATTTCTTCTATGGCAATTTTTGTTTAAAATATCAATTGTCATTTTTCTTATTGTGGTAAATATAGTTGTTATGCTGTAAGAAGGATATACGAGTCTGTCTTTCTTAGTGCTATATTCTCTCGCCTCAATAAATCTATGTTGTGGTCCTTTCCGAATTGCATGTAGAACTTCTTTACAGTCGTCACAATTTCTAGTAATGTGTTTTATTGTTCTAATAATATACCCGGCACAATAATTAGATTTAGATATCTCTAGTTCATTTTCATTTGTATCTATTATTACAGGGTTCTAGAAAATTCGATACATCTGGTATAGAGTCATCGCTTGGACCTTGGTCGGCGAAGAGTTCTTGCAAGTTGCACAAAGCTCCTGCACCAATATCTTCCTCACAATTGGCCCCGATGGAGTGGCGTGCTGAGAAATTGTTAATAGTGAGCGTTTTAAATGAAGCTACAAACGCAGTACAACTGGGATTTGTATTACGAATCCCATGGCTTCGTATCAGACCAAAAAAGTTCTCTAATGGATCTTGGTTAAAATTACGCATAAATAAATAAATGGCGCCTTTCTTCCTCATTGTTTTGAAGATATTTGTGATGCCATGAATTGTACGAAAAAAATTGCGTAGAGATGGTGGACAACACTTGCCTGAGCCATCTTTTTTTATGAATTCCATAGATCTGAGAATCACAAGAGCTTCGTCCCAAAATTTCCAGTGTTCAGAATTTTCCGAAACAGCCGCTGTCAAAGGTTTCCCTTCTATTCCTCTTCGGGTGCTATTATTTAGAGAGTCAAACAATTGGTCGAAAAAGAGAATTATTCTAGCTGTTTGGTCAGCTTCTCTAGCAATATCTACACAACAAACAATGACACTGTATGTTAGCAAATGTAATGTAATAACCATATTAGTGGGCAAATGCAAAAAATTTCAATGTCAGCATTTATATATATATATATATATACAGGGTTACTGGTACGTCGACCTACATATTGAACAACATGGTAGCAGACCTCATTTGCGACAGATATAACCAAATATGCCTTATACAAAACTCAACTGTTTTCGAGGTACGTATGTAGGTACACTCTCTTTCTAAAGTAATGTCTCCCCCAGCCAACGGGTTCATATCAATAACGCTTTCCAATGGACGTACTCTAACCATCGGGCGACCTCGGTTATAGCAATGCTGGGTAACCGAGGTCGCTCGACGGCTAGAGTACGTCCATTGGAAGACGTTATTGATAGGAACCCGTTAGCTGGGGGGAGACATTACTTTAGAAAGAGAGTGTACGTTGGCCCCTTAAGACATATGGAACATCTGTGCATCTATCGGCGTTGAGTTACATTTCTGACTCGACATACTATATACATGCATGCATGCGTTCGCTCTATACAGAGCTCGTCCAGGCCTGGTATAAGGGACATTGAATTCTTTATGTTTTTTCTGTTTGCGTACGATCAAAGACTATATTTTGGATTTATACATTTAAGCATTACAGCTTCCCATTTCTGCTATTCCCTCTTTGTATTGCCTGAACACCCGGTATATATGTATATATAAAATTATTGACAGTTTTTGCATCAAACCAATATTAAGGGTAAATACATCTACAACGATCGCAACAAAATGAATACTCACAGTTTGCTTTGGCTAAATAGTTCATTGTTGCTGCAACTCGTTGACTAAGAACTTGAGTGCAGTACTTCACCTTCATTTTGTGTCCAGACTGTTCAAATTTAATATGTTTCTCAGTTAATTTGGGACATAATCTTAATGCATCTAATGCTTCTTTTTGGTCATGAGTATATAACTGGCACACATGATTCCAATCACCCAACAATTTTTGGCCATTTATAACACAACTGATATTCTTATTAATAAAATTATTTCGAATTCCTTTCAACATGTGCGGTAAATCGAATAATGGTACTACTTCAGCATTATCAACTTCAAAATATTCTTTGTCATAATTTTGTCCTTTTCTGCTATATTGTTGCTTAGTTTCATTAATGAGCTTATTGACTGCACTTACATTAGTGTTCGCTTGATCGCAAACTGTACACACAACAGTAAGACCTATTTGCTGTAGCTGTTTTATAATATCTTTCAACAGTATCGCCAGTAAGCTACTGCTAGTACTGTTTTCACAGAAAGTAAATGCAACTGGCTGTTTCCATTGCTTTATGATACCACGAATCATGAAAACGAGAGCGTGATCTGCAAATCTCAAGTAACGATCTTTACCATCATCGACAAAACCACTTATTTCATCTTCTTGTGCATTATATTGTAGGTGTGGTGAAAGACTTACTTCATCAAAAAGTAATGCACAATGTCTGTCCAATGGTTTTAATTTCTTTACAGATTGCTCTAAAGTATGTAATAATTTTTTGTTTATTCCTGTATGCATCTTCATTTTCCCCAAAAATTTCTGCAATGTTTTTCTTGATGGCACTGTGAACAATTTTTCAAATAAAGCATATGCTTTACGACTTACTTTAAAAAGAGATAGAAACATAGTTTTTTCTTTGTCTGTGAATCTACGACCATTTCTCTTTTTGTGCGTTTCTCGCATCTGTAACTTTACGAACGCTTGGGCAGCAGGTGTCATCACAGACATCTTTCGAAATTCAGAAGATTCTGCTAATCTCTGACACTCCATAAAACGCTTTTTTATGGAAAGAGCTCTTTTATGGGATCTCTCTGCAAGAGTCTTCAATTGTTTACCAATAGTATAGAGTTTCCTAGCCTTTGGTGATAATTGTCTCTGTCTGGTTACAGATACACTCTTTAATAATGGCTTTTGACATACTGTAATAGAAGTAGATATGTAGAAAAACACAAATATATATTCGCACAGTATTTAAAGAAAAACATTTATTTAAGTATTTTTATAATAGAGGGAGGGAAGTAATGTTTATGCAGCACTAGCAAAATCATAAAAATATGATACACAGGATACTGCAAATAAACTGGCATTACAAGTACGTACTCATATTTGTAAAGCAGCAAATATATATTTGACTAAATAATATACTTCACTCACAATATTTTTGCAAAAAGTACTTACACAATAATTGTATGTGTACTTATTTTATTTTTTTTATGTAATAGTTGTTTACCTAATATTGCTTGTTTACTATCCTTATCACTTGTATGATGGGTAGACTCGCTGCTTGAAGGACTACCATCTATCAAATAAAATGACAATTATTACAATAATGTCTGTGCATTATCAATCACAAATTTATTTAAAAAATGAAGAGCATTTCTTAACACTTCAATTGTATAAATGACAACAAGTAAATATTTTCATTTTGCATTATAATACAAACCAACTATTATGCTGTACTTATATAGCTTAAAAATATAATATTTACCATTGTAATCTGATCTTTCCATAGGTCTGTTTTCTAACGAAACTTGCTCTGCTTCGATAGATGAAGAAAGCATTTCTATAAAACAAAAAAAGAAATACATTAAACTGAATAATGTATTCAAAATTATATACACAACTTTACCACTAATTATAGAAGTAGGAACGGCATTTCGATGTAGTCGTGGATTCCCTGGAGACTTATACTTTTCCGCGAAATGTTTTGAACATAATCGTTTGTTGTTATAAAAACTGTTTGTGGATCTAACAAACGCAATTCTTCTATGTCTAAAATACTTATCCAACTATTAAATCGGTCCATATCAACTTTTGGGTTAGGAAATCGATGATAGTGTATACCTTCAATAATAAAAAACAAATACATTTATTTTACTCTCTAATATCGTAAGATCTAAATTTTGTTAAAATATATTCAAAACTTTAATATTTACATATATAATTTAGAACATACACAGCTATAAAAAAATTCATTATTCATTTCAATCTCTTAGGAAATTTGATACAAGATACTCACCAATATCCTCACATTTATTTATACATTTTATTATCTTGGTCGGCATATTGAATAAACTTAAAAAACACTGAAAAACTTAAAAGCACACCAGTACATACAATAAATCGTCAATACAAGTGCCACAACTCAAATCGCAATAAAACGCAAACCTGCAAACACAAATTACAAATCTCACAAATGACAAATTACCTAAATAAATTCCTGCAATATCAACTCCACGACCGATTTGAGCCATCTATTGACAGGAACGGCAATTTCAAACTTACAAATACCGTATGCATTTAAGAAAACCATCTATAGAGAATATAGGTAATCTGTGAGACATTTGCAGGTTATTGTGTATGACGGTGTAACCAATGAAAATTACTTTAAAACAATTGTACTTAACACTGTGAAATTCAATTTGGCGGAAAAATTCAAAATGTTCACATGTACCCCTAGTTCAAATGTACCCCCTTTTCCCATACGTTTTAAACATGTCCAATGGATTTCGGCGGCACAATTTTGAAATCTACTTAAATAATTTATTCCAAAACTTATGTCAGGTCTAGATGCTCACATCACATACATTAAACTGCCTATTAATTCTCTATTCGGTTGCATAGTAAGGCTTGTTGAACTTTTTTCTAATTTTAGATTTTGTTCAATGGACGTACTAATACTATTATATTCACTCATCTTAAAATGATTTAATAATTTCAAGATATACTGCTTTTGATTTAATTTTAGTGAATTTTCATTTTGATATACAATATTACTACCCAGAAAGTATTTTAACTTGCCTAAATCCGTCATTTCAAATTCAGTATGTAAACTATCTTTAATAATATCGATTCCGGACTGTGAATTTGAACAAATAATTAAGTCATCTACGTACAATACTAGGAAAATTTTACAATTTTGTGTGATTTTGACGTATAAACAGTAATCATTTTTTGAACGAATAAAACCTAATTTAATGATGAATTCATTAAATCTAATGTTCCAACAGCGTGGGCTTTGCTTGAGTCCATACAAAGGTCTTTTGAGTTTACTCACAAGGTTTCCTCTTTCCATTCCCTTTGGTTGATGCATATATATATATATCTTTATCCAGATTTCCGTTCAAAAATGCAGTCTTCACGTCCATTTGATCAAGGCATAGTTCTTCGTGAGTTGCTAAAGCTATCAGTGTTCTTATGGTTGTTATCTTCGCAAGGGGGACAAAGGTTTCTTCATAATCTATTCCCTGACGTTTAAAATAGCCTTTTACAACGAGTCTTGCTTTGTATTGTTACTTCTACCAGTTTCATCTTTCTTTATCTTGAAAACCCATTTTATATCCAGAATCTTCATTTCTGTCTGCGGCTGATTAACTCCTAGGGTTTCGGTTTTCATTAAGGGTTGTATCCTCTTGAATGGCATGCTTGCCATTTTTATTTTTCAGGCGATGTTTCAACATCTAGAATGTCTTGAGGCACATTTACTATAGCATCCGCATTAAGAGCCAATACAGAAAAATCAGTCAGAATGCCAAGATGGTGGATTACGATTTCGTTTCTGTGAAATGTCACAGTCTTCTTTCTGTTCTTCTTTTTTTCTCCAGTTTCTTCAGTTTCTTTATCTTCCACAGTCGCACGAAGCTCACCGTCATTTCATTGACATCATTTATTCCATCATTGAATAATGAAGTACCTTTTGGCACTACATTTTCATTAAACAACACATCTCTTGCAATTATCACTTTATTTTGTGCATTGTCCCACAACCTATAGGGGAAAGGTAGGATCAATGAGACACTTTTCTTCAAAGTCACATCAATAACGCAATTCGAAAGATTTTTCAATTCTTTTTTATTGGATTAAAGCTTTATATTTGTAGACTTAATTTAGATGCAGAAATATGGCATTACTCGCTCAGAGTAGATGCTAAAAATAAACATATATTTTGTTGAAAATGTCTCATTGTTCCCATCAAGAGGAAACATTGAGATACACATTTAGTATGATCAAAAATTACTAAAACATAAAGAGAGGAAGTAAATAATTGTTGCAGAGTAGAATTTTTAATGAAAGTAAGAAATACACAGTGTATAAGAAAATGTTGCGCTATAAATACATACAGTATTTACTAATAAAAAACAAGTTCGGCGAAAGTAACAAAAATTAAACAATTTCGTAAAAACACATTTGAACAAAATTAAGGCATATTAAAAGATGAAAAATCAATGTCAAACTGGATGTGTGACATTTGTCGTTTGGTAGCTCCTGAAAACTTTGGCTGCGGTAATAGTAGCACTACATCAGTAGCACTGATATGACCAACATCTGGAACATTTGGTGAACAGAATTTATGCAGACGTTTGCTTGACATTCGGTAAAAATTTATTTCTAAGAGATCATTTTCATTTCTTTCTTTTAGGATTTTTTCCAATATAATGCACAATAATCTTCTTTTTTTTCATCGTAGAACTTAACAACAACAACAAAGTCTCCTTCACTTGGCTCTCTCTGCAAGTCCGGGAAATCATTTGTGTCAAAAGATGCAGAGACTGATAAATTATCTGAACTAGAATCTGAAAAATCAGAAGAATTTTTCCCTAAATCCTCATCACTTTCCTGTTTTTCCTCTACCAACAGTTTTTTTTTCTTTAAACGCTTAAGTTTCTTTTCTTCTAGTTTCCTTTTCTTCATGTCTTTAATAGCGGTTTTTCAGTTATTTTCATTTTCTCTGGTGTGTCAGTGGGAATGAAACTTCTTCCTTTCTCTCTAGTTTTTTTTTAATTTTTCTAGGTGGAGCCTTTGGATAACCGTACAAAACAGTGGGACTAATGTAGCTTGATTTAACAGTGCAAGGGTCACTATTTTCTTGCAACGCGGCTGGTGTATGTGGATTATTTACTGGTTCAAGAGGCGCATCAGAACTAGAAGGGCTTGTAATGCCAGAAACAGAAGCAGCTGAAATACTAGAAGCAGAAGTAGAAGCTTCTTGGTTGCTAGATGAGGCGTAGTTGATGGGTCCAGAAACATCAGAAGGTGCAGGGTTTAATCTATTAGAGCCGGTTGTACAATCAAGGTTTAGATACGGCTTAACCGTAAGCGACGCTTAAGCCACAGCTCAACCAAAAATGTCGTTGTACAATAAAGGTTTAAGATTTTCTGTCTAGTTTAAACTTAAACCGCCAAATGTGGGGGCTTAGCAGCAGCTTAACGATACATAATATCTTACGTCACTAATTTTATGTCAATTCAAATTTACTAACCGATTTGTTATTGCCTGGATAATTCAATTATTTGAAATAATGGATAATTTGTTAGGAGTTTTAACTGATGACGAAGACATTCTAGAACTTATTGATGTTGTTGCTCGTCAACGAGCACGCAAAGTTTTGCGGAATCGAGAAAATTATTTCCAACTGCTGAACGACTTTGAATTTTACAGCGTTTTCGCTTTTCAAAGAACGGTGTTCGTTTTATTACTAGAAAATATTACCGAAGAAATATCGCATCCCACGGGCAGGTAGGCATCTGGACATCGAACATTGTCTATGTATTTATGTAATGCATTGCTTTTCCAGAAATATGCAGTATCCCCAGAGAATAACAATGATTTTTCGTTACCTTGAATTTTAGCAAACTGGGTCATTTCTACAAGTCGTTAGCAGATTTGTCGGCATCGACAAATCAACTGCAACTTCCTTCTTGAGTTCCATTTCAAATTTCTACCAAATTCTGTTTTTTCATCAACAGTTAGTTCAATTCGCGTGTTTCTTTCATGAACTGCAGTTTTAAATTGTTTTCTTCCTCTAAAAAATTCTTTTTGGCATCTTCTACTGCACTTTTTGCAGCTGCCCATTGTGACCGTCTTCCTGACACGGTTCTCATCAGTTCTTTTACCTAGAAAGTTGAAATAATTATAATAAATTTCTAAGACGTTATAGTTATAAAATAACTTGCCTCGACCTTTTTCCAATTGCAAAACAGAAGACTTTTTTGAGTGGAGCAGCTGTTTTCTGAACATTTTGACCAGTCTTTTATATCTGAAAAAATGAAAAATATAAAAATTATAAAACTCCTTTTAAATTTTACCATTATCTCCACTATCCACCTTTTTTTCATGAGTTAATTTATTTTCAGTCGGTTGCTGTAAATAGAAATAAAACTTAGTATAGCTCTGATGTTTCACATATTAAAAATTACATACATTTTCTATATTTATTGATGGGCCTAGGTAATTATCGTCAACAATAAAAGCATCTGCCTCATTCACAGATTTCTCCAATTTCACCTGCAAAAACGATGGGCTATTTATCATCAGAACGTAAAAAAAATCCAGTAAATAGTAATAACCATGAGTTGTAAACATAGGACAGTTTATTTTAAAATAATATAATTTTATATAACTTACTCATTCCCTGAAGCTCATCTTGAACAATATATGTTCCAACGATATTATAGTTAATCTCAGCAACTACAAGTGTTAAATTATGTTAAAATATACACATAAATGAACGGTTTTAGAAAAACTTACATTCGCTATCCCCATTGAAATTCAGATGATTTCCATCGATTCGGACACCCAGCATTTCTTTGATGTCATTGTCGACATCTGTAATTACTATATTTTGGGAGGACCACCTCCAGTTCCTTCAATATAGCATTTCTCATCTGTAACTTTTTTTGACTTTCTTCTTAATGTTGTCATATTTCTTCCTAAGAACATTGAGTGTTTGACGTTTTACACTCTAAAATGCTCTATACTTTTTTGCAAGAGAAACTAGTTTCTTCCTGCGAAGTAAAATTTGAAGACCTTTTCTGATTTCATTTCCATTGTTAATTACTATACAACTTATTATAAATATTACCCAGCACATAAATTGCAAATAATAACGAATTGTTTCAATTATTGTCTTCTACACAAACAATCGGAGGCAATACAACATTCTTCACGGGAATTCACAGCGCGAGAACGGTTTTGAAACGATGGACAGCTGTCACCTGGCTGTCACTGCGCAAGCATAAGTATTACCAACCTCATACTTTGTTTTTGTTTAGATACAGTTTAGCTAAACGGCACTCGAAAAAGCAGTTGTACAACTGAATGGACCGCTTAAAGCTCAGCCACCTAGAACCGAAGCTTAGAAAAGCCGGATGTTTAAACGTTCGATTGTACAACCGGGCCTTAGTAACTTCACTTGATAGAAAGTCGGCGTCTATAAAAATATCTTCATCAAATGGAAATATTCCTCACTTTTTAAAAGTATTTTGAATAGACACAGGGTTCATTGCTTTCCTGTATGCATAAGCAACACATTCTGAGACATTATAAATCGTAAGTGGCTTTACTGGATTTTTCATTAGGAATAATTGAACTGCTTCTGAGTAACATGCTTCAAATGGACCTAGCACACCAACATTTAGTGGCTGTAATTTATTACTTGTGTGTGGCGGAATTGTTACCATTATGATACCATTATGTTTGGATGTATCTATCGCCTTGATTGACAGATGGCCTTCATGGTTGTCACATATTAGTAATATGGGGTTATATTTTGTACAATTTGAATATTTAATTATATGCTCTAGCACCTTAACAAATAGCTCCTGGTTCATCCATCCATCAGATGCAGCAATGCCTAACGTTCCCGGAAAACCTACGGATAGCATATGATCTTTAAAGTGATATCGCGGAAATACCATAGCTGGAGGTAAAAAATGTCCATTGGTTGCAATAATGCAGCATGTTGTGACTAAACATCCTCGCTCCCCACTAGTGACTATATTTACTTGCTTCGTTCCTTTCCTGGCTACAGCTTTTTTGGTGACAGGAGCTGTTGAAGTCCCAGTTTCATCTACATTATAGATCCTAGAGCCATTCGCAAACTGAGGATACCGTTGAAAAATTAATTTTAAGTTATTAAAAAATATTCCCCACGTTATGACGATTGAATGATGTTGCATGGGAGAGATTGCAACCTTCCGCAGATCTTAGAGATGAAGTTTTTGCATGTCGATGCATAAATCCAATTGATTTATTATGTAAAAGAAGTTTGACATCTGACAATTTGGGTAGGAGGGAGCGCACATTCAAATGAGCCACAGTGAAGTACTCACGCATAGATAAATATCTTTAACAAATCAAATCCAATTAAGACTAAACTAAAATTTAGCTAACAGCATACATAATTTCGCAAAAAGAAGAAGAACAGTTGTGGCGATTAAATTTAAGTTAAGATGAGATAAGTGATTTTTAATTTATAAGTTTAACAATACGACAAATCGTCGAATGAAGTTGTTGGCCTCAAATACACGTAGGAAAATAAATAGATATCAAAAAGACTTTTGAAAATATAAAAGAATGTTGTAAAAATAACGTAAACAAAAATTAAACAAACTGAAGTTCTTATAATCCTAGAGCAAAGCCAAGCAGTTACACTAACGAGTAAGCTCATCCGTACTAGCATTCGGCGGTCCGCACAATCCTTCAAATCGTCTTCACATCGAATAGTCTGTATTTTTGTCCCCGACTTGCAAAAATACTACCACCGCGCGTCCAAATAGATTTCACAGGGAATGGTCTAGCCATTTCCTGATTTAAATTTAGCACGACGCTTAGTAAGATCCTCTTTATAACAAATTTGGTGCCCTTTAATTTACTTTTGTTATTGTAGATCTTATCCTTTATAGCAACGGTTTATTAAAACGGACCAGAATCGGCCGAGTACCATTCTCTCGTCCTTTCAAACGGTGGGAGACATCGATGTGATACGGCTGAAGGTCTATATTTAGTTCTACATCCTTTGAATGGCTCGAAGTAAAGTTAGCCATTCTATTTGTGATGGGGGTTTTCCCTTCAATAGTTGCCCTGTTTTTGAAATCCTTCGGAAATTCCAGCTCTTCACGTCATTAAACGCATTGTCCCAGTAACGCATGTGGACACTATCCGCAGTAGCCCAACACCGGAGCTCCTTGTTATCTGGGACAGTTTTAGAATTGCCATTGAAACTATCGAATAACTCATCTACATTATGCACAAATGTAGCTGTGGCAACGGCACGCTGTTCTGGAACACCTGCAACAAATTATTATTGAGTAATACAATTATTGAAAAAAAAAACAGTAAGCCTTTAGAGCTGATAAAGCTATTATTCATGATAGTATTATATGATAGCATACCTCTACTAATAAGAGAAAATACATATGCAGCGACAGTTCTTCTCATGACTTGTGCCGCTATCTTCACTTTCATTGCACTCCGCATTTTTGGAGCTAAATGAACTTTGTTTAATTTGTGTATGCTCCGAAAAATATAAGGCGAAGCTTGATCAATATTGTAAGCATCGATAATATCAGAAAACTTCGCTTCCAACATATTTTTTTCTGATCCAACTTCAACTGGAATGTAGATATGGTGTTTCCGAAAAACAGATGTGGTGCGTTTTAATAAATGTGGCGGATCAAATACTGTATATATGAAATTGTATGTATGGTTTCAGAACAGATGAACCCATGCATTTTAATGCCTTTACATTGTTCGTGCCCATGTTGCAAACTGTAGCGACAACATTCAAATTTGCGATGTTTTTCGCAGCGTCCAATACCTCGTAAAGAAGTTTCTGTAACATGTCCGCCGAACGGCTACCATTTACAAAATAAAAAGCAAGTGGTTGCTTCCATTTATGCGTAAACCTTGAGCCATGAATACTAATGCTTTATTTGCAATCTTTCTGATTTCTCTTGACCAAAGTCCTCAAATCCCCTTATGCGATCTGCAGCTAAATCATAATCAATATAATCTTTAATATCCACCTCATCAAAGGCTATTTGACAAATTCACACGTTTATATCACGCTCAAACATGGCGTCAGTAAAACGATGGGTATTAAAGTAAGTCGCATTGTCGGCTAGAATGCTGTCGCATCTTACCTTGATGCATGATAAAGTTATCAATACATCGAATAGCAGTATCAGTATTATAAAATCTATTGGGAAAAAGTCTTACAAATTTCGCAAAAACATCAACCATGACGAAAATGTTCCGGTATCCAAATGATCCAGGAATTAAATTTCCAAGAAAATCAATGGCACTAGGTCGAGCTTCTCTGAATGTGAGCCAACACTTGTGACCACCCAATGTGTCCAAGGGATTCATGAATAACTGGCATCGCTTGACGTGCATATGCTTCCGTAAGTACAACATTGAATTGATCACGTATCCTCTTCATTAAAACGCCAACGCTGATTACATAATCTTTATAATCATCTTGATGAACTAATGCCTCTCGTATACCATTGAAACATTTATCTTGTTGAATCTCATTAATCCTGACAAAGTCAAACAAGCTCTCGGCTTCATACATATTATATGTATTTAATTCAACATGGTTAAAATCGCTTTTAAACCATACGAGACAATGCATCCGCTGTAACATTAAGTTCTCCTTTTATGTGACGAATTTCAAAAACATATTCAGAAAGCAGCAGTGACCAACGATACATGCGGTTATTTGAAAATCATGTTGACATAAGTGAGGTAAGTGCAGCATGATCTGATTCTATAATAAATTTCTTACCAAGTAGATAAAATCGAAGTTTGCTTACTGCATACACAACAGCTAACATCTCTTTCTCAGAAACTATATCTCATTTCGTAGCTCTTCAGGATTCTGGATACAAAACAAATTGGTTCCTCTCCATTTTGACCAATCTGAATTAGAACACCACTGATGGCTGTGTCACTGGCATCGACACGTAATAAAAATTCCTTACTAAAATCTGGCAAAAGTAAACATAATGAAATTCTGACTCTACATTATCAAAAGCACTTATTCTCTCAGCTGTTCAACTAAATTTCTCATTCTTGCGCAACAATTGAAATAAAGGTGCACTGATGTGCGCTGATCTTGGAACAAACCTCTTATAATAATTTATTATTCCAAGAAATCCTCTCAATAATTTAATACTACTAGGTCTAGAGTACTTCTTGATGACTTCTAGCCTGGATTCATCAACTCGTACATGATTCTGCGATAAATCATACTCCAAAAACTTTATTTCACGTTTGATAAATTCACACTTCCCAAGGTTCACTTTGAGCCCATTATTTGCAAACACCTCAATAATCTTGCGTATATGTACTATATGCTCATCTAAACTTTTACTAAATATTAAAATATCATCAATATAATGCGCCACAAATGAATTAGATGGTTCTAAAATCTGTTGCATTGCGCGTATCAAGGCGGCAGCCGAACTACTCAAACCATAAGGCACAACCTTAAATTGATAAACATTGCCATCAACCATAAAACCACAAAATCTCCTAGATGCTTTGTTCAAAGGTACCATCCAAAAACAGCTCTTAAGATCTAGTTTCGTAAAATAATTTGCAAAATAATGTATACCGTGCTTACAAAGTTTCAACCGTGATCGGAGTCTCAAACTGCGGTCGAGTGCGCTCGTTTAGACGTCGAGCGTCGAGACACAGACGGATGTCTCCATTTTTCTTCTGGACGACGACCAGAGGATTGACATACTTTGTGGCGCCACGCTCAATCACCCCATCTCGGAACATTCGGGAAATCTCTTCTCTCACTTTCTCTTGCATGGCTCTGGGAATGGGATAATTCTTGATCCTGTAAGGCTTTGACTCGTCCGTCTCAAGAAAGTGCTCGTAACCAACCCCAAAACTAGGGAATTTATCTACTGAGGATACATACTGCTTCAAAATTTCCTTGACTTCATATTCAAAGTTCACATCACAATCGATTTCAATTTCATTAACATCATCTGGGAATTGTTTACTTCTAATACCTCTAACTCTGACTCTCCAATAACTTTAACCTCATTATCCTCTTCGGATAAAACACCACCTTGTATATCATCACTTTAACAACTTTTCCGTAACTCTTGTATATCATTTTTAAACTACTATCACTATTTTTCATTGTTTCATCATTAACATTACCATTTTCCTTTTCTTTACTTAAATTATTAACTACTTTTTCCTCATCAGGAGTATCCGAACACCAATTAATTCTATTTCCTTCTATCTGAATAACTTTCTTTTTTACATCAATAACCGCCTTCATCTTATCTAGCAAATTAATCCAAATAATTCGCGTGTCCGCGCAACCCTTTTACAGAAATGAATTTTCCTAGAAATTTAAAATATTGTGAAGTTTATATTCTGAAGTACTCGTAACAAAATATTATTGATTACAGCAATCACTTTCTTAGTAGCAGTTACAATTGTCATTTTCGTGTTGGAATGAATTTTCCTAATTTCTCTCTCTTTAATACCTTAACAACTTCTTCATCTAGAAATGAAGCTTCACTCCCAGAATCAACAAGACATTTATAAACATTATTCCCAAACTTAACATTAATATGTGCATTCTAATTCTAGATCTTATCGTCTCATTGCCGCATCATGGTGTACAATTTAATTTTTTGGTTGGTTCAATCTAAAAATCCTGCCCTCGGAGCTCTCATCAATTAATAAATCATACGGCTTAGATACTGCTTTTTGCGCTTTAAATGTTACCCTTGTGTCGTTAGATATAGTTCCAGTATTATTTGATAATTGAGTTGTAATTTAACATTGTTAACATTACAATTTGTAGACCCTTGCCCTGGTCTCCTGCTAGTAATCTCTGTCAGCTGACTTAAACTAATTATTAACATAGTGTGGGGAAGCCACTTGATTAACGTTTGACCTTGTCTGGTCACCTGATCGACTGTCATTTAGGAGCTGAGGCACGTTAACTCTATCATTATTTGAACTCTGACGTTCACCATTTTTACGACTAATAACCTGACTCCTGTTGGCATGGGAGCTGGTCTCGGGCGTTACGTTAACATCGCGAAGTTGTTGACGTTTGAATCCGTCATTTTTGCGAACTGCGCTTGATTTTTGGTTGACATTATTTTCAGGTCTTCGCGTATTCCAAGAATTTACATTACTTTGTTCCGCATAATCTAATCTCTTAATTAGCTCCAAAAATTTACTAATAGAGGTTATATTCTGCATCGCAACAGCTTGCGTGACTTCAGGTTCAAATGCCTGGATAATTGTGTGATCATCTTTAATATAAATACTTATATTAATAAACATTCTATACGGCAATGTTTCGAATGATATAGCAGACAATGATTCTGTCTGTGATATCATTCGATCGGATATGTTGAGAATTATTATATAAATTACCTTTACATGATGTAACTTTAGGCTGCTTTAATCATGGGCGTTGCAAGTGCTGTAGAACTGGACGAATTAACAAAAATGACTATCTCGACGTAGTAACAGAGGTGATATTATTGCTGGTAAAATCCCCGAAACAAAAAAACTGAGTTCAAAGAAATTTTGTACGGTTGTGGAATCACACTGAATTGCAATTATCCGGAAATACTGCACTTGCTTCACAGGCCGGTGTTGAAATATATAATTGTAAAACTTCACGGTGGTTGGCGATCTTCCAACATCGCTTGAAAATTGTGTGGAGATTTCCCTTGAAAATAAAAAAAAATTGCAAACAGTGGTACAGATATCTGATCACAACATGAGCCATGCACTTCTACAAATTCCTCGACCTCTGTTTCCTGCTGATATCCACAAGTTTTTAATTGAACCATACCTATCGGAATTCAATTTACGCAATTCAAATTTTAAAAGGCAGGGTTCGCTATACAAAATGCAATAAACTGCTCCGTCAATGTTAACATAAATCGGTAATCTAATCTCTTGTATTTAACTTTGTTGCAAGTACAAGATTGTGTATCCGTTTTGTATATTTCTGTGTTATATGACTTTTGTAAGTTCAATACCTGCAAACCTGAATTAGAAAATGATTATAGCTGTGGCAACATTTGAAATATTTAAATGATATAAAATATATATTCTAATACAAATATTTTTTTTTAATGTAAAATACATATTAAAGTAATATTTTACTTTTGAAAGAAACCAATGCAGCAGTCAAGAATACCAATAAGAACAAAACTGAATACTTAATACAGATTATTGGAGTGTATTAGAGTAAATCAAGGAAAAAATAAACACTACAGTAACATAATTAACAGGAAATACATATTACATTATATCTATTTACTACAGTAACATATCTAAATTTGTAATATGATATGATTATGAGTAAAATATTCAAAACAAAATATTAGATAGAAATATAATATTATTTTCCTATGTGTAATATTAAAAAAAAAAAACATTGTACTATTAGTTTTATATTAGGCGAATATTGGTTAAATATTATGTGCTACTTGGGACGTGTTTCTGAATTTTGGAGATAATACTGGAATCACCATCTGCAATCATTTGCGTGTATCTGAGCCTATGCATCGTGACACTGCTGTTAAAGGCTTCAACTAAAATATCTGCTTCCATTGCTGTAGAGGGACCGTCCCAATTTTCAAAACGTATGTGCTCTTGTGCTGGTACTTTTAAATTACAGGTACGAGCGGATAAACAGCAGTACTTGTTTCCCACTCCAACAAACAATACTTCGTCCGTTTCCTTGCCAACTACTACTGCTTAAATTATATCAGTCTGTGTGTGTACATGTGTGATGTATAGAGCCGATATATGCATTCTACTTACTGTTCCAGAAGATGCATTGTAAAAATGGCCATAGGATCTTTTACTCCATCCGCCGTCGCAGTACACTGCTACCAGCGAATTCTCAGGGCGTATTAAATAGTAGCAATTTCCCAGAGCATGAGACTAGATTGAATATAATAAAAAAAGCAAATATTGTTTATAAAGATTATTAATATAAAATAAAAATGATTGCAAAGTACCACAGGATGGAAAGAAGGATAAATAAAAACAGCGTTTATAATTTATTTCCACGCTGCGACAATAGGAGTCGTTGCGGCCAGTGAGGCGCCGGAGAGAGGTCGGTTGAGCGCCACTTGGTTTGATCAGCTGTTGCTTCGTGGCCGGACGCTGTCGCCCGTTACTTTCGCCACAGCCCAGAATGGCTATTTTACCAGTCGGTGAAACAAGGGATTGGTTACTTGCAGAATTTTTTGATTTATTGTTAAATAGATCAAATTGACATGAAAATGTTATTTTAAAATGAGAAGAAAAAAAAGTTAGTGCGCCAAGGACGATAAGTTAAATTAAATAAACTCAGAGAGACTATTAAACAGTTATATTGACACGGTGACTCGGTTGAAGCAAGTTATTACATAATGTACAACGTATAAATATTATGACATGAACTGGTGGAGTGCCGGGTTATTATTAAATTTGTATTATTATTAAAGAAACAAGAAAATAAAATCTACTACTCGATCGAGCATGCAAATGACTACGACCTACCATTGTTTTAAGGTGAAAAGATAAAAGGAGCAACAATTAAAATAATTTCACAAGTTACGTTAAATTTGGACAATGACAGCAAAGACTAGATATTAAAAAAAAGAATTACGTTAAATTGACTATGACAAGCAAAGACCGAAATATAAAAAAAAGAATTACGTTTAATTATTATTACTCCAATGGTAGTTCGTTACTACAAATACAAAAGCAAATAAATCTAAATTAACTTACATGTAACAAAACAATGCACAAACGGTTGATTGTCACCACACAGGGGAGGTGTGAGGAAGAAGTAGAAGAGAGGCGAGTGGATGAAGAAAGAAAGCCGGTTCAGGGACGACTTAGGGCGGCGGTGCTTGCAAATCCGCGTCAGCGGGGCTCCAGAAAGAAGAAGTCTTCGTAGTTAAACACAGGGACTCAAACGGCTTCCGTGGAATGGTTCTTTAGGACCAGAGATCCCCCACAGGGTTACCGAAGGGGTAAATTTTGGTCGAAAAGGGGTGCAGCAGGGCGTCGCCTCTTAGACTCGTAGGTCTACACACTTAGCGGGCTGGAGTGTAGTGGAAAATCAGAAGGTGAGAGGATCTAGTTCCGCGCTATGCCATAAGTGGTCAATAGGATTCGGTATCGAGTTGCAGTTTTGCGAGTTTTATGCGAATCTTTTAACGTTTCAAAGTACAGCGCGCACCAAAAAAAAGTTGCAACATTAACAAAATGAATTATATTCGGAGCTAATTATGAACGGTGTTAATGAAATTACAGATATCAAATGCATCTAAATAGGTACTAAATTTGACAATTTAAGAATTTAGAAACAGGTCACAAATAAAGTGTTACGTTACAAAAACAACCTTCAAGGTTAAACGTGGACGTTATATGAAATACGTTGTAATAGCGAAATTCTGTAACTAGAAAAGGTCAATGAACTTAGATGAATTTAGATAAAGGATGTGTACAGTTGGAGAAATAAGAAAAGGTGTTTTTAACACGTACACAATCCCCTTTTCTAGTAAGAAATTTGTGTAAATTCTGATAAAGAATGAACTAGGCAACGCCAGAGATAAAATCAACAACAAAAAAAAGGTTAGATTTGGCCAAACAAACACGAGGTCCCAAAAACGTTAAACAATTTCAAGGTTTCAAAAAGTCAGGGACGGCCCATCCAGACTGATACAGCAGAGCTTATAGACGGAATTAAAATTCCCTCAAAACAATAATAACTCTAATCAGAACGGGGGATAATATCACCCTTTGGGGGTGCCCTTTTTTTCAAAGAAGTAGGCACTAACTCAAACCGATGCGTGGAAATCAGCGACAAGCCAGAACCAGGAGGCAACCGCACGCGCGAGAAGCACTCGACTAGATGAAAAGAAGTGAAGAGAGTGCAGAAAAGAGTAGAAAAAGTTGTGAATGGAAGGCGAAATTAGGGCGAATGTAGTGTCACGAGAAAGGGGGGTCAGGAATTGTGGTTTCGGGTAGTGTAGAAATTACAAACATCCTCATCCACACGATTCGGTGAGGAGACAGAAGAAGAGAAAGAAAGAAGAAAGGAATCTAGTCGTGTGTTCCCACAAACGGGCAGACCGCACCCCGGGCCTAACAAAACCGCTGACCCGAACATCACCGACAAAAGAAACAAGAAGACATCCAATCTATGCCCGGAACACAAAAACTTAGCAATAAGAGAAACAAAGCTGCCGGGTTCTCAGCAAGGCAGGATTGGGGCAGCGCCCACAACGAGCTTAATCCTAATGCCTCAAAATAAGTCACAATCGGGAAAATCCACACGGTAAGTATGCTAGTCCATACAACAAACTGCGTTCAACAACGCTAAATCCTAACGCAAACTTACCGAAGGGCAAAGTCAAGTAAGGTAAGTTCCAACAAAGCCTCCGACTAAATCGGCAAAATAATCGCAATTTAGAACGAGCTAAAAGAAGTTCAATCTATGTAAACGGTCCACGTCGCAAAGCGGTTAAAGGTAATGGCCTACTTGGGTTCAGTCACAACCCCACCAAGCGCTAGTGTTGCGTTCAACAGAAGAAGATACTAAACAACAAAAGCGAACCACGTTCGAAACACTAAACAAACAGGGTAAATCGGGAGTAAAAGAAGTCTTCGCCGACTTGTTCAATGTTTGGTCACTGTGGGAGAGATGGTGTATCCTGGCGACTCAGGCGTCTTGGCGTGGTATTTGGCCAACAGCAGGTAAGTCAAAATTCTCGTCACTACCTTCAATGTTATTCTCGACCAAAGTTTACGAAATTTCGGGGTCAACTTAGTCACTTCATGTTCAAATGATCTTATAGCGAACCGATGAGGTAGTACTGTCCCAAGTACTGTGGTTATCTTTACGTCGCTGTTACATGTCTTAATGGCTAATTTCTTCGGTGGTTACTTTGGGGATGGAATAGCGGTGAAGCTATTTGGAATCGTGTTCTTAGCCATATCTTTGAATATGTTGCTCTTAAATTTACTTCGTTGTCGCAATATTTTTTAGGTGCCCACACATGAGAATGACCTGTTCTTCGACGATTTTGGCTACGTTACTCCCGTGGCTTCGTATGAAAATAATTAATGCTGATTACTAAAGACTCGCACACGTCGTAGGATAAAGAATTTCCTTTATTAGAACGTGGAAGTGGCCCATTAATCAGCAGTAATTTGCAAGTCGTGTAGCAGTAGGTTTCTTCTTAATAATGTCCGGCAGGGGTTCGATCATAGGTTTAGATGAGGCAATTTACAATGACGGACGTATTTAGCGACTACATGACAATTTCGCCAAAAAATTTCTCAAACTCTAGCATCAGTTTTGGAATATCCGTATGTCCGCAAGTAGGTGTTCATTACAAGATTTAATGAGTTCTTTACGCTGGATTTTCGACGGTGACAAATTTCCATTCTAATTCGTGTTCAAGTCGGGATAACTGGTTTTTGACAAATTTATACAGCTTATCATTTCAACACGCCACACAGGAATAACGATTTGGAATTGTTCAACTTGGTACTTCATTTTGTATGGCAACGATCTTCGCTGATTTCGGGGTTAACATCAACACCGTTCTGCTACATTAGGTAGGGGAACGTGACAGAAAGTCGGAACGGCGTTTTCAGAACCTTTCGGTGTGTTATGATTTCAAAAGTCATAAGGTTGTAAACGTAATGACCAACGCGCTAAGCGTCCATGCGGATCTTTGAGATTATGAAGCCATAAATAAAGATGACAATCCGTAATGACTCTAAAATGATATCCTTCAAGGTTAGTGACGGCAAACTTTCGATCCCCCAAATCACAGCTAAACATTCTCGCTCGGTAGCGCTTTTTTTCGTTCGTTTGATGTTAATGATCGGGACAGATAACATATGACTTTTTTCGCCTTCGTCAAATTGTTGTGTTGAACGGCACCTAAACCGTAGGCAGAAGCGTCGGTTTGAAACAGGAACGTACGTTTAAGTCGGGAACATACTAAAAGTGGAGCAGATTCTAAATTTTCTTTCAGTTTGTTGGAAAGCTTGTTCACAATCAGGAGTCCAATTCCAAGGAACCTTTTTACGTGTAAGATCGACAGTGGTGCTATTACGGTTGAAAATTTCGGTACGAAACGTCGATACCATGAAGCTGTGCCAATAAATCTCCGTATTTCACGAACGTTTTTAGAGGTGGTACGTTCAAGATAGCCTGGACTTTCTCCGGGTCAGGTCTTAGTGCCTAATTTCGTCGACCATATAAACCCAGATATTTCAACTGAGGCCTACAAAACTGACTTTTCTCGAAATTCACGGTTAATTCCAGCGTCTCGAAGTCGTTTTAAATACTTCTTTTAGGGTGTCTAAGTGAGATTGAAGTCCTTTGAAATAATAACAATTCATCTAAATACACCAAAACAGAGGGCTGTAAATCTGCACCTAAGATGGAATCAAATTAACCGGCTGCCAGGTTGCAGGTGCGTTGGTTAAACCAAACGGCATGACCTTAAATCGGTATAATCCTTGGGGTACACAGAAAGCAGTACAGTCTTTAGAATTTCGGCTATAGGGATTTGCCAGTACGCGCTCTTGATGTCAAGTGAGCTCAAATATTTAGCGTCTCGAAGCTTGTCCAATATAGAAGAAATATAGGTAACGGTACGAATCTTTGCGAGTAACCGCATTCAACTTCCTATAATCGACGCAAAATCGGTAGCTATTATCTGATTTCTTCTGAACTAGGCAAACAGGCGAAGCCCAGGGACTCTTACAAGGTTCAATGATACGCGGCTTCAACATTTTCTGAATTTCACTCTCGATTACTTCTTGTTTTATCGGGATACCGGATAGTAACGTTGTTTAATGGACGTGTCCAGGTAAAAGTTCGATTTCATGAGCAACGAGGTGAGTAGGCCTATGAATTACATTACGACTTTGTTCGTCCACTAGTTCGTGATAGTGTCATTTGTTGAACGGGGGCAAAGAATTCTTGCTCGAAATACTGTCGATGTTCGCAGTAGGGTTAGTTTCAGAAAAATGCCAAATACTTTGTCTCAAATCAGGAATTATTTCATTTTTACCCAAAAATCTACACCGAGGATTAATGTATGCGGAATATATGGAGAACTAGAACGTCACTAATCTAACTTTATTTTCCAAACGGAAGGGTACAGAGATGTAACCAAGGCTCATACATTTATCTCCGCTAGCCACAGTACATTCGATAGTGTAAGATATTAATTTTAGTCCAAGTTGTGATAAAATTTCATATCCTCGAGGTCCAACCAGTGTTCGTGAAGCGCCAGAATCCAATAAACCAATAAGGGATAATCTAGCACGGTGACTTCAAGATAGGGTCTTTGATCTCCTGACACTCGAGATATGACGTAGTCTATAACATTTTATTGTAAATTTAGGATTTTCGGTCGAATTTAAAGCTCATAAGGACGTTTACGACCAACTAACGCTTAGATTCGAGTTTTTTTGAACATTTTGGGCAATCCGAACCGAAACTTCGGGGTGTCCACATTTATAACAGAATGTTTCAAGGGACGGGAACAAGAACTGAATCGGTGGCCCAGATCACCACAATTAAAACATCTGAAGTTCGGTCGTTGAGGGGAACTATCTCGACTATTCTCGCGAGTAGATGATGCACTTGCTGCTACAAAAGCAAAGTCAGGCTAACAAAGTGTTTCGTTTTACGACAAGGTGGTTTATAATGATCGACTTTAAATTTTCTCTCTAATTTAAGACATTCATCTTCTAATTCGGCCGATTAGAAACAGAGGGTAATTCATGGTGTAAATGGGGCTAGGTTACTATATAATAATAGAAACCTCTTATATTACGACACTCAGCGGATTTTGAAAAGTGTCCGTATAAAGGAGTTCCGCATTAGGGAGTTAAGTTCAAAAAAAAAAAAAAGTCGAGTACATAGTTCATATTCCAATATTCAATATTACAATAGTATTTACAAATATATACATATTGTATGTACAAATAATACACATATAATACACATTTAAACATTTTGAAGAAGTCAGTAATTTTTGACTGTTTATTAAATTTTATAGCGATATTTTCCTCTAGATGCATTTGGAAATCTGAGGCTAAGTTAAAACCTTTAGAGTCGTTATTATATAAACAATATTGTTTTTAAATTTGAGATAAGCGGAGCGCTTCCGCAGAGTCTATAGGTTGTTTATACTATATCTATATTTTCCTCACCATCACTCATTTTCGTCTTCTTCGGGTGGTTTAATTTTATCTTCCAATAACATCTTCCACATTTAAGATTCGCTTTCGGTAACAACTAAGTTGTCAATAAGTATATTTTCTGGCGTTATTGTGGAATTAAGATTTCTTAACAATTCTTCAAATTGCTAAACTGATGTTTTCCTCAGCATCATTGCAATGATGTGTTTCACATCAAATCCACCTTTTTTAAAACCAGTTCTGAATTGTACTTTCTGTCACACTTATTCCACGCTTTAGAAATCCAAGTCACTGCATCCAGTACTGTAATTGTTTTCGTCACTTCTTGCATTTTACATAATTCCATATTTGCAATCATTTTGTTAAAACTAGTTGTCTGTACTTCAGTTTGAAATTTTTTATGTATGCCTTGGATCTAAGGGCTGGCACAGAGCTGTGCAATTTGGAGGAAAAAAAACAAGTTTTAACATTCTCCAATGCAGATCCACATGCGAAGTAGCATTATCCAAAAACAACAGAATTTTTTCGATTTTTTCGTTTTCATTTGGGTGATCGAGCTCAACTAGCCATTCTCCATAACTTCTCTAGTCATCCATGCCTTTTTATTACATCTCCATGTAACTGGAGTGTTCAATGTTGATCCCACGGAACATCTAGGTTTCGCAGATTTGCCAATAACCAGAGGTTTTAATTTTTCACCATTAAATTTGCACAAAACAGGATGGTTAAGCGTTCTTTAGAAACTTTTCCTCCAATACATTTTTCATTCTTTAGGCACATTGTTTTATTTGGCATGGCTCGGAAGAAAAGTCCACTTTCATCTGTGTTCAAATGTCTTCTGGAGCATAGTTTTGTAACAATATCAGGAGTTTTTGAAACAACTTTGAACTGTTTCTTGGTCACATTCGCAGCTTCACCAGAAATCGCTTTAAATGAAATTTTATGACGAGTTCGAAACTTTTCAAGCCATCCATTTGAGGCTTTAAAATTTTCAATATGCAGTTCGGTAGCAACTTCTTTAGCCTTTTCCTGTAACATAGTCCAGAAAGGAACATTTTTTGCACGGGCTCGACAAAAACCTTCATAAACCACTTGATTTACTTTTGATCCATCACTTAAAATTGCGTTTTCTTTGTTCGTTTCCATTAGCCGTCCATTTTCAAAAATTTCTTCTGAGACTTCAGTATTCTAGCCACATATGTTTTGGAAATTTAAAGTTTTCTGCCACTTTTCGAACGCCGCACTTATTCTTCTTAGTAAAATTAATCACTTCAACTTTTTGCTTAAGTGTTAATTCATTCGATGAGGAGCCATTGTTAATTCACCACTCACTAAATACAGACTGTAATTTTATGGAAACTTGAGCCCTTTATATGTATGAACAAGTCTTAGGTGGCATAACATCCAGACAATAATGCACAGCAATACAGTAAACTGCTAATGTATGAACAACGGATTATTTTAAAGATAAAAGTAAAAAAAAACATTCTTGTCAAGAAAGCAAACTCCATATTTTATAATTACGTTATATGCGAATATGAGTTATCAGGGCTGGTAGAGGGGGATTTTTAAAAACACTTTATTAACTTGTTAACAAATTTATTGTAGGTTCAAAACAGCACTTAAGAACGGTATTACAATTGGAGCTTAAACTAACTATGAACTTCACACTTTCATGTCAATATTTAGACTCCCCCTCTATTCTATTGGTGCCTTTTATATTGTTAAGATAACTTATCGCATTTTCCCATCCGTATCTATTATTCCAGGATATTCTATTATGCGGTAACATCTTATCTCTGTACATATGATACTTTATTCGCGTAACTCTTATCGCATTTTCAGAATATTCTATTATGCGGTAAACATCTTATCTCTGTACATATGATACTTTATTACGCCGCGCGTAACTCCTCCCACCGTAAATGCAGAATTACCTCAAATTTGTGGGAATTCCTGCATGGGAATATCACTAGTGCTTGCTTTTACAATTGCCCGATTTCTTTTGATTCTTTGGTATAACTTATACAATATTACAATAATTATGATAATAAGCAAGCAATAGATGATGTAATTAGTTGACTTGTTTTGGTATTGATTAAATTTAATGTCTTTTAACATTTCTTTTTGATTTTGAATTTCATTGGTAATATTATAAATTGGCGGTTGGAGCAGCTTTACAGTAGTTATGTTATTATGACTTTCGGATAAATCAATGAATTTAATTTCAGTGTTTAATATTGCTTTATAATTTTTAATGATTTGATTTTGAATAGCAAACTCACAATTATTAAGATTTTGAATTAAATATGTTCCTTTAATAATTTTAGTATCCTTCAAAGTATTACAGTTTTGCGTTATTTTATTATCTCTGGAGCTTAGTATTAATTTTACATTAGTTTCTAAATTTCTTATCTCGAAATCATCGACAATAAATGTGTAATAGATACAATTCTTATAGTTATTATCTAAGTTTAAAATATGAATTTCACAAGGTGAGTTTTCTGAAATGTAATGTTCTAATTCATGATTACATAAATAAGTTTGTTTTTAATTTGTATGCAGGCTTGATTGGAATTATATATCGTTGATTTTTGATTCCTACAAATTTGATATCTGGTGTGATTTCTTTAAGGTTTTGTTACCTAAATAAATTGGTAAGGCACTAATATAATAGTATTGATATGGCTCTATGTTAACAATAGTACTAGTAATACAAATACAAAATATTGATTATTTGATATGCCTTAATTCTAATAAGTGTTTCTATTTGATAAACTTTTCTATAACTATTTCAAAAGGAAAACTACTTTTGTCATCTAACCTAATTTTCTAATACTATCGATTAATATATCTGGTTAATAACCATGGGATGTAATACCCCTGCTTTTGCAAAGGTTGCGGCTTGTATTAATTCCTCTACTTGCCTTCTTAATTCTCCAATAGGAAAATCTGATGGTTAATCAGTTGGATTGCATCCATCCGTTGTTGATTCTTTCGGGCCTCTCTGGTGATTGCCTCTTGATTGTCTAGCATGCTTTTAATGCTTTCTCAAAATGTGTTGATATATTTTCCATTAGTTCTAATTGCCGATTTAAATTGTTTTCATTATCTTTTGATTCATCTGTAATTCTTGAATTTGACTGTCGTATCGCCTACCATCTTCTTCATCTAAATTACCCGTTATTGTTTTTGATAATGTTTCCGACTATATTTAATGCGCCTCTTTAGTTCTACCAGTAGGTTGTAGGATTTCGAAGTATTTTTCTAAATTTCTTCTTCTTGTTTTCTTAATGCTTCCATTACTTTTAATTCTTCTACTGGATAGCCAAATTTGGTAATTTCTTGACCTTGTTGCTTATAGTTTTCCCAAATTTCAAATAATTTTGAATAGTCCTTTCTTATAACAAGCTCGAATTCCTTCTCCGTGTTATAGGCTGTTCCTAATTTCAATGGTAACATTCCGGCTTGGTTTTCGACTTTGATTATGGAGCTTAATCCTCTTCCAATGAGGATTCTGGAAGAATGCCAGGTTTTAGTGAATTTATAGGAAATTTAAACATTTATTCTTTTATTCTTTACTTCAACTGATTGTTCCCTAAAATTCTCACGATAGTATATGGCCTGTATATCTTTCTTTTGTTTTCTGGGTATATATTTGGATGGTTTACATAAACTTCTTGTCCTATTTGCAATTCCTTCTCCTTTCGTGCTTCATTTCGTTTTTCGATGTTATCCTCTTTTTCCTTTTGCATTTTTCTTGATATCGCCTCATATAGGTGTTTAGTCCTATCCTTGTGTTGTTGAATATAATCTTGGTAATAAATTTGGTCATAGCACAAATCTAAAGGTTCTCTCGAATTGATATGTCCATATAGTAACTCGAATGGACTGGCTCCTGTCGCTGTGTGTGATGTAGAGTTATAGGCTAATATTGCTAATTTCATTAGTTGCTTTGTATCTTTACAGATCTTTTGGCTTGTTAATATTCTAATATGCTCCAAAAGTGTAGAGTGTAATCTTTCCACGGGGGCGTTTGAATTTGGATTTTGCGTAGTTGTATAATGCATGTTTACTTTATGCAGTTTTAATAATTCCTTTAACGTTGCGTTATTAAATTCTAAACCTTTATCCATAACTATTTCTTTTGGTGCACCGTGTATACTAAAACTCTCTATTAATTTTTCTACTATTTCGACTGCTGTTTTTCCGTCTACTGGGTATGCTTGCGCGTACTTTGAGAATGTATCAAGCATAGTGAGGAAATTTTGTCCGTTGATCGCTATTGTATCTACATGAAGTTTCGAGAAGGGTTTATCTACTTGTTCTGTGATCTGAAATGGTACTTTTGGGGGTTGTCGATCGTATTTACTTCTTTGACAAGTTTCGCATCTTTTAATATAATTTGTGATATCTGCTTTAATTTGTGGCCAATAATAATTTTTCCTGATTTGATTTAGGGTTCATTAATCCCTCGATGATTTGTTTTTCCCTCGTGATTTTGGAGTATTATTTCAATTTTCTCTTCTGTGTCCTCTATGATTCTTACTCTTCTGGTACATCTATAAATTTTGGGGCCGTTGTTTGTAAAATGTTCAACATATACCTTGCACATCGTCTGATAGATTTCGTCTGTGGTATAGATATAAATAGTTCCTTGCGCCATTATTGTTTTCATGATCTCCAATAATTCCTTGTACAAATTTTCGTTTTGATTAATTTTAACATGATAGATTAATTTTCCACTTATACTGTCAAATAAGGTTTCTGTTGGAAAGATATGCTTTTCTAAAAATATTTGAATTTTTTGTATATCTATCGGTACGTCTATTATCGGGATTGAATTGTCCGGTTCTGAGTTTACATTGCTATGTAGTGATTCATTACTTTCTTCATCTTGTTGTTTAGATGGTCCGGGTCGATTTCCTAAAATATCTTCGATTTCTTCTGTGGTTACTTGGGTTTGTGTTCGTAATATTTCTTCCATCTCTTTTGTTGTTATGTTGCCTAATCCTTGTAGAGCTTCTTGTATTCTTCAATCGAAATTTGAGGTGTTGATGATTTTCGTTAGCTGGTTTCTTACTTTCTTCGACACTATTTTGGTGATTGATTTCTATTCTCGATAACGCGCTGCGTTTTGATTTATTTTTCCTTTTTTATATACAATTTTATAATCGTATTCACTCAATTTAATTTTCCATCTTTGTTAATTTCGAATTGGGTTCTTTTAATGTTTGTAACCAACTAATGGGCGGTGATCGGTGATGATAGTAAATTTTGTCCGTATATGTAGGGTCGAAATTTTTTACATGCCCATACTATTGCCAATAATTCCTTTTCAATTGTTGAGTATTTTTGCTCTGTTTGCGTCAACGTTCTTGAGGCGTAACATACTGGTAAATCTTGTCAATACTTCCTTGAGATAACACAGCTCCGATCGCTATGTTGCTAGCGTCTGTAGTTACCAAAAATTCTTTCGTGAAATCCGGATATTTCAATATCGGTTCGTTCATTAATATCTTCTTACAGTGCTCAAATGCATCAATGTATTCTTTTGATGTAAATTCAACTTTATTGCCTTTCCTTAGACAATTTGTCATTGGTTTGTAATTTGGAGAAATCTTTAATAAAACGTCTATAGTAACCAACTAATCCTAAAAAAGCTTTTATTTCCTTTTGAGTTTTTGGAATTGGATATTTCTTTATGGCTTCGATTTTGTCTGGGTTTGGCTTTACTCCATCGGGTGTAATTATGTGTCCTAAATAGCCTACTTCTTTCCTTAAGAATTCACACTTATCCAAATTTATTTTCATATTATTTTCTCTTAACCTTTCGAAAACTTTCCTCAGCTTTTGTTCGTGTTCTTGTAGTGACGCTGAGTAGATTATTACGTCGTCGAGATAAACATGACAAGTGTCTGCTGTTAAACCTCTCAAAATACAGTTCATTGCCCGTTGGAATGTTGCGGGGGCGTTTTTTAATCCGAATGGCATTCTGGTGAAATGATAGTGTCCTTCTTCAGTGCTAAACGCAGTTTTTTCTCTATCTTTTTCATCTACTTCAATTTGGTGATATCCTGATGCTAAATCTAGCGTGGTGAAATAGGTTGCTCTACCTAGTTTGTCCAATATATCGTTTATGTTGGGTTGGAATTTATCATCAATGGTTTTGTCGTTTAACTTTCGATAGTCAACTACCATACGGTATTTTCGTTTCCCGCTTGAGTCCATTTTTTTCGGTACAATCGAGACTGGTGCCGACCAAGGGCTAGCGCTCTCTTGAATTATTTGCTGTTCGAGCATTTTCTTTACCTGTCTGTTCACTTCTTCTCTTTGTACGGGTGATTTCCTATACGGTTTTTGATAGATAGGTGTTTCATCTGTTAACCTAATTTGATGCTTTATTAAGGAGGTGAATGTTAATGGTAATCTTTCATCGTGGCAAATGTCTTTATATTCTTGGCATATCTTCTTAATTACTGCTTTTTCTTCTTGATTTAGATGTCCTAATCGTAAGTTGTTTTCCACATTCTGTTTTTGAATTTTAGCTATTTGTTTCGGTGTTAATTTTGTTTTTTCGCAATAGTCGTCTTCCTGATATAACTCTGTCTCTATCGGCTTTTGTAATGTAATTTCCACAGGATAATTGTTGAAGTTTACTACCTCGGTTATTGCTTGGTAGTCCTGGGTTGTTGTATTTTTCGGAATCTCCACTCCAGGTGCTATTATCTGATGATTGATGACAACTTATTTAAGTTTCGGTTTACTGGTATTCTGACTATTTTTCGTTCTCTAGGTCCAATTTCAATTTTAGGGATTTCAAAGTGTAAAGGTATGGTTGCGAATTTTGTTCTCAAGGTTTGATTTTTAAAATCAATAACTGCGTCCATCTGTTCCATTAGTTTTAAGCCAATTATTCCATCATATTTTTTAGAAAAGTCTACTATGTTGTATTATGAATTTGACCGCGTGCATTAAAAGTAACTAACGAAGGAATTTTAGAATATAATCATGATATGTAGTACCATGCATTGTTGTAACTGAAATGGATGATACACTATGTATTCTGGAATATAGTTTTTGCAATTTCCGTTGAGATTGATGATGCAGATGCTCCGGTGTCAATTAAAAATTTCGCGTTTATTCGGAATGAAAATATAGGGTAATCGTATTGATTGGGTATGGTTAAATTCTAAGTTTTTAGTTCTGGGATTCTGTTGTTGTTGCGGTTGCGGTTGTGGTTGTGGTTGTGGTGGTGATTCGGTGATATGAGGCTGGTTCTAGAAAATTTGCCTCTTCTGTTGAGCTTCCCAGGGAATGGTTCAGTGTCCTCGTCCCAAATAGGTTGATACTCTCCTGGTTCGAATTCTTGCATGTACTGTTGATAATTCTCATAATCTTGGTAGTCTTGTAATAATCTCCTGATTGATCATAATTTTGTTGGTGTAATTCTTCAACCAATATTGTGTGTTTCTAGGTGTTGCTGGTCCAATGGTGTCTGTCTCCTCATTCGGTGTGAGCTGTCTATATCCATGGTTGTGGGCGTAATTGCTTTTTCTCTAATAGTTGTCCAGGTGATTTTTGAAATCGGAATGAGTTGGGTTCATAAATTGGGGTCTATTAATCATGGATCTTTTGAAAATTCGGGAAGGATTCCTAAATTGTTGTGGGTTACTAATCATTTGTTGCAAACGGTTTGAAAAATTTGGTTTGTATGTTGGAAATTGATTTTGGTAAGGTCTAGGAAAATTGTTCTGTGGTTTTGATATCTCTCCCATATGTCCGGGTGTGATTTGCTGTATAACCTTGTGTTGATTTTGTGGTATTTCTCTAATTCCGCATCTATATTGCCAATTCTGGTACTCCAAAACTTCTGCCATAGCTTCCTCTAAATTTGTGGGCTTCTTTAAATAAATTAACTCTTCAATTTTGCCATATTTCATTAATCCTCGTTTATAAGTTTGCAAAGCCGTGTTTTTATATAGTGTCGTCTTCAACGGGATTTGATCTTCTACGGTGTCTAGCCTCATTTTGGTTAATAATAAATTTAATAGATCTTTGATCCGCTGTCCAATGTATAGGGATTTTCGTTTTTGCCAATTGTGACTGTCATGAGATCGTTAATAGACAATCTTCGATCGTTGATCGAAAAAGCTAAGTTCTAGTAGTTGTTTTATTTCAATCCATGTTTTCAAATTTCGCGAGCCAATAAGTGATTGCGCCTCTCCAGATAATCGGGATTTTATAATTCTGATCAAATAAGGGTTAACTGAATTTGGATCGTTAGCTCTGCCGTAGGTACGTATTAAATTCTCGCAAGCCTCGATAAACAAGGGTAGCGTGTTAGGATCGCCACTAAATATCGGGATGGTTAAAACTTCTGTTTGGCTTATTGAATTGCGAGTTATTGGTGCCGCAGTAGCCATGTTTTCCGCAATTGATTCGATTTCGTTTAGCAGGTCAGTTACGTTAAATTTATTCATAAAATTTTGTGAAGAGGAGCTTTGAATTTTGCCAAATTACAATTTTGCGCTTTTAAATAAAACTTAAAATTACTTACAAGACTAGAATTTTTCTTAACATCTAAGGGTTGTTGGTTTCGTTGTCTCTCTAGTTTTGGGTTTTTTCTTTTCTTCAATTTCGTTTCTTGTTTCTTCTTAACTATAGTGTGGTGAGGACCCTTGTCGTGATTTTGAACGGCAACGGTTGTTTCCACAGCCAGCACCACGTCGACGGAAATTTTGATCCAGCGACCGCGTAATCCGTTTCTGGAAGTGTCGTTTTTTCCTGGTCCAAAGAATTGAAATTCTCTCGCCTCGAAATGTGCCCTTTCTTCAGCGATGACCAAATCCTACTGACTGCGCCAGTTAACAGGCTCTGGTAGAGCGGGGAATTTTTAAAAAACACTTTATTAACTTGTTAACAAATTTATTTGTAGGTTCAAAACAGCACTTAAGAACGGTATTACAATTGGAGCTTAAACTAACTATGAACTTCACACTTTCATGTCAATATTTAGACTCCCCCTCTATTCTATTTGGTGCCTTTTTATATTGTTAAGATAACTTATCGCATTTCCCATCCGTATCTATTATTCCAGGATATTCTATTATGCGGTAAACATCTTATCTCTGTACATATGATACTTTATTCGCGTAACTCTTATCGCATTTTCAGAATATTCTATTATGCGGTAAACATCTTATCTCTGTACATATGATACTTTATTACGCCGCGCGTAACTTATGTATTTCTAAATGTAAGCCGTCTATTCAATAGGCTTTTGCCGTGTATTTCCTTCGTTATTTGCTATTTTCTTATCATCAAAAGGTACGCGCCGCCGTCTAGCCGCACGTGTTTATTATATTACGCTCGCACAAGTTCATTGATGGTCTATACCTATCTCTCTTTATTTATATGCCTTTCCAAATCTGATGCAAGACTTTTGTCTTATATACATAGTATGTACAAACATTTTAACTACCAAAAGATTAAACTTAGGTACATACCATTTATGTCTATTTTCAAAAGGATTATTTTAACGACTTCCTAATGTATGGGGTAAATAGTGTTTATGATGGATCTTGTAACGAGGTTTTAATGTCCGGATTAAGAGGTTGGCAATTTTACCTGGATCTGAAGATACTGTCCGCGTCCGTATTAGGAGTGTCCTTATTACAGAGGTCTTTTTACATGCAAAATGTGTAGCAAGTGCTTCGGACATTAAACAGTGTCCGTATTAGAGAAGTGTCCGTAAGTAGAGGTTTTACTGTATTTAACTGAACGTCTTCAGGCATTCCTCCATAACGCCGAAACATAGAACACATACAAGAATAGTAATCACAAAAGATTCCGTCTGATCTTGGGTACGAGCTAGAATGTCCTGATATAAGCGAGTCTTGTATTCCGGTGGTTCGAATGTCGTCGGAAGTATAGAAAGGCTTTCCCAATCAGAAACACGGTGCTTATTTGACCTAAACCACATAAGAGCTTTTCCTTCAAATAAATCAATTGCCGATTCAAAAAGTAAGGTATCAGAAATACCACGGGCGGTTTTTAATTCGTCAACGCGTTCCAGAAAGTTGTGCAATGAAATACCTTTGGTTCTCCACTAAATTTCAAATCCCACTAAATACAGGGTAGACAGATTTTGGGGAACAGATGCAGAAACTTGAGTACTATTGAGGGTGAAGTTACTTTTATTTCTTCAGTTGACATTCTACAGGGTCTAAAGAATCTAATAACCAAGAAATTCCCTAATAGCATAGAACGTTGTTTCGATTGTTCCGTTGTTAAAGTGGTAACAGGAATTCTATTTACTCTATTCAAGTAATGGTGAAGACGGCTGCGAACAGCATGGGAGGGTTTACTAGGGTTTGCCGCACAATCTGATATTAAAGTTTCTAATTCAGAAAATTTACCTTGAATTAATTCTAATTCATCTGAGATGGTATTTTAAATTCGGGGTAAGAAAAAGAACTATTCTGCTTCTCTAAGCGAATGAGGGGACGCAACATTTTCGAAGCTCATCTACAGTTTGAGATTCATTCAAGGATAGCCCACGGAATTTTGCCTCATAAATAAGTTCGTCTTTACGGAGGTGGTGTATATCAAATTGTAAAGCCATGGTGACAAATATAAATTTACAATATACCAAATATGTCCTTACGTACATAACAATAAACAAATATAAACAGATACAATAATAAATTGAAAACGCGCAGCGTGTCACTCCCACCGCAAAATAAAAGTTCATACAAATTCGCAAATACAAATATTAAAACAAAAATTTTTTTTTTTTTGAAAGTTAAATTTACAAATGTTTAAAAATTAAAGTTTAAATTTACAAGTGTTAAAAAATTACGTTGGGCGCCAATTTGCTACCACGAATTCTCAGGGCGTATTAAATAGTAGCAATTTCCAGAGCATGAGACTAGATTGAATAATAATAAAAAAGCAAATATTGTTTATAAAAGATTATTAATATAAAATAAAATAAATGATTGCAAAGTACCAAAGGATGGGAAAGAAGGATAAATAAAACAACGTTTATAATTTATTTCCCACGCTGCGACAATAGGAGTCGTTGCGGCCAGTGAGGCGCCGGAGAGAGGTCGGATTGAGCGCCACTGGGTTGAGTCAGCTGTTGCCTTCGCTGGCCCGACGCTGTCGCCCGGTACTTTCGCCACAGCCAGAATGGCTATTTACCAGTCGGGAAACAAGGGTTGTACTTGCAGAATTTTTGATTTATTGTTAAATAATCAAATTGAATGAAAAGGTTATTTAAATGAAAAGAAAAAAAAAGTAGTGCGCCAAGGACGATAAAGTTAAATTAAATAAAACTCAGAGAGACTATATAAACAGTTATATTGACACGTGACTCGGTGAAGCCAAGTATTACATAATTACAACGTATAAATATATGACATGAACTGGTGGGAGTGCCGGGTTATTATTAAAATTTGTATTATTAAAGAAACAAGAAAATAAAATCTACTTACTCGATCGAGCATGCAAATGACTACGACCTACCATTGTTTAAGGTGAAAAGATAAAGGAAGCAACATTAAAATAATTTCACAGTTACGTTAATTGGACAATGACAGCAAAGACTAGAATATTAAAAAAAAAGAATTACGTTAAATTGAACTATGACAGCAAAGACCGAAATATAAAAAAAGAATTACGTTAAATTATTATTACTCCAATGGTAGTTCGTTACTACAAATACAAAAGCAAATAAATCTTAAAATTAACTTATGTAACAAAAACAATGCACAAACGGTTGATTGTCACCACACCAGGGAGGGTGAGGAAGAAGTAGAAGAGAGCCGTGGATGAAGAAAGAAAGCCGGGTCCAGGGACGACTTAGGGCGGCGGTGCTTGCGAAATCCGCGTCAGCGGGCTCCAGAAGAAGAAGTCTTCGTAGTTAAAACACAGGGACTCAAACGGCTTCCGTGGAATGGTTTCCTTACGACCAGAGATCCCCCACAGGGGTTACCGAACGGGTAAATTTGGTCGAAAAGGGTGCAGCAGGGCGTCGCCTCTTAGACTCGTAGGTCTACACACTTAGCGGGTGGATGTAAGTGAAAATCAGAAGGGGAGAGGAATCTATTCCCGCGCTATGCCATTAAGTGGCCAATAGGATTCGAGTATCGAGTGCAGGTGTTCGAGTTTATGCGAAATTCTAACGTTTCAAGTACAGCGCGCACAAAAAAAGGTGCAACAATAAACAAAAATGAATAAATTCTGAGCTAATTATGAACGGAGTTTAATGAAATTTACGATATCAATGCGGTGTCCCGTTAGCACAAATTTATCCGTTTGCTAAAGCCACAACCAATTCTTCTTTTCCCGCACCTTCCATACAATATATCTTTATATATATCACAATATATCTTTCCAAGCATCTCCTAGAGCTCTTTCAATTTTAAGAGATCGGCAAAGGTCATGTATGGTATGCTCAATAATTGAAACGCATTCTTAGTTTAAATAACAATCTAATTCAAGGTATTACATGCTTACTATAGAAGTATGAACATATATACAGTACAAAATAAATTAATGAATAAAACATCACTTGAAATTTAACACTATATGAGTTACGATTTTGATTTAGTTCTAGCAAAACTTGCAAAACGTTCAATAATATAAATAAAACTAAGAATGCGCGAACAGGAATTTTATTAAGCTAAACATTAAAGAAAAAGTACTAAAAATTTTGTTAAGCATCTCTTAATTTTTTTCATGAGACCTATTATTTTTATATTTGAGTACGTTTTCTGCTTCTAGTGCCTTGGTCCGGGTGCAGTTTCATAAAGTACTTTTGCAGTGTTTCTAGGGTTTGTGAGGCTGCTTTCGGATATTGCAGGTTGAAATTAAAATAAATGGCGAATAGCATCATTAATGCCTCCATTGCTTCTGTATCTTGATTTAAAACGATTTTTCCATGACTAGAAAATATTTACCTAAAACAACATAAATTTTATATACAAATACATAGTTATAGTGAATATATCTTAATTTTTAAATCAAGGGAGTATTAGGGTGTATCGTGGTATGACACATGCGTATACAGTAATGCGCACACTGCTACGTTAATATACGAAACGGGGAATATGGGTGGGAGCATGGCTAGCGTAGTCGCATACTACAACATCCTAGCTAGCGAGAAAGTGCGGTGAACTTATTCACACACAACGCAAAGCACTTGACATATGAATTCTTCAATTTTATTGTTATTTGTCCCTATTTCCTATCATAAAAGTAAATAAAATACAACGTGAATAGTATGCTTTTAATAAAACGCATATTTAGAAAGATAAAAATATTAAATATCTCTAAAATAATGCCAAAAATAAATAAAACTAAAGGTGTCTCCTGTATTATAAAATAACGTAAATATTTCCTGATTAAAACGAAACTTAAAAGATATTCAGCATTAGCCAAAAGAAATAAATAAACGTAATAATTCAAAGAACTAATTTAAATTTAAATGTTCGAATCGGCCTCCTCCTATTTCCAAACAAAGAGCTACTCGATTATAGAAATCCCGCCTAACATTGCCGAGTACGTCTGGGGTAATGGATTCTAAACAATTAGTAATTTTTAATTGTAATTCATTTAAATTGTTGGCCCGTTGCTCTTCAAATGTGTAAATTTTTGATTTTACATAGCCCCAAAGAAAAAAAATCATTCGGGGATAAATCAGGTGATCTGGCTGGCCAACTAATTGTTCCTTGTTTCGAAATGATTCGTTCACCGAAAGTGGCTCTAAGATATTGTCGTGCCATTATACTGTTGTGGGCAGGGCAGCCGTCTTGCTGAAACCACACATTTTCTAATTCAACATTTGGTATTACGCGTAAAGAGGGAATAACATGGTTTTCCAACAGTTCAAGTATTTTTGTGTGTTTAACGCCCCGTCTATAAAAAAGGACCAATGATATTATTTCCAGTATACCAACCCACACATTTAACTTTTGAGGGTATTGTGTATGGGCGGTATACGTAACATGTCGATTAGTACGTGACCAATATCGCACTTGCACAGGATTATGTGCACCATGCAAAGGAAATGTTGGCTCGTCTGTGAATAGAATATTTGTTATAAAAGTCTTCGTTCTGTGCAGATTTTTCGACAATATTTAGCAGAACTGAATTCGTTCGTGATTGTCATGAGGAAATATTTCGTTTGTTTTTTGAATATGATAACAGCGGTATTTATTTTTTTTTGAGAACCCTTCCCACAGTTGCACGCGACACACCTACTTGTCGACTTATTTGCGTTGTTGTTTGTGCAAAATTATTTTCAACACTAGCGCATATCATCACGTCCCGTTCTTCATTCGTATTATTTTTTGGTTTCTTATGTTCAGATGGTGAAACACATCCGAATTTATCAAAATTATTTGCAAAGCGGCGAATTGTATCAATACAAGGAACAGGCCTATTTTCAAAATTATTTCTAAAAAGACCGACAATTGATAGGGTCGAGTGACCTTGATGATACCATTTTACGATTTGTACTTTTTCCGCCAGTGAATACTCCATTCTGCTCTGCACTCTCTCACAGGTTATATGCAACTGATACGTCTCACTCGCTGTGCGATGCACACTCCCCGCTTATATTCTCCTCTCTCTATATTAACGTAGCCCTGTGAGCACTATTGTATACCTATATATAGTACAGTCGTGAACAGGCTCCTTAAACAAAATATTTACATTTCGGTATCAGCTGATTGAGGTGAATACAAGAGTTATCAGTTAATTAAGGAAAACTGTCAGAGTAATCTTTACGTTATTAATTGAGGTAAAATATAAAAGTAATAGGCAAAATATAAAAGTTATCTTTACGTTATCAGTTAATTAAGGCAAAATATAAAAAGTTATACAATAATACAAAGAGAAAGAGAGTGTATCTTGACTGACTGCGGATGGCCGGTAAATGAGGTGAAGCAGGTGGCTTTGGTATTTGGTCCGTAAATTCCACTGATAGAGGTGCGGTGGCGAATTCGTGGACAATCTCGCTCTAAATAAGTAGGCCCTTTAAGGGACACAACCAGATATTACTAAAGGAAGTTTTAGACAAAAGAAAAATTACGCTTTCGGCTTCTGTACACCAGAACTGGTAAACGGTAGTTGTCGTATTATATACAATCAAAGTTCTTGGGTTCTTCAAGTATTTCTTTGGCGTGGAGTCTATCGTACCGTTATGCCAGGTCATCTAATGATGCATTCCTGGTAAACCAAAAAAAATAACCATCGCAGTCGAGATTCGAAGCCACAATCTTTTATACTTGGATCATTGGGTAATGGATACTGCCATTATTCATGATACTGACTACACTAGTAAAAGAGGCAATGCATAACACATGCCTTCCATCCACAATATTAGGTTTCATAGTTAAAAACTAGATATCAGTTAAAATACAAAATAATTCAATCACATTAAAATAATTCAAGCTTCAATTTTAAAAATATATACTACATTTAAATTACATTCTTATGGCAGCTTGAGGACAATTAAAAATTGTCGACTTCGTGTCGTTTTACTGTCAAATGATGAGAAAGACAAACTTTACGGTACCTGCGCTAACACAAGCCGACAACAAACTCCACACTGCCACAAGCACATATCTCCGTCCGGAAAAGAAATGATGTAAGGGAGTCCACGAAGAAAGAGGACAAGATAAGGCAGGAAAAAGTAAATATTTTATGTGGTAAAAGAAAATTGAAATGCTCATTACAACAGCGAAATAATCGTAATTATGTACCATGTGTTTACATTGTACATTATAATGAACTTGGATAATAATTGCTTTGGAGTTCTTATTCCTGTTTGACCCTGGCTATTAAACATTTCCATAATTTTCTCTCAAGCTTCAGTCTTTTGAGTTACGATTACACCGTCTGTTTTTTTTTTTTTATTATTTTCTACTACATCAACAAACTTCGATGTAATAACATCAAATAAAATATTTTTTCAAACTCCGTGAAGTTACGCGATCTACATTTAATTTTCTTGTTTTCCAGCACCACTGCACTGCACATAATAAAATGCTACTGCTTCAAAAGAAATAGTGTTATTATCGCTGTCCGATGTTAAGATGGATTTCATTGTGTCGTGTGCTTACAGGTTCGTTGATTAAGGCCGGATTAAGAATAAAACATTATTTAACACTTATTTATTAAGATACCCTTTTTTGACACTTCCCATAGCGTCGCCTATCAGTAACCTCTCTTTCTAGTTCGTTCGCTTTCAAACTCGCTAGGGTCTCATTGGATCGAAATAATTCATTTAAAATATAAATTTTTGGGTGACACTGTATGTTTGTTACAAAAAAAAAACAAAATAAATATACAATGAAATACAAATCCTAGCATATAAGTTGACACCTTTTACGATCACAATTGGTGTTCGCTCTTAACCTCTACACTTAACTAGTAATCTAAATTATATATAATGAGCGTACAATAGGTAAATTTACTATTATTAATAGTATTTAAGAAATATAAATTCAAGTCTAAATATAGTCCAGTAATTTCGGCTTGACGGGCTTTACGACGTGATAGGATTTTTAGGTGAATTCAAATTTTAATACAGTACAAGAAAAGAAAAGAAATAACAGTAAAGACTTAGCTGGTAACTTTGGCGGGTGTCGGTGTGTGTCTGGGAGGGTATTTATCGCGTCACGCTGTTGTCGTAGGCGTGGTCCTACTTTGCTCCCCTCTACGCGGGTGGCGGTGCAGGTAAATTCAACGATAAGCGGTCTCCCAAGTTAGGTACTTCTCTCGCTCTAAGTTTAAACCAAAACAAAATAGGTCCTAAAGGACAGGACCGGATTACCAAAACTAAGAAAGTTAACAACCGAAAGAAAAGTCAGCTTACCAGTGACGTAAAGATGACGCCATTAAACTAAATGGGTGCCGGCTAACGCTACTGTTTGTAAACCCCTTTTCAGGAAAATATCGCTGCAACGAACACTTCTCCTGGCAGCCCCAGGTAAAACAGAAAATGCGCTCGATACTTGATGTTCCTCACGTAACAATATCCCACAACAAACGTGGTAACTAATAAAACTTTCACGGAGCGAACTAACAGAGCATGTGATGTTTAAGAAAGCCTGTGTACGTCTCTTCACTTCCAAGCGGACGGAAACTGGAAATGCGTAACTTCAATCAAGTCAATACTGACAAACTGACAATGCGGAGTAATTCACACAAAAGAAAAGGTTTTGATGAACGAAACTTGAACTAATGATTGAACAATAAAAAGCTATTTTGACGGACAATGAATTACTAATAACTTGAAGATGAATAACGAAAAATGGAACATTACTTTTGACTATCACGTGACTATAGATGCGTTTGAACCAGCAAGAAGTACGAAACTTAGCTGCTAGATGGCCTACCGGAAGAAATTTACGTGTAAATTTCTGATAAGGAGTAAAACTAGCAAAGCCAGAGATAAGACAAGAAAAAGGTAGAATTGGCCAAACAAAACAAGGTTTCAAAACGTTAAAGAAATTTCGAAGTTTTCAAAAGTCATGGATGGCCCATCCAGACTGACGCAGCAGAGCTGATATAAACGAAATAAGAATTCCCTCAAAACAAGAACGGGGGCAATAGTCAACTCTAAGGGTGTGCCCTTTTTGTGAAAGGAAGTAGGCACTAACTAAAACAATGAGTGGAATCAGCACAAGCCAGAAACCAGCAGCAACCAGCACGTCGCGAGAAGCACCCGACTAGATGGAAAAGAAATAAAGAGATGCAGTAGAGAATAGAGAAAGTAGTAAACGAAAAGGAAAATCAGGGCAGGGTAGTGTAAGAGAAAGGAGGTAAGGGAACCGTGGCACAGTGGTTTAGGATCCGATATACATGATCGAAACCTCTAGCTCCTTAAATAGTTGACCAAACGAGGTGAAAATTTAACCATAGGGGCTTCAAGGCATGTAGAATCAACTGACGAAAAAGTTTTGGTACACCATGTCATCTTCAACTTACAGTGAGGGTGAAAGTGTGTGTACCGTTTAGGGAAAGGTGCAACTATACAAGAGGTATAAAAAACTTGTTTCAATAAAATTTTTATTTATTTTTAAATTTTAATAATATGCTTGGTAATAGTCGCAATAGTAATAATATAGTAATAGTAATAATAATATAAATATACATATTGATAAAACCTTTAGAATGATTCTTCCTCTGAAAATTCTTCTTCACTCAAGTCTATTTGTTCTTCGAGGGACAAAGTGTCTTGTTCATCTCTGTTAAGTACTACTAATTGCAACATTTCGTCGTCTAACTTCCTATGTGGTCTTTGCGTAACACTAAATGAACTTAACAATGGATCAGAACTAAGGATGAGTCTGTGGAACAGATCTTCGTTTACTTTTTCCGCACTAATTTTTCTGGTGTGGTGTTGACGATATCGCCTCATGTCTTTATTTTTCGATTCTTGAGCCTCTTCAGATAGTTCACCAATAGGAAGAATTGCTTCTTTTACAATAATTGGACCATGGATCAATAGTTTGTGAACGGAGGGGGCATGTAGTACCAGTTGTATAATGAAACGTATATCTCGGCAGTTTTTAAACAATACAACTCAAAGTATCGATATTGATTTCATAATTACTGTTGATTGTACGCAAAATTACACCAAAACGTTTAATCAATCCTTCGTCAATCCAGTAATTTCCGCTGATAGAGATGGATTTGAAAAGAAACGTCTTGCAGTATTACCATCATTTGTATTCCCAGATCCAGTTTTCGGAATGTCTACAAGAAGACCCATTTTTTCTCGAAATTCTGATTGAATCTTTCTTTTCCGTGTCTCGAAAGCCTCCTTGTGTGCTTTGCTAACTTTCCACATTTGCAGCTCAAGCCTATATGAAATATGTAGTAAACATTCAAAACAACGAATTACGAATGTAAAACAGACAATCCAAATTCTAAGAGTTCGGATCAACTGGCAGTTGCCGAAGAGATACTATATTGTTCATTTGTGAAATTTTTACTCCACAAAGATAGCAAGTCATGCTTGAAGTGTTGTCAGCGCATTGCAGACTTTCCCGTCCACCATTGTTAAACACATTTGAAATTGATTTTTCCTATTGGAGAGACATATGGGATCAAATTTTCAATTTCACTTTTCACGGCCGCTTCTTCCTGTGCTGAAATATTCGCAGTTTCATGCACCCATTGAAGTCTTATTGGGCGACAATATCTCTTAGAGCAGGTCGCGGGTTTTCCATATAATGTCTGTGGATTTTTCATCGATCAATTGGAGCGGAACCAAAGATGTTATAAAAATACTATCATCCGCACGTGGTGCATCTTGACTTTGATGTTTATACGCGGTGTATCCCGAACTGCCGTCAAAACCCCCTTACACAATAAAACTAATGAACTTTCTCGTGCTTCAAGTGAAATACATTTAAAAATACTTCACAAGTGTTATTTAATAAATTTTGCAGGGTACTTCACACTTTTTTTCGGAGATTGAAATTTGCGATGGGTAAAAAAGCTTCTCCTTTCTAAGACTTTATAATACGGCGGATACAAAGCATGTCCGTGCTGGTTAGCTCCACTTCTTAATGTGTTGTACTGTGTCTTAGTCAGATTTGCAGAAATAAAAGCGCAACGGCTTCTTCTAATGAATAACTTGACTGTTCATAATGTGGAGATCTCCAACGAGTTAAAATTCGCTTCGACCGTGAAGGGTTGTTGTGGTCATTTCCTCGAGAAGCTGTGCCCCAGCTGGATCACCACTTTCTCTTAGCTTCATTGATGTCGCAAAAGCTAATTCAGCAGTCGATTTCTCTTTTCTTAACTGTTCGGTTTTTCGACGTTTAATTACCACTGAAGCATCCTTAAAGTCTTTCGATGGTCGGCCCCCGCTAGTAGAAGAAGGACCGGGAATACAACGAAGAACTACTTCAGGAAACTTTATTTCTTCTTGCAACCAGGCGCCAAATTTTGCTAAGAAGCGATTTTTCATTCTGTGCGCACTTTTCCAATTTCGATAATAGGAGAGAAAAACGATTCTCTGGTAAAATTCACAAGAGTCTTTGTTGCAATTTCGTCACCATTTGTTTGAAAATGCTCTTTCAGGAAATCAAGAACTCGATTTTTCCGCAGTTCCGTGGATTCTTCATGAAATTCCATAATTTTTTCATGCAGGACCATACGTGTGATTGGCCGATTCGCCATGGCCACAATACGGCAATTCGAAAAGAAAACAAAAAACACAAGAAAATAACAAAGTTTGCAAGTGGAAACACCGATATAAAGTCTTATAAAAACACATAACAGTTAACAAAACAAAGCTCTGTGGAATGATTTTATATACCCATGCCTTGCAGCCTTTTATAGGCTTTAGCTCTACCCTTATTTACATACCCCTACCTGCCACCTTCAGGGCACGTAGGGGCATGTAAATAAACTTTCCTTATATTTATAACATTAAGGAACAATATTATTTTGACCACATTCCGTCCTAAGTTGTCCTCTTTATTGATACTTCGATTAATTACCTACTTCATAAGAAATATGCATATAATTGCATATAGGGGCTTGAGCAAACAAAGATAAATTTCTAATACCTTAATCCACTTAATGATAGTATTATGATAAGAATTTCATTATAAACTCATAAAGCAGTTATATTTCCAAAGAATTTCTTTGACAATGTGAAAATTTATAAACATTAGAATCGCATTATTTAAAAGATGTGAACTTTACGATCTTTGAAAGCGTGTATCTTAATTTCTGTAATGCATCAGTTGTAATTCCAGCCTAGAACTTGAACTAATGTAAGAAGATTAGCATATCACAATTTTGCAACGATTGGGAAAAGATGAAATTGTCGGTTTCGATCGCGTATATCAGATCCTAAACCACTGTGCGTGGTTGCGGTAGTGTGGAAATTACAAACACCCTAACCCACACGCTAGATGGCGTTACAGAGTCTAATTATTAATTTAATTAACAATAATCTTTAACTAAAATCCATAAATGAAACGATCGCAATCCCACGGCAACAGACATCTAACTACTTACGCCCTCTACATCCCCTTTTCTTTAGTACATTACAATTCAAAAAAAAAAAAAAAGTAATTTAGAAAATATTACAACAGATAGTCTTACTTTTTGAATATTTAGGCGGTTTTCTGTTCCTTTGAACAACGGTTTCCTGGTCGGTTGTGTTAACCTTGGTTTGAACTTCTTCGGGAACCTGTACTGTTGTGGATGGTGCGCAGTAATACTTATCCGAAATTTAGCTGGACAAAATTAATAAGAACAATAATTTCAAGAAACATGCCATGTGGATGTTGTAATGATTTAAAATAAATTTATATACATATTTTACAAGCTATAAAATGAGAATTATCGAAAGAAAATTGTTATTTTTTGTCAATTGAATTAGATAACTTATAGATGGCGTACATACAATGCAACATTATATGAAAAATACTGAATATTCGCTTGTGCTTCATACTTCTTACAATTGGTAATGCGCTAATATTCATTACTACTTTGTAATCATTATTGTATTTTTTAATCAAAAAAAATCATCCTCGCCTTCGTCTTCAACTTCATCTTGCTCTTCTTCTTCTTTTTCGTCTTTGTCTGCGGCCGAACAAGGTTTTATACGTTCATGTGCCTCATTATCTAATGACAGGCATTTTGTTTTTAATTCTAAACCTCTAATTTTAGAAATGACAGGGTCTGATGAAGCTAGTAGCATGTGAAATAAGTCTGTGGTTGTATTTGTTATTGATGTTTTTCTTGTATGGTGTTCACGAAATCGCCTGTAATTTTTATTGCCGGCTTCTTATGCTTCTACAGATAACATGCCATTTGACAAAAGTAAAGATTTTACTACTTCTGGACCATGAACTAATATTTTATGTACACTTACTGGCATGCGATACCAATTGTATTTTAATACAAAAAGATGTGCAGTTTGCTCAGTGTATTGTTTAAAAGCATCATAGTTTAATTCTTCGCCACTGGCAAGTACAGATAATATAATTCCAAATCTTCTTATTAAGAATTAATTCTCATCTACACCTGTGATTTTGGAAACTTTGTCTGGATGTTTAAAGAAACGTCTGGCTACGTTTCCCGTATTAGCCTTGCTTCCGCCTTACACTACGTTATCCACTTTAATTCCCAATTCTGTCCATAATTGATGTTGAATACGTTTCTTTCTCTCCTCTATCCTTGCCCTCTGTTCTTAACTAGCACCTCGGATAGTTGGCGCTTTTAATTCTAATCGATACGCAATATGAAGTACGCATTCTAAAAATTTAATCCATGCGTGCAGAGTCAAGTGCAAGTCCATATTTCAAGTTGCCTTCGTCGATCGGAGTTTTTTTAAAAATTTTTAAATCGTTCATTTGCGTGGGCTTACATTCACATGTGTAACACGATTGACTTGATGTGCCTGTGCATTGATCACTTTGCTGTCTACCATAGTCAGATTCAGAACAAAGGAAACTGTTACAGGCAGTTCATTGAGATGTGTTTCAAACGATTTAATTGTTGATATTTCTTCTTGGAGGAAATTCACTTCTTCTTTGATACACTTTGAGGTTTCTTTAATGTATTTTAATTTTATCGGTCGACATAAACGAGATGACGGCTTTGCATTTTGCCATATTATGGTACATTGTTCATCGTCAAACTTGGCAATCATTCGTAACGGAACTAGTGAAAATAGAAAGAGATGTTTGTCAGAGGTTGTTTCTTCAGCAGCAGTGCTTGATTCTGCAGTTGATTTGCTTGGTATTTGCATATATTCACTATATCCTGAATTGCCATCACATCCATATTTACAAACAAGGTCGACTTGTAACATGTTCTTATTTTCTAATTCATTAGGCATCATCATTGTTTGCAATATTCGAGCTGCAGTATGGTCAAGTAATGATTGTAGGGGAACAGAAGCACCTAAAAGCCAGAAAATAAATGTAAGTTTACTATAACTAGAAAAAGAATTGCAATAACGTACCGAAATCGTCGACGGTTATCCCAGTAGGATAACATCGAACCTTTGCTTCTTTCACTTTGTTATAAGGTGGATACATATTAGGAGCATTATGTGCCTTAGCCCCCATTCGTAGATTGGTGTAAGTTTTTGTCGAGATTTTGCAGTCTAAAAGTAGTGCTAAAGCCTGATCTGCTGAATAAGGCATAATTCCTTGTGGAGTAGGCGATTATTTTAAAAAGCTACTTTGCCCTACTTTTTTTGTTTACCTTAACAAATCCACGAATCGCGAAAAAAAATTATCTTCACACAGAATATGCAAAATATATGAAATATCTAAATTATTAAAAATGTTATGCAACAAAATAAGTATACATACCTTGATAAATACGCACAAATAAATTCGAAATAATAATAACACCAACGTAATATAAAGATATTGAAAGTTTTAGATTAGTGGTGGAATTAGTAATAACATAATTAAGTGTTCTTTCCAATCATTTATTTTATTTTAAAGTTCTCTGTCTACCGGTTTCGGCTTAAGCCATCATCTAGACAACAGTACGTCTTAAAAGGAACTAGATAGTAACAGGACGTAGGAACAACGCAGACAGAGAAGTTTAAAATAAATTATTCTCTTACTTTGCGATGATTAGGTGTTCTTGGGTTTAATTTTCGTTGTACCACTGGAATTCTATCTTTGAGAGCTCGACCATATAAAAGTTGAGCGGGAGATACGCCATATATCGTTGGTGTATTGTATATTAGTAATGCCAGGTATGGATCATCTGGATTTTTGGTTAATATTCGTTTCAATAATTTGACTGCAGATAACTGGTGACTAGTAAATTGCCTTCCATTATCAACCTCTCAATAAGACTATTCTGCTGGTCAATAACAATTTTAGGACCGTGCCTTTCACTTTCCAACAACTTAATTTTATCTGTTAGTGCGGTGTTCAACTGTAAAACATCTTGTTTTTCATTTTTGTCCATGTTCGCAAGCCTGTTGCGTAGATTCAAAATTAATTACATGGTCAGGGGCACATTTGTCGCTATTGCAATCCTTAGTAGTAGTATTATTAGATTTGTTCTCATGTTGGACACTTACATAACTATTATTTAACGTTTGCAATAATTGCTTTGTTACTTCTGGCGGATAATTTATTTTTTTAATGCATTGTTTCTAGTATTCATATTGTTTATAAGCCGGATAGCTCAACATACCATTTGATTTTAATATATGTATGTATATTATATAGTACTATCTCTAGAATACTCACTCGCTTTCCATCATAGCGTGTTCTCCAACTTTCCTCACGGCTGTTAATTTGTCATTTTGCCTACGTTCGGATTTTGTAGTTAGGTTTCAGGTTATCAAATCTCATATATAGTGAAATCTCCCTTGAACGGACACCAACGGGACCAACTGAAGATGTCCGTTCAGGAGGGGTGTCCGCAGAAAAGAAATATGTAGTAGATACAACAAAAATCGTGTTTTAACGAAAAATGAATATATTAAAGAAACTGGGACATTTAAATCGTATATGTATATAAATGTTTTTAAAATAAATAAGAAGCTTTAAACTTAAGAAAAAAAGTTTATTTCCTTTAGATATATACAAAGTATAATATAATATGTACATAGATACATAGATGTAGTATGTAATACAAAACAGTGAAATGAATAGTCACTTTAAGGACGCAAAAATTCATATATTGTTGTTTGTCTTCTCTTTTTCTTTAAAATGGCGTCTTGAAATCGTATTTCTAATTTAGAAAGAAGCTCCAAAGACTCTGTATCTCCGTGATTTTCGACCAAGCTTTTGAGCTGCTTGGTCAGGGTAATAGCTTTATCATAATTTGGGATAGCTTTTGTTGGCACTGGAACCTCATCGACATCAGAATCTTCGGAAAGTTTTTGTATTTCAACTGGATTTGTAATTTCTTGTTCTGAATCTTCATCTACGTTCAAAAAATCATTAAGGTTTTCATTATCCGTCAATTTCAATAAATTCTTATTTTTGAGGATATCTGAAAGTACACTAAGAGGCAAATCATCTTCTAGGCCAGATATATCAGCCTCAGTTAACTGGTCTTCACTTTGCATATTTGCATGATTAAATCCTGCTTTGCGGAAGCAATTTTGAACTGTCTCTTTGGTTACTTGGTCCCAAGCGGTTTTTGCCAAATAAACTGCATCCAGTGGTGTAATTTTCTTATTAACTCAAAGCTGTACCAGCAGTTTCAATGTTTACTAGCAGATGCTTGAGTATTAGACTTGGTAATAAGTTTTAAAATTCTTTATAATCCCCTGGTCAAGTGGTTGACAAGCTGATGTACAATTAGGGCGTAAAAATAATATTTTTATATTATTTAAGCGAACGTCCTACGGATGAGATCCCGCATTGTCTAAAAATAACAAAATGTTTCTTTTTTTTTTAGCCATTTTGCAATCTAGGTCTTGCAACCACTCTGTCATAATTTGTCCTGTCATCCAAGCTTTCTTATTGTTTAATGTTTTTAAAAGCTCTGGGTTTAGCTGCCTTACCAATGATTAGGAGTTTTTCTTTTTCAGCCGCCATATTTGCACAATGCAAAATTGTAATCCTTTCTTTGGGATACTTACCCCTAATACATTTTTCCTTCTTTAATGTGAGCGTTTTGTCGGGTAGAGCCCTAAAATACAGGCCTGTCTCGTCGGCATTATAGATGTCTCTCGGTGAATATCCCTTAATCAAAGAAGGACATTTTTTAAAAACGATGAAACATCTTCAGCATTAACCGAAGCTCCTTCTCCCGAAATCGCTTTAAAACTTATATTGTGACGGATTCTAAATTTATTGAGCCAACCAGAAGAAGCACTGAATGTAGAATGTCCCAAAGAAACGGCTATTTCTCTTGCTTTACATAGTATTAGCGGACCTAAAAAAAAATAAGTTTTTTGCGTTTTTGTCACGACAAACCTATTGGTAATCTCACTCTTTTTATCTACATACATATTTTAGAATTTAATATGAAAAGAAAATCAACGCACTAATACAAGAAAACCTTATCTAAAAAAACATATGCATACCTGTTAAAGGAATCCCCTTATGGCGAGCTGCTGTAAACCAATCATAACACAATTTGTCAATTTTAGTACCATCACCCGTCAAAAAGCTTCTTTTTTCAATCAAATTGCTGTTCGACATCTATTTGTTTAGAAGGATTTCTTTATGTTTAGTTATATCTGCAGCTTGTGTTTTTCCAATATTAAAACGCTTGGATAAGTTCCTTACACTTAATTTCTCCTTATTGTAAACTTCAACAATCTCATTTTTTTGTTTAAGCGTGAGAATTTTTCTATTTGGAGCCATTTCTACAATGAATGTGTCGCCCACTGTGTCTTTCCGTCAGACTAATATTGAATGCAGATTCAATCGAAAGCGTGCACCCAAAGAATAAGAACGGTAAATCCCCGACCAACTTGGGGAAGTCCCTAATTCACGCCAGGCAGAAATGCGCGACATAGGCTGCGTTTGTACCGAAAGATTAAAGTCGGTAAATCTCCGGTTTACTCGGGGAAGTCCCAGCGAAATTGGCGCGCGGCGCGGTTGAGAAATGCAATAGCAATACTATCGATAAAAAAAATAAGATATGGCGTTTCTTCTTATTTTATTTTTTGTCCGGTTAAGAGAACATTTTCTCGTGTCCGCGTTCGTTCAAGAGAATGTCCGTCCAAGAAAGAGTCCAAGAGGAAATTATATGAGAGCCGGTCGGGACCATGAGAAACTGTCCGCTTAAGGGAGGTGTCCGTGTAAGAGGAGTGTCCGCGAAGGGGAATTTCACTGTACTTATTAAAAAAATCTGCCGAGTCTATTATGTGATATTGTAGTAGAAAATATTGGTCTACAATATAAAAGATTTTTACACTACAGAAATTGAATCGGTTGTTTCTGAGCTTTTAGCAAAAGCATTTACATAATCTCTAACTACTAAGTTGGTGTCTGTCCCTCTTGTCCCTGATCCTGCCTCTAAAATATCCCATATATGATTGTACCACTTGGCTGTTAACTCAAAATCCAAGTTCTATTCAGTACTGGATCCAAACTGCTTCACTTTGATTGCATCAAGGTCTCCTGCTCTCAGAACTGTGGAAAACCAGATTAGGGGTATTTGATCATCATCACATCTTTGAGGGGTTCCTACTGACTCAACCTTCTTTCCAGATTCTGACACAATGGTGGAAGGGTAATTGTTTGCCATTTTTAGTGAGACTTAAGATCAATGTAGTCATAACAGATGTCACATGGCTTGGTTTTTCAACTGCCTCAGAGATATAATAATTGAAGAAGACCTTACTTACAGTTATTGCAAGTAAGGTCTTCCTCAATTATTATGTCTCTGGGTTAGTTGAAAAACCAAGCCATATCACTGCGCATTGGCAGTTATTAGAATTCCTATTACAGCGTACATTTCACTTAGGCCCACAGACGACCATATTTTCTTTTGTTTATTTGAATTCCTTTCGTTCCAATTTTCGTACATAATAACAGCGCTTTGATTGTTGAACTGTACTATTTCCCCTATCATAGTTTCTCAAATAAAAAGTTTGAAACAGCTTGCCATATTTAAAATATTTGTAGAAGCAACCGTTGGACCACTAGAGATTCATACAGTATTCTGTTGAGGTGGGCGACCTACTGGCGGATCCTGCTTTCAGACATATCCTCGTTGTTTTCAACAAAATCTTCTTCCGAAGCCACACTGACACATTATCCTCGAAATTTTCGTCGTCACTGTCTAGTTCATAAAAGTATTGTAATGCTAATTGTGCTTCGACTTCCACAGTCAGATCAAATTTAGGTTTAGCCATTACGAAAACAACTCGTTCAAACAGGTATCAAAGCAATAAAGTTTATATGAGACGCGCAAATTATATTTGCGCAAAAAAGCTATAAGAAAACGCCTACCAAAACACATAAATCAAGAAAACGCTGCCATGTTTGTAAAAAAAAAACATGCGTATATTTGGCATGTATAAAGTGTACCCCAATAAACAAAATTGATTATATTTTTAATAACATGACGGTTGTTACATTAGCGGATATGTCATTATAGGTTACGTAAAATATTAGATGAGGCTATTGCAAATAGTAATATATTTTAAACAATTATCTGGAGTACAAAATGTGCGCTCTTGGTAGGATAAAAGTTAAAAAAAAAAAAAAATCCCCGGCTATAATTACTTACTTATATTGGATAAAAGAACAGAAATGATATTCTTTATTAGCAAGCTAGAAAAAGATTAATGCGAGAATTGAAGAAATTTACACACAAAATTAAGTTAACGTTACTGTTTTATACGTAGTACAACAGAAATAATTTAGCGATACTACTGTATGTAATTCCTTTTTCTGTAACGAAAAAAGTGAATGTATTTTTATTTCTTTTTTGATATTATATTTTCTTTTTACAAACAAAAGAAAGTGCTCAATTCGGCACATGTACTTATATGAATATTATCAATGTTATAATAATCAATATTACACAATATTTCCTAGCACATGTATAAGATCTTGTAAGATACGTAGATCTGGAGTCAGTATGATATTTCCAGGCTAGAATCGGCTGAAACCGGGAACACGATTTGTGAAACCGGTTAAAATTCAAGAAATTATAGGTTTATGCAGGAATAGGTATATTGTTTTGATAGAAAATGAATATTTAACATATAAGCTATTAATGCTAGATTACCGAGTGTTTTCAATAAACGCTAATATTGGACTATCATAAATTTAACGACTTAAACGAAACAAACCAAATTTGTATATTATGATAAAAAATAAAAATTGCAATGTATTTCTCTAGTGTTTCGGCATAAACACATCAAAGTGGTACCTATTTACTGGTATTTCCTATTACTTAATACATATATTGCGCTTGTGCTCATCAAAAATGCGCCAAGTTTTGTGTCTCCTGTATTGTAATTTTCCTCCATTACTGATGGACCGCAGAATGCTTTCAAATATAGGAATCATGTGTTGCTTCAGCACACCGTGCATTCACATTTAGAATTTTCAATTTGTAATCACATATCTACGATAATATAAATTAAGGAAGCAACATTATTTACAATTACAATTACATACAATTTGAACATTTTTCGAATGATATCGTTTACGGTTCGAATGATTATGTTCTTCCTCCACAGGTTTTAAAATTGCAATTTGGGTATCACCTATAGCCCCAATAACACCAAGAAAAAACTGGTTCTATCCATATACATATTGTAACGTTTTTCTATTCTTAAAACGTTGTCGGGGTTTAGAAAAACACACAGGTGATATATTTAAATTAACTTGATTTATTAACACGCTTACGGACTACTTAAAATCTATTAGATAAGATCAAAATAAACACTAAAATTAAATCACTCACTACTGACTACCAAAAATGCTTATTAATTAATTAAATCACTTAATTACTAATGTTTTAATTTATGTAAACGATTTATTTCCACCGATATTTATATCACACGTACTAATTCGCTCGTATTTATCTCCACTTGCTATCCGCACTACTCAACTCGTATCGACTGACTGACACCGGCCAATCCCCACGCGCTATTTTATATTTGGCGCGACACTACGAGCAGAAACATAAGCAGGAATCTCTACGCTAGCGTCATCCCGGAATGCCCAACGAAACCGCTAGTTTAAATATTGGCGTTCGTTACAGTATACATATTTAATATTTAGTTTTTCTAAATTAGTTTCTGGGAATTTAATCCACTCATTTGCCAAATGTTCCACTATTAAATCTGTTACTTCATTAATACATCTGCAGATGGTATTTTGTGCTAACTATCTACGATAGCACTTATTTTATATAAACGATCTTCATTATGATTTGCTTCATTATATGCTGCATGAAGAAAATGTAAAATTGATTCAAATCGTGTTCGACTCAAACCACATTGTATGGATATATCATTTCTATAACAAGTATTTGTGCTTGAATAGTTGCGTAGACGTGGCGTTTTTTTCAATCCCATCCAAATAATGATCGGACCTAAATTTCCGCTGTTCCAGTTTTAAGCATTCGTCTTCTAATTCTGTTAAAGTCGACACTAGATTTCGCGAGATGATACCGAGTTGAACATAATGTCGTTTTAACAATTGCATGAGAGATTTCCAATCAGAAAAACGATCCCGGTTGGACCTAAGCCACAGCAGCGCTTTTCTCGAACATAAATCAATAGAGGACTCGAATAGTTGCGCTTCGGTGACATCGCGTGCAAGACACTAACGGCTGTCTCTCGTAAATTTAATTCATAAATCAGTTCATCTTTGTGGAGATAATTTACTTTCATTTGCAGTACTGACATATTGACAATACAAGTTGACCCTCGTAACAACCAACGATGCAAGAAAAGAAACAACCGATAATTATTTCCACAACAATCCGTAACAATCAACCCGTAATAATTGAAATTCCTTATGTAAACTGTCCCGTATACGCATAAACACCCCCACTTCAAGTAAGTAGTCAGTCGTCAAATGACATCTATCCGATATTCAATATAAAGATCTAACAAAATAATCCTGTCACGTTAGATCGTGCCAAGTTCAGTAACAATGTGCCTGTAATAATGTTAATCACAGGCCCCCACACGTTGGGCGCCACTTGTTACGGGGTTCGTTCGCTCTCAAACTCGTTAGAGTTTGAAGGTCTCATGGGATCGAAATAATTCATTTAAAACACAAATTTTTGGGTGACACTGTATATTTGTTACAAAGAAAACAAAATAATAAAATACAAATCCTAGCATATAAGTTGACACCTTTTACGATCCCAATTGGTGTTCGCTCTTAACCTCTACACTTTTTTTTGAAAATTGTTTGGTTGCAAACGCTGTTCTGTTAATTTTGGTGCAAGACGGAATTTTTGTGTTTTATCATTGGCAGAAAATTATTTCTTGCGAATTTTAGTAAATGCGGCACATCAATCATGAAATAGATTTTCTCCTCATTGCACCGAAAATATGGTTTCTCAGGGGAAATGCTCATTTTCTTGGTAAGTTTAAAGAAGTTGCTAGCATGGTCAGATATAGTTCATTTATTATAACAGACGAGGTACTACGTGAGTCAGTTCGCTATGACGTCACGACCGTGTTGCAAATTTTCTCTTTGTGAAAACGTAAACAAACCGTTAGGTTATGTAACTGTCAAACACTGTTGACAGGTGAATAAACAAACTCTCCAAAATGACATTTACCGTTAATATTAGTCATGATTCTTTTTGAAAATTAGGATTTAAACTATGTTAACAATACTAGGAGTGGGAAAATAACAAAAAAAAAAAATAAGTGAGTACAATAAATTTAATCGAAATCATTTTTGCTTAAAGTATTCACAGTAATTATTAGTATGCAAGTTTTCTTCTCTGTCGAAACCGATCTCTCTTTTCACTACTTATGAAATTCGCTCCAGTATGTTGTACACGAAGTACTACGCCAAATCTCCAGACTAATTTAATTCAATGCTACTTTACATAATTGTATCCGATCTGCCATATTTCATCCATCGTTTCATAACAAACTTCCTTTTCTTTGAGAACGCTATTAATAGTGTTTAATATGATATATTTTGACCTGAAAAGTATTTTATATTTATAAACAATTTCTGTAAACAATATTTACATATACTCACTGTTTTTATATGTCATAACAAACATAAAAAAAACTTTGTGTGATGTATTTAAGTCGATTTGAGTAAAAGATAGCATATCCATGGTTTGATTAATTGTTCTGCCCACTGCGACCACTAGGGTTAATTGTAGAGCGGACCTAATCTTAGAGTTCATCCAACAAGTTCAGGCCCCCAGTTCAGATTCATTTTTCCGATTAAAAACAATCTCATGCTGCAAGATACTGATATATTTAATCAAAATCAGTATCAGAATCAGTATCACTCAAAGTATTTGCAGTTATTATTAATTCGAGAGTTTCTTCTCTGTCAAAACCAACCTCTCTGTTCCACCACTTTTGGATTTCCTTTTCGGTATGTTGTATACTATTACACCAAACTCCTGCCGTAATTTGATTCAACGCTTCTTCCACAATTTCGTGCATCCTTCCTCCGATCTGCCATATTTACCAAACATGATTAGCATAGTATCTTTTGTGATGCCCCATATCAGTTCAATCGGATTAAATATGCAGTGATACGGAGGAAGACGGAGAACCATATGACCATACAATTCCGCTAATTCATCAGCTTCATATACCGGTTGTGGTTTATGCTGCTCAACCAGGTGGAGTAGCTGTATTTTTAATGCAGTGCTATCATAATCAATATTATTGTTAGTGAGCCAGCGCTGAATTTCAAGTTTCGTCGATGAAGCTGTTGGTGGTTTATTCCGGATGGTACTATGGTAACTAGCGTTATCCATTACAATGACAGAAGGGTTTTCTAGATTTATAAGAAGCTGTGTTTCGAACCACTTTAAGAAATTCTCACGATTCATATCACCATGATAATCTAAGCTCTTGCAACGGGATGAAAATACTAGTTCTGCTCCTGGTATAAATCCGTCACTATTTCCAGCATGTAAAACTATAGATCTTCTTCCACCAACTTCGATGCTTTAACAGTTTCCTAGTTTGCGTCTTGCCAAGATTTGCCTGTAGTACCATCTTGAAAGATCCAGGTTTCATCAAGAAAAACAAACTGACGTACATTCTCATTTTTGAGACGTATATATTGTTGCATGAAAGTAATTCTTTTTATCGCAATGTGTGAAATCTCCATTAAACCACGTTTAGGATCGTCTTTTTTATAACGAAAGCCTATGTCACGTAGTATTTTCCACAACGATGTGTTGCAACCACTGAAAACGTCTTTTTCTTTAAGAGCACTGTTCAAAGTGCTTAATGTGATATGTTGCTCTGAAAAATATTATATGTGAAATAAACACTTCTGCAACAAATTTTGTATATACTCACTGTTTTTATACATATCATAAATTGTGTTCCTAATAGCACATTGAGTAAAATCATCAATTTTACGGACAGGTTTATCTCGTATACGTTTTCGTTTTGGGTTACTGGGCGTAATTCCGTGTTTGATCATGGACGAAATTTTATGTATTGTTGCTATATGAATGTTTAGAGCACTCGATACTCTCTAAAACGAAATACTGTTAAGAATATTACATTAAAAATATATGTATTATATACTTCTCGCACAGAAGTTAACGGGAGTAATGGCCCGTTGTTCTCGCGTTCTGCTTCAAAATACGCATTAACGAAACTATTAACTCCTTAGATTGTTTACACAATGGTTTCGGCATGGTTTAGTTGTAATAACAACTGATTTTAAATAAATATATACCAAGTATAAACACAAATTTTCACACACTACTAGAAACGCAAAATATAACCTTTGACAGTTAACAGCTATAACGAAATTGGTGGGAAAACATTGGGACGATGTGACAAACACGCAATTTAAAAACAGTAGGCACCAACATAGTATCTTTAATTGAACATGAATAAGTTATATGTTAGTTGGTTATTTTAATAATATGGTATTGCATGGCCCGAATTTGCAAGTAATGACGTACCTCGTCTGTTATGGTAAATGAAGTATATGATGGCGCGTGTAATTTCTTTAAAAAGATTTTTTTTCCAACTCCTCCACGGCAGTAGAGTATGCTGCAAAAAAAAGCCAAAGGTTGTTTCCAGTTATGGTAATATCTCGATTGCTGACCGATTTAATGTTGCTCAATCGACAGTATGCGATGTATTGGCTTCTTGTTTGTTAAACAAAGATCAGTTTGATGACGCACTGGAAAAGAACAATCTTTCCCAAGACGAAAGAGCACGAGTGCAATTCCAGATCGACAATGCAGCAATTAACAAACGAAATAACATTACCTGAACATACTCAAAGTAGCCTTGTGTATAACTATAGTGTAAATTCATTTAAAAACTTGGACATTATATCAACATGTACCACTTTCTTTATAAAAATATATTCATATTTTTCAGTCTATTCTAATATATTTTATAGATATACACTTAACCGCAAAATTAACCCACCACTTATATATTTCGATTTATTATAATTACAGTCAAAATTATCATACATTTTGAAAAACATATTAAGAATAGAATACACAAACAGAATTATTTCGATAATAACAATAAGTTTGACTTAAATGAATTGTAGGAAATAAACAAAAACTGAAAATATGACTTCTTTAACAAAATCATGTAAAATGATCATCATTATTACGAACACAAAGATAACTTCTTTTGAACCGTATTTAGGTTATCAGTAACTAGTGTTACCACCTCTGGCTGTTATTGTAGCCTGACATCGTCGTGGCATACTTTCAATTAGAGATCTGATGGTTTTTTGAGGGATATCGTCCCATACGCGAATAAGACTTTGTCGCAGCTCGTCTAAGCTGTTAGGTTGTGGATGCTGACTTCTAATCCTCCGTCCCATTATGTCCCCCAAAGATGCTCGATTGGGTTCAGGTCTGGACTACAGGCTGGCCGCTCGAGGATTTGAATATTAACGTAATTTAAATATTCAGTAACAATATATGCCGCATGTGGCCTCGCATTATCCTGCATAAGAATGAACCCATCGCCAATGTAAGGTGCAAAAGGTATCACAAAAGGTTCTAAAATGTCTGTTATGTATCGTTCAGAATTCAGACGTCCACCATCAACGATAAAAAGTTCCGTGCGAGCTGTTAAAGATATTCCATCCCATACCATTACTGAACCGCCTCCGTATAATGTGGTTTCTCGAATGTTACATGCGGAATATCTTTCATTTGGCCTTCTGTACACTCTTGGACGACGATCAGAACTTACAAGGCAAAACCGTGACTCATCCGTAAATAACACCTGCTCCCAATGATGGATTTCCCAATCCACATGCCTTCTTGCAAAAGCCAATCTGTTTCTTCGGTGGTTTGCAGATAATCTGGGACCAGTAGCTGCTGCCCGAGGTCGTAAAATTTTGAGTACGAAGTCTTCTTCTTATGGTATCTTGACTAACAGCAGTGCCATGAACCGCGCTTAGTGGTATTTGGAGGCTTCGTGCAGTAGTGAACCGTTCCCTAAGTGCTCGAAGCATCAAAATCGATCCTCCACCGCATTTGTAGCTCGTGGCCTGCTTGGCCACGTCGTCTAGCGTAATCGTTGGTCTCTACAAATCTGTGCAGAACCCTACCGACCGTTGTATGAGCCACGCCAAATCTTCTACCAAGTTCGCGATTTGTTAGTCTTCATTGGACAAAGTTACAATTTGAACACATTCATCACGATTTAAATTTCGTCTAGCACGTTACATCGCAAACATATGACAGAAATGACAGTTATCTTATCAATTGGTAAAACAATTAAAAAACAATGCCTACTTTTATTTTAGAAGTGAGGCTTATTTACTTGAAAAACAAGCCCCTCATGAAAAGCTGCTATGATTTCAAAATTAAATAAAGAATACAGACAAAAACCTACAAAAGGCGTAATAATGAACAAATTATTATAACTAATATTAATGAATCGGAAAATATATAATATTTCTTGAAATAAAACCAAAAGTCAGAGTGGTGCGTTAATTTTGCGGTTAAGTGTACTTATTCAGAGTCTGAACTAGTGCACCGCTTCCTCTTTCCCCTTGGGGCTACCAATTTTGCTAATAGTTGTATTAACTGCTCACATTGTTCACTTTGTTGCGTCAAAGCACGGTTTTGTTCCTCAATTAATTGAAAAAAGTGTCAAATTTTTCGTTCATCATGTTTGTGTTATTTTCAGTGCACTCCTTTATGACTTCTATAAATTGGTCCTTGGTTGACTTTGGCTTAGGGGTTTTTTTAGTTCCCTCAAACCGGTTACCACTAGGAATACCTTCAGAACGGCTAGATGCGACATCCTGCGTTTAGAGAGGAGATAATTCTTGAAACTTCTGTCAGGCAACTGATTCTGCAGATGGACCAGCAGTGGACGATGTGGGACGGGGTGAAGTGCTTGCAACAGCCGCGGGTTCTACACTACTAGAGTCCACAATCTTTTTTGGAGAAAAATTATCTTTCTCCCCAAAAAAGATCTGCAAGCAGCCGTAATGCTGTGGCTCGGGGACCGGAGTTTCGCCAGTGATCGTCGTATGTTTAACGTAGTTCAAGTACTGCCTCTATAAATTGGCAAATTTTTGCCGTACCTTCTCACCACTGTTCTTTCCTTCTCCCAAATAAAAGCCTTTATTTTTCACCATTTCGGCGATTTCTATCCACAGCTTATTTTTGTGCGTCTTTTTGTCTTGAAATAATGTGATATATTTCTCGGATGCTCTTATTTGTAAAAATCAATCAGTTGCCTCGATGTCTAGCGCCGTTTGTTTCCGCTTTGGCAACCATATCTCTTGACGATGTCCTGAATGAGCGTTATTTTTTTTATTATGTGCCTCTACTTACACACACCCCATATCTACCTGCACCTCCTACTTCTTGTAACGCCACAGTTGCACCGGGTTGGTTACTAGAAATTTAAATTATACATAATGAGCGTGCAATGAGTAAATTTACTATTATGATGGTATTTAAGAAATATAACTTCGAATCTTAATATAGTGTAGTAATTTCAGCTTGGCGGTCTTTACGACGTGATAGGATTTTAAAGGTAAATTCAATTTTAATATGGTACAAGAAAAGAAAAAAAAAAGAATAACATTAAATACTTAGCTGGTAACTTTGGCGGGTGTCGGTGTGTGTGTGGAAGGGTATTTATTATATATTATTTATTATTCTTCTCTTTCGGACAGAATATATTTATTTGGTGATTTAATTGTTTTCTATCAAACAATAAAGTAAAATATAATCTTCATCGTCTGATGAATCTGATTCAAGGTTAAGAGAGTTAAGTTTTTTCGCGTGTCATACGTCATGACATTGCTCGTGCCAAATAGAAACTGCGTTGCGACGTGTGGATCACTACACGACTTGCGTTGCACGTTTATGCTACGTCGCTCGTATCAGGCCGCCCCATACGCGCCCCAATTTGCTAGTATTCTAAATACTTGCCAATAGTTTTACCCTTAGAGCGGAAACTTAATGCTCTACTTTGTCGACAAGGTTGCCCGCCACCGAGCGTGGCACACCGAACTACAACTAATCTGGCGGTACATTCAAATGGGCTGTTTTATATACTTGTAATAGTCAAAATTTTTGTGTAGATATATACCAAGTATTTCATAACTGTAATAGTACAGTTTGTAATAACTATACTATTACAGTCATGAAATATTTGGTATATACACATACATATGATAAAATGTGGATGTATAAATACAACACTGAAATAATAAATAAAGATACTTTATTTATAAAAGTTATGCACAACGACGTTCCTTTCATAGTCTTAGAGCAGTTGGATACAGCAGAATTAATGGGTGTTTGACATCGTGTATGTAAATATTGTTTTTGTAAATTGTCAAGAGTTCACAATTTTACATCACTGACCGTTGTTCATAATAAATCGTTAATCACATTAATACCATAAAAACAAATGCCACTGAATATCTGTAATAATCGTAATGAGAATAAAATAACGCACAAAGTTAAACCAAAAACGAACTATAATCACAATAATAACTATAAGACTTGGACTATAACAACAAAATAATCTTCAACGTAAAACATGGACAGCTTGTCGACATGGACACGCCTACTCCAACCATCATCACGCACTACATTAAGCTTTGTCCACATGTGCGTAAACATGCGTAAAGTAAAACTTTGCATGTTGGTCTAGCCATATCTTTCCGACCGCTTATGATAAGAAACACATCGATATCCCTCAACATTAGAATTTGTTGTTGTTGGTTTGGTTCAACGCAGTTTTAGCACAGGTGGATGAGGCGTTGTAAGTTATTTACAAAATAACGCCACATCGATAATGTAGCTTTCTAAATGCATACAGCGCACCATTCGTAGCACAATAACTAATTTACAGCAGATTATTCAAGACAAAATAATGATGGGACTATTACTCAAACAATATGATTATAACTGTAAATTATCACAAAATTTCTACATTCTGATCAACATATTGCTTCTATCAGCAATATTTAATATGGAGATTTAATAATTGTAACAATCAAAAATTTTTGTAGACACGCATGAGAACTAGTGTTGTGAATATTCGGATGATTTCAATAATCGAATACCCGAATCGGAAGGCCATGATATTCGGAATAATATTCCGATTCCATATTTCACCAGTCATACTGGTATAAGTTGCACGTATTCGGATGATTTCAATAATCGAAATAACCGAATGGGAATAATATTCCGATTCCCTATTCGACGACACATACTCGTATAAGTTGCACGTATTCGGAAAATTTCAAGTGGATTTCAATAAGCGCGGTGTATTCTATACGTAACTAAATCTCTATTAAGTTATCTACAATAAAAGTTTACTATTCTTCTTAACAAAAAATTGGAGTGAATGTGACTATGTGATTTAACAACGTCGTGAACAACAAACACCGCCCGTCAGTCCAGATAATAAATTTCGGATGATCAAGTCAAAACTGGGAAGTTGAGAATTTCCAAAATCACACAATTTGTACGAATACGTATATGGAAAAGTTTCGGTAGATTCATTCGATATAAAATGGCTGTACAAATTTTACAGATTTGGAATCATCCGGATCGAAATCATCGGATTTGAAATCATTCGATTCAGGATCATCCGATTAAGTGTAATTATTAGAATATTACCAATTCAACGAAATTAAGTAAATATTAGTTTCGTTTTGAGGTAAATCTATCCTTATATATCCCCTGATATAATATTAAAAGTAATTTTATTGGCCTTGAGTGACCCGAACTCGATTGTAGATGGTGTCACGGCTGGAATGTGTCTTTTCAGGATCAGATTCTGGTCAATGAACGTTTATTGTGAAAAAGTTGTTTCGATGCTTCACTAATTTGAAGTTGCTGGTATGCCTCTTGCAGAACTAGTACACTAACATAGTTACTACCAGTTAAACTAGCAAATATATCATTAGATATTGGTAATACACAATGATCACCACGAATTGCTTTATTTACTGTTTTCTTGAAATCGACTATAACCTGATATCACGTCAGTTTCTTTTTTTTTGGAACAATAACGATAGTACTTGCCGAATTACTATGGGTGACTTTGGATAGTACATCTGATTTTACCATTTTATCAAGTTCTTCCTCGACTTTAGGTTTTAATGCATATAAATAAGTACAAAGTCGGAAGAGCTTTGTTTTTTAAAAATATTTATTCACAAAATTGAGTTACAATAAGTACACAACCTTACTGGCTAAAGGAACTAACCGAACTCTCCCAAAATTTTAAAAAGGTCCTAATTATAGATTTTCTAAAGGGTCTGGCCTTGTACAAATATGTTGTCGCGAAAAGTACAGCTTTCACAAAGTTTCTAAAATATCTCTAATGGAATTTGGTAATTATTACTATGTTCGTGCGAACATAATTATATGGCATTTCATATGCCCTATGAAAAATAAGTTTCGCCAAGTTTTTTACTTTAACCCTTAAATGCATGATTTTTTGTAAGTGAGAAAAAAAAAATACTGTGCTTTAATTTTTGAACATTTATTGTTGTTAGGACATATAAAAATACAAAAAGGACATATTTTTGTTTAGTTATGTTAAAATAATTCAAAGTTGCGTTTTTGCAACATTATGCATTTACATCGAAAGGAAAGGAATAAACAATGAAAATAACTGCTTCAAAATTTATCATAGACCTATGGATCTGTTTCAAACTTTATCACACAAATTACTACCATTCCAAAATAATTTACAAAGATTAAGTCCTTTTTATAGAGTATTTATAACGAGTATAATAAATAAAAATGTTATGATACTTCTTTTATTGCTTTACTGACTAACTGCTGGTCCATTGATGGTAAATGATTAGTCAGACGGTCTTTGAAAGTGTTGTTGAAGTTGCCATAAATGAGAGAGTCACAAATGTTTTAAGCTCCGGCCAATTCTATGGGTTCTTTCTGGCATATTCATGTATGGTGTTAGAGAATTAATGAAATAATGCACTAAGTTTTTGTTCAATCGAAACAATTCAATGAATCTTGTATTTGGCAACCCGCTTTGGTCACGCATTATTCGCCTATTGATATTTTCTCTTCTAGTACGTTCTCTTCGCATTTCTTGATACATCACCACATGTAGTATAACGTTTCACGTTACTATAAAATAAATTGCTTAGTTTATGCAACTTCATGTTTATTTATATCATATTTTCTGAACATACCTGTTTCAACTGTCAATTCTGTTTTTGCTTTCATTGCATTGTACAGACTAAAAGTTTCCAGGTTTCCCCAAATAGCATTTCCGTCAATCGTAGGCGTAATGAGCCTACACATTCACAGTAGTGGAATGAGAGAATATGTTTATTAATCAAATAACAGAATAAAAATTTATTAAAATATAAATTTATTAAATAGTATGCTTTCAAAATACTAGCAAATAAAATGACATATCAATGAAAAAATAAGTGAAATTTAAGTTTATGAGACTAACGGCCGTTTTCATAATCATACGTCTAAAGTCACTTTAAGACTTTAAATATAATTTAAAATTATTGCTTTTCCTAAAATATTATTCGATATACTTTAATAAAAGTCTGTTTGTCATATTTTAAAGTAAAGTCGGTAGTAAAATACACTGACATAAATTAGCAATTTATTAAAAGTAATTGTCATTTTGAATTGTCGAGATCTAGTCGAGATAATGAGTACATATTCATTGCGTATGTCTTCGAGTAGTGACTGAAGATAACGTAATAATTACACACCAGCCAAAAATATACAGAGAAAGAGTCGTTGATTTTAATAATTGAAATGATTTGGAATTTTATCAAAGATTTCGTTTAAGCAAAGCGCTTGTATTAGAGCTAGTATGTTATGATGTATGTAATGGAATGATTCCAGGGTAAAATAATGCGCCGTAGAATTCTTAGCATTGTAATTATTATAACATAGTAGAACATCTAAGAGAAAGAATTAGTTCTCGTACAAATAGGTAGGTGGAATATCTCTTGATTTACTCTGTTGCAAGATTATTAAAAAAAACAAAAACGTAGAAGTGGGGCGATAAAAGCTGAAACAAGGGTATTATTGACATTACGATTTTATGCAACGGGTAATATTATCATGTCCGTTGCCGAAATATACCGCAACAGGAAGGGGTACTTTGCATTAAATGTTCAAACAGTGTCGGATGCGAAATTGAACATAGGTAATGTTGTTGCGAGATGGCCAGGTAGTTGTCATGACCAAACTATTTTTAATAATTCCTATTTAAAAGGAGAATTTGAAAATGGTAACTATCAGACATATAAATTAAAAAATTTATTAAATCAATAGGAGATAGTGGATATGCTTCCAGACATTATCTTCTAACGCCGCTACAAAACCACAAAATGAACCAAGGTTATACAAGAAGCCCTTATTGAACTAGAAAGTGTTATTGGAGCGGACAATATGGCGTATCGAAAAGAACGATTTCCAATTTGGTTACTAGGATTTATTCGTATGCGGTTACTAATATTTATGCGTATGTCTGGATTGGTTGCTACTGCGGTGTTGGCATAACATGGCTATTCTATGAACGACATATTTGAAGATGAAAAGATAATGATGATAATGATAACATTAATGATGATATTGACGCAATAAATGGTCAGGATTTCTGAAATATCTTTATCAATGAAATTTTAATTTGTAAATAATTATTTAAACAAAATACCTTTTAAAATTAAAAAAGCTTTCTTCAGATAAAATGAATTCACACTAAAGTAATACAATGACAATTTCGTAAAAAAAACATTAATTTTTAGTAAAATTATTAATTTGTAATTCAAGCAATTGTAAGTGCTTCTTATGTATTTCCTCCTTTCGTCGATCTTCGTTCCTTAAATTATTTATTTAGTGTTCTATGTACTCCCGCTTTAAATTATAAAGAGTATGGACTTTCTAAAATTGTTGTGTAACCTCTTCTCCTAAAATGTCATTGAATGGTTGAAGCAGCTAAGAAGCACTAAGGTCGGGCGCAAGTTGAGCTCGCAGTATGACGCAGGGTGAAGCAGGGTGACGCAGGTTCTCAAACTCTCCCGCAGAAAGAGCAAAATTTGAAGGGGCAGTTCTGTCGCCGTGCGATCTGTTGCATTAATTCATTAATTTTGAATCGAAGAATGTGTGCGATGACTGCAATATACAATTGTTATTGTTTACTAACAAGGGAACACCGGCGGGTGTCCCCCTCCGATTTCGATGAAACTTAACAGATCGAAAGAGTAGGGGAAAGTGGGGTATTAGCGCGATGTTTTTTTTAATGGGATGTAACTAAGTTATCAATGAACTATTTTCCTTCAAATTTGGGACACTTACAGAATATAGCTTTGTTTTTATGTGTTTGATACAAATGTGCTGAAATAAAAGACAATTATTTTGTTTTTTAATTTTTTAAAAAATTGTGCAAACACGCTGTTACCCCAAAGGATTTGGGTAATAGCGTGAGGTTTTCACGCTATTACCCATTTATTTAAAAAATGATTTAAGTGAATAAATATGAAAGAAAAAATTTATTGGGACGTAAATGACACCTTCAAACAATAGGTACACAAATATGATAGGACATATGCTTTGAAAACTAAATTTTACTCTACGAAAATAAAAATATGAATATCAGAAACACAAAACTTAAACTTACTATAATCTAGTAATCCTCTATTATATACCAAATTTCTATTTTGGGTACAAATAAAGGAACAAAGTGAACAGAACATGTTAAAACAACGTAACCTAAATCTAAAAACAATTTTTAGCGAACATCAAATCTATCAAATGAAATGCCAAACTCTAAAAATGAGTGCTGCCGTTTTGTTGTTCCATGAAGCTTAGGACTCGGAAGTATCATTTTAATCCGATCTAAGTGAACCATCGATATATCAATCGCATTTGGAGACACAAATGCGTTGGCCACCTTTGAACTCCTCCGAAAAAATGATATTTCATACTCTCGATTTTGGTCTATTTCAGTTAATATCTTGCCTACGTAATACACCGGTTGTTTTAGTTTAGGAATTTCGAATTGCACCAAAACATGGTCATGTTTTTTTGGCTCCTCTGTTAGTGATGGAAATTCCTGTAATAAATCAGAAAATGATTCTGTATCATCGTCACCGGATGATAAAATTGGGTCATCGCTTTCTGAAGAAGACGTAAGATCTTCGCTCTGCTTCTTTTTACGATTTGTTATCGCCTTTTCTTGGCGTATTTCAGAAAAGACGTTTCTTATGTGAGAGTTTTTTGCTTTATTAGATTGTTTATTTTTCTTTAAATTAGCTTTTCTTTGCTTTTCTTCAAGAATTTCCTTCATCGGTGTAGCTGTTATTATTTCAGATGATTTCCTCTTGAGATTTCTTTTTTGAACGCCGTTTTTGCTTTGTGTTGGCATAGGTAAGATATCTTTGAGCTTAATGATTGATGACCCGGAATTTTCTTTCTCTGGAGTTCTATTATTAATATTTATTATACTATCAACACTTTTGGAACAAGTTGCCCCTTTCTGGAACCTCGGATTGTGTTCCAGATTGCACATTATATGGGCCAGCGTTTTTTGGTTGTAAAGCGTTTGAAGCAACAAAATCCTCTTCCGTAAATATAGTAGGCTGAAATGGCCAGATCCCAGCTGCCTTGAATCCATTTACACACTTTTCAATTGTTGCAACCTTTTGGTATGCTTCGGCAAATAGTTCTGCTATTTCGTATATAGTGATTCTTTTACCCGCATTTGATTTCATCCAATACGAGCACTGATAATTAAAATTATTTTTTAACGGCCCAAAAAACACAAGGTCCAAGGGCTGGGTTCTATGGGAGTATGCGGCGGTAAGGAAATATGTCTACCCCATTTTCTTTGGCCATCTCATACGCCGCCAGTGATAAATGGCTTTCATGGTTGTCCAGTATCAAGCAAACTCGTCGGTCTTTGTTTGGCTTTGCGTGACTTATAAAATGAGCCAACCATTTAACAAAAGCGTCTGAGTTGCTCCAACCATTTCCAGTCGCAGCACCTATGGTTCCAGGAGGAGCGTTCTTTAACAGTCTATCATTCATTAGTTTTCTGGGGTACAGTAACATTGGGGGTATATAATTACCCGGCGCATTCATACAACAAATTGCTGTTACCAAGTCACCTCGTTCAGCACTAGTGATTTTCCCTATTTGTTTTACTCCTTTTTGTGATATTATTCTTCCTGGTCTATGCACCGTATGAAGGCCGGTTTCATCTACATTGTAAATATCTGCCGGAGAGAACGTATGTTTTTCATAGAGCATATTTAGATTGTTAAAATATGTGTCAATGGCTGTTCTATTAAAACTTATTACTCGATTTATGCTTGTTGCCTCGGGTGTTCTGAGAGACAAATTTCGGTGCCTCTTCATAAATCCATAGTAAAAATCAATCCCGGCTTTCTTTTCAGTTTTATTAAATGGGTGATTCAAGCCCAGTTTTTCTGCAAATTGAAAAATAATGGACCTAAATTCATTTACAGTGAGCCCATAGAATCGCTTTGAAATTTCAAGGCAATAATCTACAATTTCGAGCTCTTGTTTTTCACTAAATACTGCTGTCCTGCCAACTTTTTTAGGCCTTCCTGGAACTCCTGCAGCATTGCGGCTTCTCTGCTTGACATGATCCTTAATTGTAGACCATGAAATCCCAAACATTTTGGATGCATCTGAAATTTTCATACCTCCATTGACAGCATCTAATGAGTCTTGAAGGGCTTCCGTGGACCATTTGGCTCTTATATTCTTTTTGGTATAATTTCGTACCATCTGAAAAAAATAGCTTGTAAAGTAAGTGAACACCATGATACAATAAACTAAAGGTATGATATCTAGCCGTCTCAAAGTCGTCCGCTACGCGCAGTGACTCATTGCGTGCGTGGTTTCTATTGAGATACATACGAAGAGGCATGCAATATTATGTTTTTAGCTATTTTCTCTAATTTCACAGGAAAATGTGTGCCATGGGTGAAGTAAAAAAGTAATTACAAATTAATATTTATTAAATGAAATTAAAAAAACTCATTTTAAACATAACTTTAATTATAAATGGGTCAAAATAGTTGTATAGTTGTATTTTGAAAAAAATAATACATTATTACTTTCAACTAAAAAACGTTTATTGACAATACATTACAATACCAGTAAGTAGCAAAAAAAAAGGAAACTGCCTATTTGAAATGCGACTTTAGTTGTTGGAAGAAGTTATTTAAAAGAGTTTATCATAATAATTTTTCATAAGTAATAATTTTTGTCATTTTTCTTTTTTTGGAAATTGTTAAATTTCGTAAATTTTGATTGAGTGCCAGATTTTCTTATCTTTGGGAAATGTAAAAAACCTTATATTTTTATCGAAGTTTTTGGCTTCGTTATCCACAATCCATCCGTACATAGCACACCTCATTATTAAAAGTTTCTTTATGAAAAAATAATAAAAACACCTTTAACCAATACCAGAACCACCAAACAAGGAAGTGACACCGAAACAGACTATAGAATAACATAAATATATGTCAAATGTAAAGCACATATAATACAGGTCCAACGTTGTGTGAGCCAGCCACCGGCAACGAACGCTCGCAATGACGTCACAGGCTGCGCGATATCATACCTTTCGTTTATTGTACCATGAGTGAACACGTTTTCAGATGTGTCAAAAAATGTTTATGATTTTTAACTGCCTAATTTATAATAAAAAGTAAACCCTGGATATATCATGCTGTTACCCAACACAAGCTGGGGTAACAGCATGATCGCGCTATAACCCCAAGCAAATTTCACGCTTTTGCCCCTTTAACCGACCTACAGAAACAAAAACAAAAACTATGGTTAGGACTTTTTTATTTACTTTTTACGACAAGTAACTAAAAAAGACAAACTAAAATACGGTATTATTAAATAAAACTACATTTACTTACATTTGTAACGAAGTTACCAGTCTTTGTTTTAGAGCATCTGAGTTCTAAGCATGTAAAAATACACAAAAAGTCGGATCGCCTCAAACGCACGTGTATCTCCCGGTAGATTACCACAGACTAAACGAAGGAATTCTATTACGCATCCGTTATGACCGACACAACACTGCCATCTATAGTATGTTCCTCAAAAACACTCATCACGCTATTACCCGAATCGCGCTAATACCCCACTTTCCCCTACCTTAAAATAAGAGACACGTATTTTTTTTTATCGGCGTATCCGCACGATTTTGGGGTACAGCCCCCTCCAAAGTTTGGACGATTTTTCAATTTTTGCAAATATTTCCTAAATTATAACAGATATTAAATTTTCTTCTTAACATAATTTGCAGCATATTGCATGGCCTAAGGGTGGCGTCGTCCGTATTCGCAAAAAGTTAATAACGGGGACGGGGTACCCGTACCCCATTTTTTTAATTTTTTTCCTTTTCTTATTCATCAAAAGTAGGCCGATTTTACATAGAATACGATAATGTATAACAAGTTTAGAAAATTAATAATTGTAAAAATAGAAAAATAATAATAAAGCTTCAAAATTAATAAACTTGTCTATTGATATAAATTAAATGAACTATAACAGAAATAAGTTTTTATCCTTAACATAATTTCCAGCATAATACATGGTCTCAAGGTACATATCTTCATAAAAAGCTAATAGCGGGGGACGGGGTACCCCATACCCCCGCATTTTTTTAATAATAAATTTATTCATTATTCATCAAAAAAAGATCGCTTTTACGTAGAAAACAATGGTAATAAATTTGGAGTTTTAATAATAAAAATAATTGTAATAATAATAATATAGTACATTAACAACAATTAGTTGTTATCGTTACTCCGCTGCTCTCCTTACTTAAATATTTCTTAATTTAGAATTGTACCTACTCGACAAGCTATGGTCAAACCTTTCTGTGTCTACTAACTTATACTATATACTATACGAAACTTTTATCGGTGGTAGCAATATAAATCGTTTTATCAACTGCAGTTAGTGACTGCGTTTTATATATTTCCTTAATAAAATGTTATTCATTCTTAGAATACCATAATCCTTTAGTGCGTATATATGAACAAATTTGCTACACAGGACGAAGGATTAAATAATACATACATATATATTTTTTAATTTATTTCAAGTTTTTCGTGCAATGTAGGTGTACAATGTAAGTATTCAATGGAGCATAAATATAACTAATGTGTTTGTAACGATTATAACATTTCGGAAACAATAGAACAGAATTAGAAAAACATTATAATGTTTATAAATGTTTAAATACATGACATACTGTAATGCGATTATTGGTATATATGTATTGCAATAGCGAACAAGATTAATATACATACAGTAATTAAGCTATGTAAGTATTACAGTAGTGATAGTCTGTGTAAAAGTGTTTAAAACAAGATTTGTTTGCACCATGAACACCGCACAATAGCTGGTTTATTGCAAATACTACACAAGGGTGTAGACTGCGCATCTTTGTTAAAACAAAACTCTACAGGATTTTTAAAGGGCCAAGGTCTTTCCTCAACGTATCCACTCTTATACCACGAGTACTTGAATACGTCGAAAAATCTTGGGGAAGAAAACTGATTATGGGTTAGGGATTGCAACTTAATAAGATTATTTCTCGGATGTAAATCTATGTCGTAGTTCATAAGAATCACTATATCCGAAAAAGTTCTAACAATTTTTTTTTTGACCATGGCTTGTCGAGTAGATAAATTCTAAATTAAGAAATATTTAAGTAAGGAGAGCAGCGGAGTAACGATAACAAATAATTGTTGTTAATATTAATAATTAATATTATTATTATTACAATTATTTTTATTATTAATTCTCCAAATTTATTACCATTGTTTTCTATGTAAAAGCGATCTTTTTTTGATGAATAATGAATAAACTTATTATTAAAAAAATGCGGGTATGGGGTACCCGTCCCCGTTATTAGCTTTTTATGAAGATATCTACCTTGAGACCATGTATTATGCTGGAAATTATTTTAAGGATAAAAACTTATTTCTGTTATAGTTCATTTGATTTACATCAATAGACAAGTTTATTAATTTTGAAACTTCATTATTATTTTTCTATTTTTACAATTATTAATTTTCTAAACTTGTTATACATCATCGTATTCTATGTAAAATCGGCCTTCTTTTGATGAATAAGAAAAAGAAAAAATGTAAAAAAAATTGGGGGTACAGGGTACCCCGTCCCCCGTTATTGACTTTTTGCGAATACGAACGACGCCACCCTTAGAGCCATGCAATATGCTGCAAATTATGTTAAGAAGAAAATTTAATATCTGTTCTAATTTAGGAAATATTTGCAAAAATTGAAAAATCGTTCAAACTTTGGAGGGGGCTGTACCCCAAAATCGTGCGGATACGCCGATAAAAAAAAATACGTGTCTCTTATTTTAAGGTACACCAGAGTCCCGGTAATCCGAACCCCGGTAATCTGAACGTCCGGCTAATCCGAACAAGGCTCAAAAAAAAACCAACTATTTGATGGGGAAAAAAAGGTCACTGAGTTAAAATAAAAACAAAGCAATGTAATCTGAAATACAAAACTTTAATTTACAGCACGGTATTGGGTACTTAAATACAATATATACTACGTACACAATGTTAATTAAACACACTAGTAACTATTTTTTGGAACCCAAGAAGTCAGTAATCGTCTTTTTACGTAATGAAGATAGCCTGTTGACCGATGCAAAGTTGCGCCATCGCCGCATGAACATCAAGTCTGCGGCTGTAGCAGTAGACTGTTGCTCGAGATAGCGTAGGGCGACGTCTAGGGCAGCTGCAGCGTCTGCATGTGGCACCAATTCACACACGGGCTCGTCGTCACTTCCGTCCGAACAGTTCATTTCCGCTTGTTCCTGTGTGACCGCTGCGACTATTTCCTCGTCAGTAAGGTTTTCAACGGGAGCACCATCTGCCTCCATCCATTCAGCAACGTCCTCTTCTGCAGCTTCTTCACAGCCAGGAATCGCCTGCACCAGTTCCAGTAAATGACCTTCATTGTCTTGTCCTGCTGGTGTGTCTATAAACTGAAGGCTTGGCCACAGTTTTTTCCAGGATTTTCTTATAACCTGGTCGGAAACGTTTTCCCACGCTTCAGCAGTCCAATAAACAACATCCTTTATATTGGTTTGTTTGATTTTTTGGACCAAAGGAATGTTGTCGTCTTGAATCAGTGTCCTCAAAAACTTTTTCCTGTAGATAAGCTTTAAGGTTTGCAGTATGCCTTGGTCCATCGGCTGTAAGACTGCTGTAACGTTCGGGGGTAAAAACTCCGCCCGAATGTCACCAACTGATAGCTCTTCTGTGTTTGGGTGAGAAGGAGCGTTGTCTATCAAAAGAATTGCTCGTGGTTCCAAGTCATTTTCCTCGCTAAAACGCTTAACAGCAGGCACAAACTGGTGGTGAAACCATTCTTTAAACAACTTGCCATCCATCCACGCTTTCTTTTGGCTTTTGTAGTAGACTGGCAGAGAGCTTATGTTGACGTTTTTAAAACAACGAGGCTTTGCAGAATTGCCAATCAGCATAAGTGGGAGCTTGTGGTTACCAGCAGCATTGCTGCAGGCTAGTAATGTTACCCGATCTTTGATCATCTTAAAACCACGAGCATGGTCTTCTGCTTTTGAGGCTAAAGTTTTTGTTGGTAGAGCCCGGAAGTTTAAACCGGTTTCGTCGGCGTTATAAATTTGTTGGGGAGAATAACTTCCCTCAGTACTCAAAGTTTCAAACTTAGTCAGATATTCTTGGGCTGCATTGTGGTCAGACGATAGTTTCTCTCCAGTAATGGTTAGTTGGCGAATTCCGTGACGTTTCTTAAACCTGTCAAACCAACCCGTACTTGCGCTAAATGACGGGTCACCATTCATGAATGTATTTAACTGAACAGCCTTTTCCTGAACAATTGGGCCCACTTAGAGGAGTTCCCTTTTCCCTTTCCTGAGTAAACCAAAGAAAAAGGGCTTCGTCAACTTGTTTATAAACCGACTGCTTCATGGTTTGCCGATTTTCAAGCGATTTAGCTGAGGAAGTCGCACAGTTCTGTTCTAGTTTTGCGCGATTTTTCTTCCAGTCTGAAATTGTGGCTTTGCCAACACACAATTCGGTTGCTAATTTAGTCAAAGTCTCGCCATTATCTAAACGTTTCAATGCGTCTAGTTTATGTTTAAGAGATAACGTTTTATGTTTACGTTTTACGCTTGCCATAGCGACACTGTAATGCACAGTCACTGGTCACGAAACTATGGTAGACACTTGTTTACTGTTCAATCACTTACAACCGACTGAGCGAGCTAAGTTAACGCCGGGTCCGGGTGCCTTCGTGCGTATCCGGATGATCCGAAGAACTTGGTAATCCGAACAGGGTCCGGTCCCAATTCGTTCGGATTACCGGGACTCTGGTGTACTCTTTCGATCTGTTAAGTTTCATTGAAATCGGAGGGGGACACCCGCCGGTGTTCCCTTGTAAGTTCAGAATCTGATTCCGAAGATTTAATTGAAGACGAGATGTTCGCAATATTCTCCAATAAAAAGCTTCCGAAAAGCAGTTATTTAAAGAAAAGAAAGACTCGTGGAGAATTTGTCCCGAGCAGAAAATTCGTTTACGACGTTAACTAAAGTAACCCCTTTCTTCTTGGTTTTCTTTGAAGTATTCTGAGTAGTGGTAAAGTGTGTAGGAGAGCTTTGAAAGTTATGGTAGCGATCGTCTTGATGTTGAATGTTATATTGGTAAAATTGGGGCATTTCTTGTATAGTCCAATCTCTTTCGTAGCCTGATCCCAAATCTGCAATTTTAATTTGGTTTTAAGGAAATCTACATGTGAAGTGCCATATACCACTGTTCTTCCTCGAACTGTCTCGATAATTTTTTTCTCCGTCGTGGCAAAAGGAAGATCAGATCTTATTTGCTACGTGAAATTTGCGGCACGAACACAAACCTTCGCAGGGTCACGGTGTGTAGAACGAGAGTCACTTTACCCTGCGTATGAATCTTCGCTGACGCATTTATTCCTAAGTTTCACAGAAACTCACGGCGAGTCACCTCACCTCACCTCACCTCACCTTACTGCGTGTCAACTTGCGCCCGGCCTAAGGCTACGCGCAAATTGGGGCACGTACAGCGCGTGCGAGGTGACGCAGTGCGGCGCGGTTTGTAACACATAAAGATGAAGTTGTACCGCGCACGCGTAGCGCAGTCGTCAAGACGCAGTTTCTCGTGCCGCGCGTGTTCGAATTATCTAAGCGAAAATCGTAATTATTTTGTTTGTTTTCATTTATATGTTATTTTAATATTCCTAAATGTCAGAAGAACAGTTAATAGTGGCTGTAAGAGAGCATTGCGAATTGCACGATTGCAGACACGCTAATTAGGCCGGGCGCAAGTTGACGTCGCAGTATGACGCAGGGTGAGGCAGGGTGATGCAGGGTGACGCAGATTCTCAAACTCTCCCGCAGGGAGAGCGAAAGTTGAAGGCGCAGTTCTGTCGCCGTGCGATCTGTAACGCATTAATTTTGAATCGAGGAATGTGTGCGATGACTGCAATATACAATTATTATAATTTACTAAGTTCAGAATCTGATTCCGAAGATTTAATTGAAGACGAGATGTCTGCAATATTATCCCATAAAAAACTTCCGAAAAGCAGTTATTTAAAGAAAAGAAAGACTCACGGAGAATTTGTCCTTAAGAATGAATTTTCTAATGAAAAATATAAGAACTATTATCGTGTAACTCGTGAACAGTTTTCTGAACTACATGGATTTATTAAGGAGTCAATATATGCAGAAGGATGTAATGCGTCAAGACCTATCGAAACTGAAGAAAAACTAGCCATATTTTTAAGGTAAGATGTTTATTAATTTTCTACAACTTAAACAAATGTATTTCAACGAGCAGAAAATTCGTTTATGAAGTTAACTAAAGTAACCCTTTCTTCTTGATCTTCTTTTGAACTATTCTGGGTAGTGGTAAAGTGTTCATGTGAAGAATGTGAAGAATTCTCGGAACAAGTTAGTGGTGTAGAAGGAGAGCTTTGAAAGGTATGGTAGCGATCGTACTGGTGTTGAATATTATACTGGTAAAATTGGGGCGTTTCTTGTATATTTGTTTGCGGGATATTCAATAAATTCGCTTCCATATCTGTCACAGTTTTGTATATAGAATTTCTGACAGTATATTGTGATGAGAGCGGCATTCTTTTTGTGGTTTCATACATACACATAAAGAAATGGTACAAAGGATCGTTTGGTGGTTGGATTTTATTTAATAAAACCGATCTTTCCGCTGCTCTTTCGGCCGCTCTTTTTTCCCGGTTTTCTATGGACTTCTTAAGTAAAATAGACACATTGTCTTTCTTTTTGATCTGCTTTTGTGGTGTCCGTGTGCTTTCATTTGAAGTCCCAGGAGGGCTGACAGGAGTCTCTTGCGTTTTTCTTTTCAAAGTTGTTTCTTTTGACGTTCCTAATGTGGATGTCTCAGGTGTACCACTCTCATCCAAACTCTCTTCGCTTCCAGGTTCAACCACACTTTCTGTTTCCTGAATATCTTGGCTTTCGAGTTCTTCGTAACTTTCTTTCGTAATTTCTTCATCGCACTCGTCATTAAAATTTGTTTCTCTTGCTCTGTTAGCCATATAAGGCTGAAGAAACCCCATTTCTGTTTGAAATTTCCACCGTTTTATGGTACTTGCTGCAGACCCACTTTTCATACACTGTTTCTGCCTCCTGAGCGCATCCCTCAGAGAATGTCTCAATTTTTCCCATTTTGTTTTCGCCTCTGAACCTACAACAAAGTTTCACCTACAATTATGCATTTTCTTCATTTCAAATGTAAGTTTGGAGTAAATTCAATAAAATAATGTTATATCCAACGAAATTTGATATAATTTTGAAGAATATGACATGTAAACTTCATCTTACACACACGTTTATGTATATGTTTATGTTGTAGGTACCTAGCCTCCGGAAACAGCTTTAAGAGTATCGGTTACAGCTATAGAATGAGTGATCGAACAGTATCAAACATTATAAAAGAAGTAGCAGAAGCTATTTGGAAGTGTATGCAACCGCTTTATATGAGGGAACCGACAACAGAACAGTGGTTGGCAACTGCTCATGGCTTTGAGGAAAAATGGCAATTCCCACATTGCGTCGGAGCGATTGATGGGAAACATATAACAATAAAAAAACCAGAGAAAAGCGGATCTTCGTTTTTTAATTATAAGCATACTTTTTCCATTGTATTGATGGCCGTTGTCGATTCAGACTACCAATTTATTACTATAGATGTGGGGTCAATGGGAAGATTCAGCGACGGAAATACTTTTGCTAACAGTGTTTTAGCCAAAAAAATGCACAATCATACGTTGCATCTCCCACCGGCTACTCTGATTCCTACAATTGTTGATCCGATTCCATATGTTTTTGTAGGAGACGAAGCGTTTCCTTTATCTGAAAATTTGATGCGGCCATATCCAAAGCGTAGTGTTACTGACAAGTATGAAAACAAAGTGTTTAATTAACAGACTTTCGCGAGCTAGACAAACTGTGGAATGCGCTTTTGGTATTTTGGCTTCGCGGTTTCGTGTTTTCCATTCACCTTTTGAATGTAAAGTTAGCACTGTGGTGAAAATTATAAAAGCATCTTGTGTACTTCACAACTATTTGAAAAATTCTCCAATTTTGCAAACTGGAGATGACATCACCGAACGGGATGTACCACAATACCAATTACGTCCACTGCATCAAACCACATGTCCGAAGTAGAGCTCAAACTTTTCGCATTCGTCAAAATTTCACGGATTACTTTAATTCACCTGTAGGATCAGTTCCTTGGCAGAGAGATTGCGTGTTGAGAGGAAAGTACTAAGGGTACGTATAAGAAATGTGGTGCAAATAAAACAATTGTCAAAACAACGATCGCCTGAACTTAAAAAAAGAATGCGTCTGCTTTACAATAAATATAAATGGATGAAATGATTGTATACTATATTCAGTAATAAATGATTATGCTTACAATGTTAACTAAAAAACTGAATACTGTAAATAAATAACTTACAAAAACTTACCAGATTGAAGTCCAATCTCTTTCGCAATCTGATCCCAAATCTGTAACTTTAATTTGGTTTTGAGAAAATCTACATGGGAAGTGTCATATAACACTGTTCTCCCTCGCACTGCCTCGATAAGTTTTTCCTCCATCGTGGCAAAAGGAAGATCAGATCTTATTTGATACGTGAAATCTGCGGCACGAGCACAAACCCTCGCAGGCTCACGGCGTGCAGAAAATGCGTCACTTCACCCTGCGTATGAATCTTCGCTGGTGCATTTATTCCTATGCTTCACAGAAACTCACGGCGAGTCACCTCACCTCACCTCAATTTACTGCGTGTCAACTTGCGCCCGGCCATAAAGATGAAGTTGTACCTCGCACGCGTAGCGCAGTCGTCAAGACGCAGTTTCTCGTGCCGCGCGTGTTCGAATTATCTAAGCGAAAATCGTAATTATTTTGTTTGTTTTCATTTATATGTTATTTTAATATTCCTAAATGTCAGAAGAACAGTTAATAGTGACTGTAAAGAGAGCATTGCGAATTGCACGATTGCAGACACGCTAATTACATAAAGACACAATTAGAAAAACTGATTTGGGCTGACATGGGTTTAAGTTTAAAAGATGTTAAGTAAAACTTAATTTTTTGTATATCCCAATTATTATTTGACAGTTTTTCATTAATCAACCAAAAGATTTAAATAAGCCGGTTAGAATTTATTACCAATGCATGTATACAGGGTGTATCAAATAAAAAAGTAAATTTTGCTTGGGTGTTAACTACACGACATATAAAGCACAAACCCACCGAAACCGGATTTCATCATTAAAGAATAAAAAAAAGTAAAATTTAGAGCCAAAAATTCTTTAGTCCGGGCCTGATGCAAGGAAACGTCATGTTAAGCACCCGCTAAACGTGGTATTATGTATAAATACATTGCACTCATTTAGTATTATTCTTAATGGTATGTCGTAGGTTCATATAACGTCATTCTGAATAAATAAAGGCCCTTGTAAAAATAGCAAAACTGAGGCATTTTAAATTTCTTCTTTTTATAAAATAAACATTCCTTATTTGTTAAGAGCATTCTACGTAAGTCTACAAAGTATTATTTTTAATATCCTGATAAGACGTTCGAGTTTCACCGGATATGCGATTTCAGTAGTTACAAAAAACGTAAATATTTTTCTTTTGCTTTGTCGAAACGAGAGTTAGTTGTTAATAAGCGGTACCACATGAATCTGAGTTATTTCTTTTGGATTTATTTAATCATACACAAAATGAATTGAATCGAATTACATTATCGCGTGAAAATAAATCTATATATTCCCGTGCTTTTGCCGATGCATCAAGCTTCGATTTTCTTTATATGAAATCATGATGGTCGTTTTTTCGAGACGGAAAGAATTTAAATAAAATATTCGAAGTGGCTTGCACTCCAAGCGGCGATCCACACAAAACTAACAGCGGTAATGGCTGAATGATAGTGGTATGTGGGGGTATACTCGGGACAGCATTTAGGTTGGGCACAGGTGCGGCTCTAGCCCACGGCATTTATAAAATATTTTTTTCTCGTTAATGCTTACAGATAGATCCCCTGTGCATTAAGACTTTTTGATTGTATATGATTACAGCTGCTACATATTATTATATTTACCTCTATATCTGATACACCCTGTATTGTTTTAAAGTTTATTATATAAATTAGGTCTACAAAACTGGTTATGATGCTACAGAGTTACACCAGTCCTTACACACATACACACAAACAGTTCATACACATACCGGGCATATGTTAGTCAAGTGTCCCTAAATATATTATTACCATTGTGTATAGAGAATAGGTCAAGACACATACAGAGAGATATGCACCCACACACATACTAAATACCGCACACATGTGGTAAAGTGCCGGAAGAGGTTATTTTTCCCGTTAACTGACCATCAGCATTGCACTAATTGCACAAAAAAGTGTCCCCACGCATTGAATTGTTTTAAAACCAACGAATTCATTATATACAGTTAGGCCAGGCGCTTGAACAATAAAAAGGTCGACGTAGATCTCAATCGCTTTACTTAAAATCTATAGAATACGTGTAAAAGTAGTTCAATTATACTTTAATGTTTTTTTTTCTCGTCGTTATCGTTAGTCTGAATTCCCTTTTGACAATTTATTGTTATATGATAAAATTAAAAATGTAATTTCAAGTTAAAACATTAAAGTAATATCCAAAAAAGGTATGCTATTACTATATAATGATATTGTCAATATTTCCCAAACGGAACTGATCGATTTTGCCACGGAACTGCTCCCCAGTTGTTACAAAATTGAGTGAAATTTTCACTCACTTTGAAGGCTGCTGCGGAATTCCTAAATCTATTCCCTTGCACATGAAGCAACTGAGCTTGTGGCAACAGTTCAATATCATTTATATCTTCTGGTACCACTATTGAGGATCGTAAATATTTGCGCAAAACACAAGCTGCTTTGACAACATCTCACATCTCCACTTTATTTTCGAAGGGTTTTCTAAACACCCGAAAGCGAGGAGAAAGTATACCGACGGCACATTCTACGGTTTGTGTCGAGCTCGAGAAAGTCGAACGTTGAAAATCTGATGTTCATAATTCCCAGTCACATGCCTCTTAGGATATGGTCTCATAAGATTTTCCGATAATAGAAAAGCCTCATCTCCCACAAAAAAACATACGGCATCGGCTCAACAATGGTAGGTATTTGATTAGGAGGGGGGAGTAGGAAACTCTGTTTCATCATTTTTTTAGCCAAAGCACTATTAAAAATACATTTGCATCGCTACATTTTCTCATGGCTTCAACATCAACAGTAGTAAATTTGTAATCCGCGTCGACCGTTGCCATTAAAACTATTGAAAATGTATGTTTATAATTGAAATATGACGATCCGCTTTTATCAGGTTTTTTGATGAGAACATGTTTTCCATCAACCGCACCAACGCAGTGTGGAAATTGTCATCTTTGCTCAAACCGCGAAACTACTGATTGCCATGTTTCTGTTGTGGGTTCTGGTAAATATATTGGTTGCATATGTTTCCATATAGCAACAGCTACCTTTTATACAATATTAGAGACAGTTTGATCTCTTAATAGGTGTAGTTATAGGCTATACTTTTGTCTCCAGACACCAAATATCTGAAACAAAAAAAAAATGTGTTATTAATGTCGATTAATGAAAATATAAAATTGAAAGGGCCTACTAAGTTGCTCTACAATAAGCCGCAATATGTTTTTAGTGAACATTCATACATTTTCTAAAGAAAAAGATAACATTTCACTGAACATTTTTTTCTTTCAACGACCTCTGGCGTCCATGCTTAAACCATTCCATAACTGCGACTTCGAATTAGATCTTGGTTATATTTTGGAACCCTCTTAGGACAGAATCTGAAAGATTTTATTTACTAAATCTAAATCATTTTGTATGTGTGTGATGTAACACTCCGTATAAGAGACTTAAAATTTTGAGATCGTGGAAATAATTTTTTTCCCCTTAAAGAACATTTAGATGCCAAAGATTTGCTGAATTTAAACATTTTTAAACATCTGTAGATGTAGTTTTTGTAATTATCGCCCCCTATGAGCAGAAGTTTTGATGCCTATTAAAAACGTTTATCAAGAAGCATAAAAATAAAGCATATTATGCTTATAAATTGGGCGACAACCGTCTTATCGCCCTGCAATAAATTTTCAAATGAGAGCAAATCGTCTATACTATTTTTTTCAAAACTTTAAATGTTTATCGTCGTTACGGTACTGTGAACTGCAATCTAGTATCCTGTCAGCAAGATTTGATATACAGTTGCTCACAGTGAAAATCGTACAGCTGTACTTTAAGCTATATTTAATGACAAACCATAGTTTTAGAAACAATTAAAACAAGAAATTAATAATTAATGTAAAATAAAAAATGTTCCAAAAATAAAAGTCACATTCAAAATCGTACACTCTGTAAAATTACCAAAACAAGACAAAGTAATGAAATAATATTTTGTTGAATAACCCCGATTATCAAGTACCGCTTGTAGTCTTCCAGGCATCGACTTGACTAAATCTGTAATGTACTCCTCATCGATATATTGCCATTCTTCCTGAAGGACTTGTCTTAATTGTTGCTTATTGGAAATTTCGTGTTTCCGGATGCCGATCTCAAGTTTATGCAATACATGCTCAACCAAATTCAAATCTGGTTCTTGTGGCGGTGTTTGAATGACTTTTGGGCAATTATAAAATCCATTCCTTCGGAATGCCTGAAGAATGTTTCGGATCAGCATAGAACCGAAATCTATCTAAAATCCCCATTTTTTCAGCGCTGCTTTTCATTTTTTTTTTAAATGTCCAAATAACTCCGTTTATTCATAATGCCTTCCACAAACACAAGATTTCCTACACCACTCGCAGAAACACATCCCCATACCATTTGTGATCCATCTCCATGTTTCACGGTCGCACGCAGGTTTTTCACCTTCATCTCTTGATTTGGTTTACGCCAAATTCTAACTTTACCATCATATCCAAATATATTATACTTGGAGTCGTCTGTAAAGATGACGTTTTTTTCCAGAAGTTAAATGTCTCGTTTATATATTTTTTTAGCAAAATCTATTCTCTTAATTCTGTTTCTCTTATTTATGTAAGACTTATTTCGCGCAATCCTACAGTTATATTTGTGTCTTCTCAACATTCTTCGCACCATTTCCGGGTTTACCTTCTTGTTTAAATATTGTTCGATATCTGCAGCTATTTTTGGTGCACTAATTTTTGGATCTCTCTCAACTTTTCGAATAATCCAACTCTCATCGCGATCATTTAATTTTTTTCTTGGACTAACTTTTGCTTTTATTTACAACACGATTATCAGTTTTAGAACGTTTAATTATGTATTGCACCGTGAAAGAACTACGATTAATAATTTTTGCAATTTCTCTACATGATTTTCCATTTTTAAAATGATGGATCGCCAAGTTCACGTACTGCAACGGTAGTTTGTTTCGTTTTAAAAACGTTCTTGCTGGCTTGAAGTACAAATTTGAACTAATCTTTCAAGAAGGTATTTTGTGAAACTTATCCAAACCTTCTACTATAAAAAAATCCTTTGAACGATTCATGGTGTGAACTATCTTTGTTTGTACGATTTTGAATGTGAGGTGCACGACTTGCATGTTACTATTGATAAAAAAAATTAATACGATACACCATTTATTTTTTTCTATATCCGGTATAATATCGACATACACGTATTATACGATCGTAATTCGTAGTTATTGTATATTTTCTTCGAATATACAGGGTGTTTCAGACCACTCGTCCACCATCTTTTTCTCGCGATCTATTGCAGCTAGACTAATGTGACAAAAAAATTAATAACAAAACCCCACCTACAGGAATCATTCGAAATTATTTTTAACTTCCGGAAACGTTCCATTATACCGGAAGTGGATAGCAAGTTTCTTATTTTAAATGGAATCATATGTTTTTTCTTATCTCAATGAATTCTACAGATTATTTGAATACAATTTTCACTAAAGTTCTCTATCCCTAAATCCAACCGTTTTTGAGATATTCACGATTTTGTCAACATTTTGATGTTTTCATCTCTTTCGAAAACATACCATATTTTGTAAACCATTAAAGATAATGATCTCATTTTACTAGTATCCAAGAAAAATAGTTGTTCCTACCAAATTCTGTCAAAAGAACCACTAAATTGTATACAGGGTGTTCATAAATTGATTGTCCAAGATGGTTTCCGGAAGTTAAAAATATTTTCGAATGATTCCTTAGGTGGGGTTTTGTTATTAAATTTTTTGTCGCATTAGTCTAGCTGCAATAGATCGCGAGAAAAACATAGTGGACGAGTGGTCTGAAACACCCTGTATATTGGACAATTTTTACAAAATTTATATATTATAGACTGTACGATTTTCACTGTGAGTATTTGTATTTTCACCCTCACAATTAATACCATGGTGGAATAGTCTTTCGTTTTTCTCTGCACTTAAGTAGTTATTTCTCAATTGTTTCAAATCTAACATTATTTTCTCAATTTCTCGTTTTTTCGAACGGTGTAAATGACGTTTACTATATAGCCTAACAAAATAATAGCCGAAAAAAACAATTGCTGTTGACACAACAGTTAACAATTGTTCCAGCATGCAGTTCTCGTGAGAATTCTAACTACGCGTATAAGTACTTCAGTTTATCATCAATACTATAGAGGAACATAATTACTTGAACAGGATGATAATTCCAACCTTGTGTGGCTCATATCTCAGTAGCCTTTCTCCCAAAATACAACGGAGTCTTGCTTTAAGGACTCCAATACACCTTTCCACACAATTACGTGCGCGTACATGTATAGCATTATATCTGGCTTCCGGTGTATTCTCATGGGCACCTTGTACCATTAACCACGGTTGCTGAGGATACCCAGAATCACCAATTAACCATGATCCTTTTTCTCCAGTTTCATACTTATTTTGTAAAAATGTTTTAATCGTGGAGTCCCTCCAAATGTACGAATCATGGCATTTCCGGTAAAATTGCTGTTTATGCTTAAAATTCTTAAGTGACGATCACATATTACTTGAACATTCTTGGAATGGAAACCTTTCCTGTTCAAGTAATTGTGCACTACCTGCAAGTCTACTTATATTATTATTAATACTCGTGAGTACAGTCATGAGTTCAGAGTGCATTTGTTTATTTCATTTTCTTTTGTATCTGCTTTTCTCTTTCTTTTTGTGGTGTTTCTGGAAGGCGTGTTGCTTATGGAGGCTGGTGTAGAAGGCTCAGGATTCTGTATTGGAGCAAGTGGTGGATGTATTGGAGGGCGAGTGGTAGAAGCATTTAATGTAGAAGGGGAAAGAGGTGTTAAAATAAGGTTTTTTGAGAGTTTCACAAATTTTGGGGAATTTGTTGTTACCATGGTGCCTTCCGAAGTACCAGCTACCTACACATTTATTTGTTTATTACCTCTATATTTATTTTTCATTTTCTGTAGCATACCACTCCTAGTTCAATGTTGTCGTTGCCTTTAATGACAGTGCAACCCATTAAATTAATTAAACGCAGCTCATTATCGTTTAAAGGCGGTACTTGTGCCTCACCACCAGCTGTTCCTTAGCACTCCTGCCTTAAAGCTTGCGCTTTACTTTTTATCTTTTGCTTCCAGTCAATTAAACTCTAAAAAAAATGTCTTACTTTTGGGTCTATATATTAAAGATATTATAACTTATAAGATTACTTACTCTTTGCCATTTCTCTACTGTTTTACATCCCAGCCTTACTGAATTTAGTTTATTGCCCAACTCTGCCCCAAAGTTTATTATATTCCCGTCTGCCATTTAATCCTTCAAACTTTTGAGTGATGAGACTGGGATGCTCTTCCAAAATATCCAGCATCACACTCCATTAGGTAGAATTAATTTTCATACGTTTCTATATAAGAAATATTAATAAATATTTATATGTTAAATGTTGTGATAAAATAATAAATACAAAATATAGGTAACTTACGCTCATAATGGGAGATCGTAGTTATAATATTTTAAAATTATTTACTGTATATATTTAATTAAAAGATCAAAGATGTAGCGTCTTAGCACTCTCAGATCAAATAAAGAAAAAGGAAGATTTAAGGTAACTACTGGCCATTTACACATCTGTTCACCAAACGTTAAAAATGTTGTAAAAGGTTGTAAAATTATTTCAAACACAAATTGAAAATTTCTAAAATCGTATTTTCGCACGTCTAACAACAAAGACAGGTAAATACAACTACTTTGTATATAAGACAAGGACAAGTACGTTGATATTGATATTGAATATATTATATTGAATAGCGACAGGTTTACATGGATCGCTATGATTTTAAACATCGGAGCAGAGTTACAGAGTACCAATTTGTAATATCAAAGCAAAGTAATATCAACTGTATAGAGTCCCGCCCCTGATTTACTCGTCAGTGACATTACGGTTAAGTTCTCTGCCTCCTAATGTGGCAGCTCTGGTGCACGTAATGGATCAGTGGATCCTCGAAAATATGAAAATAGTGTATAGACGAGAGATGTTGATTCAGCTAATCTAAGATGGTGGTGAATACGCGCACAGGGGTACGATTTGGCAGGCTCTCCATACATACTAAGCAGACACCACAGGCCCAACCCGTGACACTTTTACCAGCACCCCATGTGTTAATATGTGTAATGCTATGAAATTGGGAAATTGTCTTCTTATAAGACCAATTTCATGGTCATAGTTGATCATTTCGGCAGTTTAAAAAGGGGTCAATTGCAGTAACAATCCTTGCAAAAATTAAACTCATTGAATAAATTGAAATTGAAATTTTGACGATTACGCGCCAGTTAAATATTGAGGTTAGCATTTTCATTCCCTTAATTTAATTCTTGGAACACGTTATTTTCAATTAAACTGCCGAAATAGTATGTATAGTAATGATACTATGGCACGTGAAACCAACTTATTGAACATACAAATTCTACATGGATGGCAATTACATATGTAAGTGCCATCCATGTATGTAAGCATGTAGTGTAAATATTACACTACATGCTTACATACCTTCAAAAGATGTTTCTAAACACTGTAGATTCCGGCACTTAATTTGTTTTTTTACAAAAGTATCCATTTTAATAAATAAACGACGACAATACAAGCGTTGTTGCGGTTCTGTTGCACGTGCTTGCACTAATGCCGACTAATGCATAATTCGCGTAGGGGCGTAAGAATAACGATCCGCGTAGGAATGCGCGGGTGAAATTTTGATTGGCTAAAATACTACCCATGGTGTAAAGAAATGTCCAAATAAGAGATTTTGAATCGAAATAGTACGATCCAAACCGATCTTGATCTATACGGCTTCAATCATATATTCTATTACCTATTGCACATATTGTTTATTTTATTGCGCAAATTTTACGCCACTAATATACTAGTAATTTTAGTGACTTAACTAACATAATAGAACAGATCAAATCAACGAAAATCGGGGGGTGAATTTAAGATTTGAAGAGGTAAATACTTTTATATTGGTTGTAATAGTCTAATGCACATGTGTTTTCTATTTCAGAATATATAAGTAACTATGGTCTGCAAAAAATATGGCAGCACAAAATGTAGAAGCATAGTCAAACCTGTGGTGTAAATTTTGGTGCAAAGATTGTGGAAGACATTATGGAAGAACGGTCCTAGTGGAATTAGAACAAAATGCAGTTTTCCTTCCGAAACGATACTAAGCTGCAACAACGGAGGATCATCTCCAAAACGCTTAAAACGGGAAACTGGTGTTTAGTGGTAACAGACATATTTCAAATTAATGAAAATAAAGGTGTGAATTTAAGATTTTAAAAATTTGTAAATAATTTTATATCTTGTTTGTTAATGTACACTTCTCACAGGAAAAATCGGGACACCAGCAATCGTGAATTTTAAAATTTCTTGGGTGTAAATGCAGCTTTAAACAGAAATATAAATGTATAGAGAAAAAAAGGTTTATATTCATGCAAAAAAAAAAAAATACGTAATAACAAAAAGGCCTCTTGAATAGACGGCTTCATTTAGAAATATAGTATATGTATTTAACTTATTTGATGTTATGTAGAGATAATTCTTTTTTTAAGAAAACATATGGGGATGGGATTTTAAAATTATATTACCTATTACTGCGATATTAGTTACTTAGTTTGATTTATGCTCGCGAGTATTGCTTTTTAACAATGGACAATATGTCAATCAGCCTCCTGAGTTTTTGAACAATGTGATTTTCACATTGATTAATTACACCATTATTGATGTATTCATTATTGTTGTTGTTTAGTATTCTTAAATATTGTATTACTACATACATATTTTTCTATGTTTTAAAAAATTACCAAAAACAGTCTAAGATTATTTACAACATTTTTACAGCAATTAATTTCGCAAAGAAATTATTTATTTTATTAACCCTCCGTTTATTGTATTTTCAAGAAATATATCTTAACTATCGCCTGTGTAATCCAATGTCGTTGTATTTTATTGAAATATAGCTAACACTTTTAGTCTGTAACACAGCTTCAGGCAATAGCAACGAAAAAGTATTAAATGTATCAAATTCAAAAATAAATATTTTAGCACTAACTGAGATTGACGAACAATATGCTTTCTTACAATGTTTGTTATGTATTATAAATCCAATAATATTTTAAATAATTGTTAATAAACCTGTCCTTTTGTAAAGAGACCCAGTGTTGGCCATATCTCAAGAAAATCAACGTCAGATTACACAGGCGATAGCTAAAATATATTTCCTGAAAATACAATAAACTGAGGGTTCATAAAATAAATAATTTCTTTGCGAACTTAATTGCTTTATTTGAGAATTTTATAAATAATCTTAAACCTGGTTTTGGTATTCTTTTATTGATAGAAGGAAACTTTATAGTAATACAATATTTAAGAATATTAAACAGCAATAGTAATTAATACATCAATAATAGTGTAGTCAATAAATCTGTGAAAATCACATTATCCCAAAACTCAGGAGGCTGACTGACATATTGTCTATTGCTAAACTAATACTCGCGAGCATAAATCGAAGTAAACAATTAATATCAAAGCAGCATTAACAAGTAACATAATATTAAATAATAAAATCTCATCACCACATGTTTTCTTAAAAATGAATTATCTCTACATAACATCAAACAAGTTAAATACATATATATTTCTAAATGAAGCCGTCTATTCAAGAGTTCTTTTTGTTGTTATGTATTTTTGTTTTCATTGGTATTTCTAAAGGAAACGCCGTCACCGAAACTCCGATTTGTTTATTCCATACATAAATCTTTTTCTCTCTATATATTTATTTTTCTGTTTAAATTTCTCGTCGTTACCTTTGATCGCAGTAATATAAATAATTAAATGATTTATGGATGTGATAAGTGAATACGTCCTGCGAAAGTTGCATTTACAATCAAGAAATTTAAAATTCTGAATTGCTGGTGTCCCGATTTTTCCTGTGTACTTTTAGTATTCCCATCGATATGGTCATCTACTACAATAATTTTAAATTATTATTACTACGGTTTTGTGCTGTAATTTATTTCTTTGCGACAAATATTAATAAAACAGTATTTCGCTAAGTATTTTTTTTATTATTTAAATACAAATATGTGAAAATATATCATTTTTACATTTTTCTAAATCGAAATTTAATATTTCTAGCATACAATCTGTATATTCTGAGGTTGTAGTAGCAGGTTCTCCACATAGCAAACCTTCAACATATTCAACGATTTTGTTTTGGTCAACACTATCTTTGTTTTGAGCTATTATATTTATGATGGAGTTATAGTAGAATATAAAGTTCAGTTGTTCTAGTCTCCGCAGCCTATTCGTTACAGCGTTCATCATTTTCATTAGCTGTTGAGCGGCAACTTTATTCAATATTACTTCCACATTATGGTTCACATCAACAGTACATATTCGCATCACAGGCTGCATCTTTGACGAGGAATATTTTGTCTTTGTGTAAGAAAATTTCAGTTGGTACAGCTCGGCTACATCGATTACATCGTCTGCAATACAATCATCACATTGACATCTCTCGCATTTCCACGTCGTAGTTGACGTTATGTGTTTCTTAATTTTTAAAACTCACTCCACTCCCAGGGTGTGAAAGACAGATGATTTTTCACTTTTTCACTAGATATTTTCACCACTGGTAGGAACCCCCTTGCTGAACTTAAACCGGTAGATATGTAATGAGTGCGATTTATTGGATATGTCACCTCATTTATTAATCTATTTTCTTTCTTGATATCTTCATCATATCTTCGTAACATACTGTCCAGTAAATCCTGCGGAAAAGGTGCTGGGGAATTTGCTGTTGGTGCTGGCGATGAAGAAGGTACTACTTTACTACTCATTGTCACAGACACTACATTACAGTTGAAATCTAGTCAATTTTATATTTTGTTTACACGTGCCGAATTCAAAACGTAGTTAGAAAATTGTCGTAGAAATGTGGAAGGTGTGTCTCTTTTACATTATAGCCAATGTTAATTCGTATTATCGAGCAAGTTGTAACAATATTCCATTTAAATACATGTAAAAGGAAGCACAATATAGTTGCAGCAAATATTCATCACCAGCGCTTCATTCACGCTCTACACTCACACCCTGTATAAAGTCACAATTTAAACTCACACCCTGTATAAAGTCACACTCTAAACTCACACACTGTATAAAATCACACTCTAAACTCACACCCTGTATAAAGACACAAATTTAAATTCACACTCTGTATACAGTTACAATAAAAACTCACACCCTGTACATTAAAACGCCGTGTATACGCGCGCTACTACCAGCACCCTCTACCAGCCGCAGTGGCCGCGTTTCGAACTAAAATAGTAGTGGGGGTACTTTCTCGCTTCACAGCTACACTGAAATGTAGTGAGGAGGAGGATTTGGTCCAGGATCGGCCAATCTTATCTACTTTCAAGTCCGATTTGAGTTATAAACTCATGATTTACCTACTTCCACAAGGCAACGGTTTTAGAATACACTTTAAGAAAGATATTTTCTTAAAATAATATCATGTTCTGTTTTGGTTCAATACTTTTTCTTTTCAAATAAAACGGATTTTTAAGAAAAACATTTTCTTAAAATAAGATTGGGTTCTGTTGTGATTTAATATTTTTTGTTTTGAAATAAAACGGATTTTTTAAAATAAATTTACTTATTTCAAGAAATCATTTCTACCAGTGTGTCCTCTACTTCTGAAAAGTAGTTAGAAAACACCTGGGATATTTGGCTCCTTAATTGCATTGATGTATTATATAAAAGCTTTGTGGCCATATTTGTCCGAATTTCTTTCCTCTGTCTGCAGTTCCAAGCTTGAAGCCAATATTTGCGACAAATCTTTTGACGAAGGAAGAATGGTCCTTTCAAGGGTCGTTCTTTTGCCAGTTGGTACATTGTTATTGCTGCTTTTCTTTTTTGAACCTATTTTTTCCGCTATAGCGGAATCGTTTGTGAACGTATTGGGAGAATTATTCTAAGTGAGGCAGGCTCTTCTTCATTTATATTTAAGTTGTGTATCTCTTCACCTTTCTCATCAGCTGCTTCAAAGGCCAATGGAGCAATGTTTGAAGTTGTTTTTAAAGTACCTTTTACGTGAGGCAAAAGGAGCAGGAGTTGATCATAGTAAAGGTATCGTTTTCTCTTGGATGCAGCTTGGCCAATTCCTGTGACAGCGTTTGTTCGATGGTCTCTCACAAAGCAATCTCTTATAACTTTCCATTTCTTCATGAGATCTTTCACTGAAACAGATATTTGAATACAGATATAGCAGAGATATCAGAACACTATACCAAAAGACATGAACAAAGCACTGCTTTTTTTTATCTCATCAGTATAAAGCTATACATACCAGTTAATTTTAATGTATTTACGAATCTCACCTCTTTCATCTTTGGTTTTCACATCAATCTCTCCCTAATCTTCAAACATCACTTCAGCCACCTTCAACCAAGACTTTGCTTTCGTTTCCCTATCAGAATAGTCCTTACTCTTTACATCATACAGTCTCAACCTCACAGATGAACTTTTCAGTGACAATCATTTCTAGAAGAGCACAACGAACACGCTGTACTAGTGGCAGTCATACAGCTTCAGAGGTGGCCCGGCCGGTATACAGCTTGCAAGTCTCTACGTGTAGAATAATTCACTATACTCCCGCGCGCGACTTTTACGCTTCTTTTAGCGTTCGGTTCAGAAATTCACATACCTGACTTTTCAATCAGAGTTTCCTTAAATTTCGAACGCGTGTCGGCGTAGTTCTTCGACAAAATTTAGCGGGAAATATTCGGCAACAAGAAAAAAACTTTCACTTGAGCCCGACACTAATAATTTCCGTAGGGAAAAATGTACAACACAATTAACTGCATACATGAATATCTTTATCTAAGAACTATAATAATGTTGGAACGTGTTATCTTATTTAACTAACAATAAGAAATTGACTAATTCTAAGAAGGGCTATCTGTTAATTAAATATCGGAATATTAACAATAGTCTAGATGGATACATTGTAGGTGGGTACATTACAAGATATTGGATTCGGAACTTCTTGAAAGTGGCGTATTTCAGGGACTTCTAGTTTCTACATTTGGCCCAAATCTCTTTGGGTTATGTATATCAGGAGATCGTTTGTAACGGTGTGTGACTGCAAATCGTTAGACTCATCTTAAACATGGTTCTTTGAATTCTCAATCATCTGATCGTTTTGAGTTTCGCTAAAGTTTTGTAGGCGGCTGCAATTAATCATACATACACTAGAAATAAATTAAGGCATTTTATGATACCGTCGTTCTGTTGCAGAGCCAGTTCCTTGTTTCTGCTTCCTTCTTTACTTGAAATAGTTATCCCGAATATATTTCCAATGTAATTTACGATCTTCAGCTAAAAATAGACAAGTCAGTAAAAATGACAAAACATTGTATTACTGTATTTCAAAGAAATGTGTTTTGTTTCTTTTGTTTCAGGTTTTTGGCTACAGGGGAGTCATTTAGATCACTTTCATTCGCATTCCGCGTTTCATCTAATTACATTTCAATAATTGTGCGAGAAACTTTAGAAGTACTGTGTCAACATTTAGTTCCTCTTTTTCTGCCGCAACTAAATGAAACAAATATGAAGGAGAAAGCATTAGAATTTTGGAATAAATGGAACTTTCCCAACTGTGTCGCGGCTATTGATGGTATTTATAAATCTTTATTATTGCCCTAATTATGCTAATTTCATTTTTCTAATAAAACAATTTGTGATATATTATACACTCTATTGGGTGGAATAAATTAATTTTTATACGCTTCTAAGTAAAATATTAATAAATATTACGATATGACGCAATGGTTAATTTTTTTTTTCCTTGCCGTAATAATTTGGTTTATATAAATTAAAAACTAGGGAAACGGCACTAATTTATTCTTTTTTATAATTTGCAAAACAAAAACCTTTCGATGTGACTTATTACATCTTTTTCAATTTGTGTCTTCATTTTATATTCAATGTTTGGTAAATTTTAATTGCATGTTCGTCATAGTAACATAGAGTCAAATTTATTAATAATTACATCCTTTACTTTAAATTTTAAAATTTTCAATTTTAACGTCTATGTGATGCATTATTGTGTGTATGTAAGTAAAAGATGTAATTATTAAAAAAAAAATACTAAATTGAAAAAGCTGTAATAAGTCACATCGAAACGTTTTTGTGTTGCATATTATAAAAAAGATAAATTAGTGCCGCTTCCCAAGAAGTTTCTAATTAATAAATATTCACGTATTAAATCTTGTGATAAAATAACAAATACAAAATATATATAACTTACGCTCATAATGAAAGGTCGTTGTTATAATATTTTTAAATTAATTACTGTATGTATTTAATTAATTGATTTAACTAAAAGATGTAGGTAGCCGTCTTAACAATCTTAGGCCAAATAGAGGAAGATTTAAGGTAACTATCGACCATTTACACATCTGTTCACCAAAGGTTAAAAATGTTGTAAAACTATTTCAAATGCAAATCGAAAATTTCTAGTATATTCGCAAGTGCAACAACAAAGAGGGGTAAATACAGCTACTTTGTTTATAAGACAAGTATGTTGATATTCGATAGCGACAGGTTTGCATGGGTCGCTATGATTTTAAACATCAGAAGTATGTTCGGGTCACGATGACGCCCGAGCAGAGTTACAGAGTACCAATTTGTAATATCAAAGCAAAGCAATAGCTTTGTTCCTTCACGTCCGCTGATTGTCAGATGGACGTCAGCCGCATGCGGTAGACACTTTTATTGCGTTCCAACATACACCGGACGATGGCTACGGATTGTCCGTAATTTGTTCATCGAGAATAGGATGCGTTCATGCACGAGTCGGCGGACTGTAAGATTCGTTCAGCGAACGATGCTAGGTATCGCTATGGACGATTTGTCAGCGCATGCGTATTTAAAAAGCATTGCATTCACAAGAAAGTACTCGCTCGTTTAACATCAAGTACATATGTAAAGTATATCGGACACTGTTATTATTGCTATAGGATATAATAATTCGCTGTTCGTCTCGTTGGAAGTTTTGATAAATTTTTTATCGATAACAATGGTAGGTAAATATTCGCATACGTGATTAAATGATATCTGTATATTTATATTAATTGTAATATGTCTGAATTTATTATAATAAGAAACAGCGAGACAGAAGAATCAGAGACGCAAATTAAAGTGGACACAAAACACTACAAAGTTATTTTTGGATTTATACAAAGAAAAACGAGAGAAAGTGGAAGTTTGAAAATAAGAACAGTGAAGTGTATGTGGCGACAAATTGCATCGGCACTGAAAAACACTTCAAAAGAAAATGTTACACCGGCAGTGTGAAAATCGTTGGCGCGTGTTAGAGCGTGGCTACAAAAAATACGTGGACAATCAAAATTCAACTGGACGTGGAAAGAAATATTTTGAATATGCAGAGGAAATGAATGACATCTTTCAAAGAAGAAGAATGTTTTTCCCGAAATCTGCTTAGACTCTTCAACAATTAGTGTACCTGCAGAGAAGAAACTAAGGAAACAACAGAAAGCAGGACGAAAACTGTGATATTCTCACTTCGCAAAGGAAAGTAGCAGAAGAAGGCGAACTGCTAAGAGAAGAGAACATCTCTATTGGAAAAATAACAACGGCCAAAAGAGAATTATACACAGAAAAAATAAAAATTGAAAAAGAAAAATTGGAACAAATGAAAATAAAAAATGACTTAATTCGGGAAAGAAATCAAAATTTACGAGAGAAGTTTTAAATGAGAAGTACGTACAAGTTACATGTTTTTATTTATATTGTTTTAAAAATAACATTGAATGTAGTTTTTATTTTCATCAATAAATGTTAATGTAATATTAATTTAAAATGTGATATGTTTCATTTGTTATTACAGAGTTTTTTTTCTTTAAATTTATAAGGTTTTTTTTTAGTTATTCTAGTCTGAAAATATGATGTTTCTAGTATACTTATAAATAAATAAATATTTTCAAGAAAAACAAGGTTCTTTTTATCATTATTTTTATTCAAATAAACCAACAAATTCTTTACTAAGGTGTAATATCTCATTAATACTAAAAATTAAATATATTTACATTGGTAAATTTTGAACCACTACATTTCTGATTTCTACTGCATTTCTATCGTACTGATCTTCATTTATATGCACATCGTTCATCTCAACTTCATTTACATCATCTTGGTCTTCATCGTTCAACGCCATATTATGTAAAACACAAGCTGCTCTGATTATGTGCGCAATAAAAGGTATATCTCTTAATTTTATGTGGTATAATTGCCGGAATTTCTGTTTTAATATCCCAAAGCAATGTTCTACAACATATCTACTTTGGGATAGTCTTAAGTTATAGTTTATTTGCCTCTCGTTTAATTGGCCCCGATCCCTGAAAGGGGTTAATACGTTTCGCATTAAGGGATATCCACTGTCTGCTAACAGAAAAAATTCCCACATTTTCCTCCAATTTCTGTACAAGGTAGAGTTTCTAAAAACTCTACTATCGTGCACAGAGCCTGGATAACCCACAAATAAATCAATAATTTTCGCTTGTGGTCGCACACTACTTGCATCTGAAATAATTGATATATATGTAGTATTAAGATGAATTGGACAATTTTAATTGTAACAACTGACCTGAATAGAATAATAGCCTTTCTGTTAATGTATGAATCACCATCATTGTTGCTTGTCAATTCTTACATGGCTGCCATCTATTGCACCAATTACTCTGGGAAATCCTTTAGCACTGAAACTCTGTTCACTGATTACTTTTTGCTCTTCTGACGGCCATTTGATGATTTGCGGGGATAGGTTGCTAATGCAAATGACCACCCTACGTAAGATGCGATATAGACAGCTGATGGTAATATCGAATCTATCAGCAACGTCACGAAAACTGGCAGCTTCGTGAGCCATATACCATAAAGTAATCAAGACCTACAAGTAAATATACCTGTAGTACACATTGTAAAATTAATTCAAAGTAACTGTCTCCTACCTGATCTTTAGCCGAAAGTTTTCCATAGTGTCCGGATGTATCATTATAAAAATTGCTGTTTCTACATTCCTCCGTAATATTCGCCAATACCTCACGATTAACGCGAAAATGGTCATGAAATTGCGAATCATCGTACCTGTCTATGGTTTCTGTAGGAGCAAAAAAATAGAAATTCAAATTAGCAAATCAATATTTTCATTACCTAAATAATTTGTGGTTTCTGATTCGAGGGTTTCCTAATATTAAGTACTCCTCATTATCGGGGAATCAGATATACTATTCCACGTCACTTTCCAAATCGCTCATTGTTTGAAGAATATGGGTATTCCAAACTTGCTACCCTACAAATTATACTTTTATATTTTTCACCTACCCTAGAAGCATAAATTATTACTTACCAAAAAACTATTAATACGAATTTTAGGATATGACTACGTAAAATACAATTAAATATATTTTATACAAAAGAATAATAATTATTTGAATCTTGAACCAAAATATATGACATTTGTAGTGGACATATCACGGAACTGTACTGCCACCTGTCTGGACCGTACGGTACTAAATAACGAACTAATTCCGTTCCAACAAATTATTATTTTGGACAAGTTCATGTATCAGTACATTAAGCAGACATGCGCATTAATCAATCCATGAACCAGTTCATGAACGCATCAGAATTAGTGTGAAGGAACAAAGCTAATATCAACTGTATAGAGTCCCGCCGCAGTAGAGTGTTGTTTTCTGTAGCCGACGTCACCCCAAGGCACTCGCTTCCTTTATGCCCTTCCATCTTGCATGAAAAAACAGGTTGGAATCTTCTTTGAATTTCTGCAATTCCGAAGATATATGTCCATGCTGACCGCAATTATAACACTTCGGATCCCTGTACTCGTTCTTTGCCACTTGCGCTGGCCCATCTTTTCCCTATCTTAATCCAATCAAAACTTTTGGTTTGGTTTCGCTCACATCCATGTTTAGCCCTAGACACAGTTTAACCTTTTCATGAAAATAGCTATCTAACCCTTCGTTTCGTCGTTGGACTCGCTCCTTCATTCGCTGCCATTTTAAAGATTGGCTTTCCTTGACAACGAACATTTGCATGTTATGTTGTGCATTACATTTGTATTATGTAAAATGATGCATTATAAAGTGCTGCGATTGAACTACCCCAAGATAATATTGAAAATGAATGAAAAATAGATAACAGAGAAATTGTGCTCTCTGGTTATATAAAAATGAACAGAATATGTTTACAATTAATTAATGAAGGTTGAAACTTTATTATGTAAATTTTATGTAATGGGCATCTAGAGCCTATTATTGTGAAACTGTGCTGACACCACAAATAATACATTTCAATGTAGTTGTCCAAAAGCATGTAGGTTTTTTGTAAAGTTATTAATACTAACTTGCAATAATGAAATGAGAATAGTCTGCTTTACACAACATTATATTTATGAAACAAAAATATAATAGAAACAATAGAAACAAAACCGGCTTCAAAAGTTTCTTTGAACCAAGTGAACATTTCTTTTTTTTAGTGCCATTCGTGCCTCATGGCTTCGTTATTTTACATCAGAAATGTTCATTGTTTTTGTTTCTTTTTACTTTCAAGATTATTTTCTTCGTGATTCCTTTTTAACCCTGAGATGCTTGCAGTAGCTACAGGACTAAAATGGGACCTCTCAAATATATCTCATGAAAATCATCGATAAATCTCCAGGTCTTTTTGCTAGATCCATTTTGGTCACTTAAATTTTTTTCATAGTTCTTCTTGAAATTCCTCCACTTTTCATTGCATTTATTTCCTGTTTTCTTTACTCCGTGTTTAGCCAAATCGTCACTTATTTTACTCCATACAGATTTTTTGTTGTGCATTGGAACTTGTTTTTATTTTCATTATAACATGAAATTAATAATTTGTGTATCGTCACTCCATTTTCCTAGAAAAGCAAGACTACTGGAAATCCGCTACCTGAAAATTTGACAGTCTGTATTCTGTTTACCTATTATCATGTAGTATAACTTACCAAACACAATAACTACAAACTCAGAAAATATATATAACAATCAAACTAAATATATAAACTAAAACAATCCAATAAAATGTATAAATACATATCTAGCAATTACAATTTCAAACGCTATTAACCAATAGTAAACGTTCAAAATATGAGCTTATCTTTTCCAACAGCTATGTTCTTATCCTGAATCCAGTATAGTACACATCGAAAACAGATGAACACTGACAACCAATTGAATAATCCTTGACAAATGACAACCAGACACAGCTGCATCATTAAAATAAAATTAGTGATTGTTACGCCACCTGTGCAGCCTGTATGGTACTATTACTAAATAAAATTCGTTCCAACGAACTTTGATTTTTGGCGAGTTCATGTATCAATACGTGAAAACGATTTGCGTATTTCTGAATCCATTAACGAGTTGATGAACACATCAAAAAGAATAAAGCTGATATGTTGTAACTTAGCCCCGGCGATTTTTGGGGGTTAAGAGAAAGGGATGTTTTTTTTTTCTATATCATTTGTTGCTTTTTTTTAAATCTTAAACTGCATGCTGTTAAGCTCTGCGCCTCCTTTAATTGTTTTTGTTAAGTCGCTAGATGCGCATAAATTAAGCGTGTGCTGTGTGCATCTAATGTGACATGGAAGCCAATTAGATAAATTGCCGATAGTTTTTGATGCTTCCAATTCTTCCCTCCTTACTTCATGATCCCTGCTTTTCTTCTCGGTGTCATTGCTATCACTGTGTGCTCCTGTGGCGTCATCGATTGTAATGTTAGCATTTTTGACGTCAAACATTTCAAACGCCTTTACTAAATTACTACCATTGTCGGTTACAATGGCCGCAATCAATTTGTGATGATCGAAGTCCCGAAGTCGCTATGAATGTTATTTAAAAGATTGGCAATTCTGTCAAAACCATGACTGCTTCGAAATCGTCGATAAGTTAGAGCAGCTGACTCTCGTTCTAGTGTGCAATGACACCGAAAAAGCTTTTTTTTCTGCCTGAACAAATATCAGCCGTTGTACAAACCAAATTTATATTTTTTGGTTTGTCCTTTATGCTACTCCTAGTACTGTCGTAACATATATCGATTCTACGACCCAAAGAACGGTGACTCATCATTTTGAATGGAATACAAAATCTTTAAAAAAAAATTGAAAATATTTGTAGTGGGCACATGGAATGTTGATAAAATTTAGTAACATTTTCATCAAATTCATATTGGTCAAATCGATTCACTTTGCTGGCGAACGAGCTAGTTCTGGTATTTTCCTTTTTTAATGCCACATACGCTTCATGCTCTTTAATTACGGACTCACCATGTCTTCTGTTCAGATGGGATATGAAATTTGACGAAGACAGGCGATTGCCTTTAATTTTCATCAGTCCAAAGAAAAATTGTGCGTGATTATTTCAAAGCGAAATAACGAAAAAGCAGATTCCAAAGCAGAATAATTACGTATGCAACATCCGCAAATATTCCCTAATAAGAATTGGCGAAAAATAAAAGTCTTTGTAGGAAACAAATACGAATTTTAAAATAAGCATTTGGTTTGAAAAGAACTATTTTATAAATTACTGTTTTAGTCCATTTCCACTCCGTGTTGTACAGAAAATAACTGATTTGAATTACTTTGGATCTTCCCTTTTCCTCCTCGTTAGTTTAATTAATTAGAAACTTAATTAGGAAAAATAAAGATTCTCTCCTTCTATCCCTCAAAAATATATTCCATTATTTAAAATCCCGAAAAACGTAAGAAGCTTATGATTGTGCCTGAAGAGTGTGACTGCAATCAATGAAGATTCTGAGAGTGAAGCTGTAGCAGATGACCCTCTAACAAACGATAATTCAGAAGAAGCAGAGTATTTTGCACCGGAAAAGGCTTATTTGGAAATATAGTTTCGTAATAGTAAATATTTTCGGAGGATCTACACTGAGGGAAAGGAATACATTGATTTAAGCAAAATACGCATAACCAAGTAAAAAAATTTCATTAAATACGGCCCACCGAAATTTATTGTTATATTGAAATTTACGATTTGTTGAAATATATTTTTTAACTTAAAAACAATCGACTCGTTGATTCAACTGAACCCTCAATTTCAATTTAAGCAAGGTTAATCGTTAATGCAACACTTTAGTTTAGTTGATGTAACATTGGTTTTGATTTGTTAATACAGCTCTAAGTATGTTAGAACAACAAAAAAAGTGTTTTGTTTAACTAGCATTGCCGCTTACCGTAATTTCGAAATTGTGTTGAAACTCCAAAAACAAATTCTTGCTTCAATGCATCTTCATGGCTACATTAGCAAATAAAACGTATGGAGTGCACAAAATTAGGAGTGTCCATGCAAACATTTTATTTTTGGTTGATTTGAAGCAAAGATTTTGTTCATTCAAATAATCTCATTTTGGATAATTTGAAAATTTTATTAATTACAAATTGGGATTTGGGAACAAAATATGACAAATTAGGTTCATTATTTATTAATAACTTCACAACAGTTATAAGTATGAAATAGTAAGTACCACCTTACAATAATAGCAGGTATTTAAAAGTAATGCCTAAAAACATGTTACAAATATATTTGAATACACTTCCGACCGTCTTCTGGCGGTAAATGGATTCTTTCTATGTCCAGAACCTCCAGGTAGGTAGGTACGCACTATATCTATGAAAATGTATAGTAATATTAAGCCGCAACAACCAAAGAAAAAAGAAATCAAATCAAATAGTATACACGGCTAAGAATACAAATACAAGTTAGCAAGCTCTGGTAGAGCGGGGAGTTTTTAAAAACACTTTAAAAACTTGTTAACAAATTTATTTGTAGGTTCTAAACGGCACTAAGAACGGTATTACAATTTGGAGCTTAAACTAACTATGAAGTTCACAGTTTCATGTCAATATTTAGACTCTCTTCTTATTCTATTTGGTACCTTTTTATATTGTTAAATTTACTTAGCTTGCATTTCCCATCCTTATCTATTATTCCAGAATATACTATTATGCAGTAAACATCTTATCGCTGTACATACGATACTTTATTACGCCGCGCGTAACTTACAGTCTATGAAAATGTATTCTACAACTTAATAAATACGATATATTCTCGGTCTTAATATACCCGTTCAAACATGAAGTATACCGTTGCATTATGTTGTGCTAATAGCTAATATGGCGTTCATTTGCAAAAACATCTATAAAAATCAAAATGTGCTTACCTGCAAACACTGAAGTTAAATATTCAAATCTCCACTAGATTAATAATTCCTTTACTCGGTCGTCCCCCATTTAATATATACATATAATAGGTATCTAATAATTAAAAAATATGTTGGTATTGTACTAGTATTAGAACTCACAATATATCACGATATCACGAGTCACGAACGAAGACAATGTGATATCTGATGCTTCTTAACAGCAAGCAAGCGATCAAATCACGCCACAACATTGATCAAATGAGTATCTGACGGCATAGGTAATATTGTCGTATTCCTCGGCACAATAGATGGATTTAAAAAAGAAAAACAATATTTCTGACACCAGGGCAGCTTATTTACGTAGCTCGTAACACGGTAATAATTATGGATAATCACTAATAAGTTACAAATAACATAACAGCGTCATGCAACCGACTAACGCATCGATAGGCGGGTAACAAGTGACTAATCTGGGGGCGCGAAAGTGCTCGCACCTTATATTAACTGCAAATTTCTTACATGGCACTTTACATTTCTTATATAGATTCTTATTTTATAAGGGTGACAACAATATACCGATATTCCATAATATACTAATATTGAATTGCTAAATTGTATTACAACCTAAAGTAGAAGAAATATACATTGTAATTATGATATTGTTTTTTTAGAAAAGAAAGTAGATGTCAATTTACCAGTACTGACAGCAGATTTTATTCCAAAATTTTTTTTTAATTTTTTAAAAGGATCTACAATTCACCGACTCAAGGGTTCAATTGTTAAGACGTTACAAAACGCGACTCCTGGTAATTTAGATAAACAGACTAAATTTATTAATGAATCTGGTATATTTTCATTAACTTTATCATTCAGTCCCCAGTAAATTATGAACCACTAAAAATGGACATATTTTCTAAATTTGGGGTTGTTTATATTCATTTTTAACACATTTACCTAAAAACGCTCATTTTCACTCATTCAAACCTCAAAATTACATAAAAATTCAATTTTTGAAATACCACGAAATCGTGAACATGTAAAAATAACTGTATATTTTCTAGTTTTACTGGTGTTTTTACCAATTTCTATCACTAATTTATTTATGAAAAATCATTAATATTGTTTACCAGAGGGTAGCTCTCAGTCCATGATGGTATCTGCCATAGACCTGTTCAAATATTCAAAACTTATTTTATCATAATCAACAAGTCTTTGTGAACGTAAGCATGTATATAAAACGTAACGTCAAATGTAAAAGTGAACACTGAACGTAACGTAAACATTGAATGTAATATAAACGTAATAGTTCCAGTAACATAATATCCAACGTCAAAGAAGTGTATTAATAACCTTTTTGCTAAAAAATTCAACGATAGAAAATAAAATAGTTACATAATTATTTTAAATATAAATAAATTGGAATGGATTCTGATAAAAGTTATTTGAAGGAAATTAATTCGCTTAATAATGATCCGATGAAGTACATAAAATCATATAATTCACTACCTAAGCTACCAAATAAATAAAATTCTATTCATTACAAACTTATCAAAATTTGAAAACATTCTAACAAATTCATTTGACTATATAGTATTTGTAAAAAATAAGAAATATAAAATAAATAAAAAGTATATAGATAGCATGGATATTTTATTTAATTATATAATTAGTTATCAAATGATGAAAAAAGAAAAGTTCTTTCATGCAATAAGTTTTAAATATTTTATTGTTAAAAATTAAAATCACTTATTGTTAGGTGATTGTTAGTCAAGAATTTAGAAAAAATCAATTTTATAGTTCGACATTAGTTGTACATCCAGCAAACAGATGGTGCACAGTGAAGAACAACACACCCTACTTCTAGAACTTTGGACTCCATTTCCCGTTTCCACTGTCTGCTTCTGCCATTTCGTTCTTTGCTGTGATTGGAGTCAGTTGTAGTGTTTATTGTACTCATATTTGTATATCGCTGTACTATAAAATTTATTAATTATGAATCCAAATAATCATCCGATGGTATCAGATTACCTCAACATATGTAACGGTAATTATTAATATATTCAATAAATCATGTCAAATCACAGGTTTGTGTATGTTTTATTTAGATGAATATCCTCTTATGGTGGGATGCCCGATGACAGGGGAGGCCTTCGAAAGGAACGCAATAAAAGCGTTCATGCGTTTCTGCCCCAGCGGGTGTAACCGTGGACAACGTGGTCTATTTTAAACAATTAGAAAAGCGGTGCCAATGGCACGTTGACTACAATTTTAGGAAGAACGTTGAAATGCATGATATTAATGAAGTATGTATGATAATGAAAGAACCTCGTGATGTTGTAAAAGTACAAATTAGTGTGACGAATGATGGTTTGGTTAAGATTATTTACGATGTTTCATCATGCCATTGTCACGTTAGACCAATTTAATATTTTAATAAAATCCATAGGTTTTTTGTAAAAATGCAATTAATGCAATTAATGTTTGCCAAAAAAAATCAATAGATTATTATATATTATTAGTAAAATAGATGATATGTTGTGTTCACTCATATGTTTTGTGTTGAAATATATCAAATTATAAAGAAATATTAGCGGAAAGTGATTTTTTTTTCAATTATTTTCCATGTTGAATATTTTATGTTAAAAAATTAGAATAAATAAATAAAGATATAGACACAACAGTATGTATGGGTTTGATTATTAATGTAATGGACCAAGGAATGAAACTTCTTCTGTATTTTACTGTATTGTTTTATTATATCACTTATACTAACATAACATTGTTAAAAATATACTTTTCCTTAACACTATACTTTATTACAACTATATACATACATTTTTGGGCTTTTGGCACTAATTGCTGAAGTTCGGCAACACAATGCCCACTCCAAGAATCAATGAAAAGGACACTCTTTGGCCCGGTATTCGAGAGAAAAACATCCGTTAGCCAGGTTTTGAAATGATTTGAAGTGAGCTTACCAGATACCGAAGAAGAAATATACACATTTACAGGTCGAAACAATGATTGCGCAACTATTATTATTAGATACTATTATTAATTTTCTAAATTTATCTTACATCACTGTTTTCTATGTAAAAGCGATCTTTTTTTGATGAATAATGAATAAACTTATTATTACAAAAATGCGGGGGTATGGGGTACCCCGTGCCCGTTATTAGCTTTTTATGAAGATATCTACCTTGAGACCATGTATTATGCTGGAAATTATGTTAAGGATAAAAACTTATTTCTGTTATAGTTCATTTGATTTATATCAATAGACAAGTTTATTAATTTTGAAGCTTTATTATTATTTTTCTATTTTTACAATTACTAATTTTCTAAACTTGTTATACATCATCGTATTCTATGTAAAATCGGCTTTCTTTTGATGAATAAGAAAAAGAAAAAATGTAAAAAAATGGGGGGTACGGAGTACCCCGTCCCCCGTTATTAACTTTTTGCGAATACGGACGACGTCACCCTTAGGGCCATGCAATATGCTGCAAATTATGTTAAGAAGAAAATTTAATATCTGTTATAATTTAGGAAATATTTGCAAAAATTGAAAAATCGTCCAAACTTTGGAGGGGGCTGTACCCCCAAAATCGTGCGGATACACCGATAAAAAAAAATACGTGTCTCTTATTTTAAGGTACTCTTTCGATCTGTTAAGTTTCATCGAAATCGGAGGGGGACACCCGCCGGTGTTCCCTTGTTAGTAAATTACTATATAACAAGTATAATAATGGAAGATATTAAAAAAGAAAAAAATCTAACTAATGGGAGGTATGAAACTGTTTTTTTATTTTTCATCAACTGGTTGATGTCAGGTTTGATAGAAAGACAGTTGAAGTCTCATATCAGGTTCGGCGTCCATTCTCTTGCGGTATTTTGTTTTCGTGGCTGCATAGGTTGAGAATCCTGTTTCGCACAAATATGTTGTTGGGAACGGGAAAAGAATATTCAGGGCCATTTTGGCAAGCATTGGTTATTCATCACGAATTCTGCACCAAAAATCGTTGAGAGGCGTCGTTTTGAACAGTGACTCCATTCTTGTATCTGATTTCTAAAAGAGATTCATATATCTCGTTTAACATACTTTCGGGCTTTTGCAAGCTGGGTAAAAAAGGATTATGAATCCATGAATTCAGTTTCCTTTTTGTTTTCTGTTCTTCGGGAAAATACTTCTCAAAAGATGCGCGCATCGAAGTGAGATATTGGACCAATTCTTCAAATACATCATCTTGAAACATTTCTGAGTCGTTATCGCTAACAAACTCACTCAGTGACGTAAAGCTTTCTATTTCTCTCTTACCAACGCAAATAATCCAAAAAATCTAATTTTCTTTTGAAGGCAGTTATTTTGTTACAAGCCTGGAACACTGTTGTGTGTTTACCTTGCAATGATAAATTTAATTCGTTCAGTTTTTGAAAGATATCCGCCATAAAAGACAGTCGCAACAACCAAGTTTTATCATACAAACGATCTTAAAAGAAGTATCTGAAAGAAACATTTGTAACTCGGCTCTAAGTTCAAACAGCCTTGTTAAAGTTTTACCCCGAGACAGCCATCGCACTTCTGTATGGAGCAGCAGTGTTTTATGTTTGCTGCCATAATCTTCACACAATAATGAGAACAATCGGGATTGTAGTGGTCGTGATTTGATAAAATTAATTACTTTTACCGCTTCATCCATAACTAATTTTAAATTTGACGGCATTTGCTTCATCGCAAGTGCTTGTCTATGCAGGATACAATGGCTGGAACTACAATTAGGCGCTTTATCTTTTATTAATGACACTGCTCCTGCTGTTTTACACGTCATCGCCTTGGCCCCATCTGTACAAATGTCAATGCAATCGTTCCAACTGGAGATTATTTTCTTCAAAAAAATATTTATTTCATTAAAAATTTCTTCTCCGATAGTGTTTGTGGGCAGCGATGAACACATAGGCATGTCTTCTTCAAAAGAACTTTCATATGGATATCTCACGATAACCAGCAAGATAGCCAGACCAGCGAAATCAGTCGACTCATCCATTTGCAAGACGAATCGTGTTTTTTGTAGACGTGTAACTAGTTTTTGTTTGACGTAGCTTGCCAGATCATGAATTCGCCGTGAAACAGTATCGTTTGATAGTGGCACAGTAGAAAGATGCTTTGCAGATTTTTTATCAAGCATACAATTTTTTATGTCTAACACACATGGCTTTATTAAATTCTCAGCGATAGTGTGTGCTTCACCTGCTTGTGCAATGCGATAGCTAACTAAATATGATGCCTCCGTGGCCTTTTCATTGATAGTTTGGGTTACAAGCATCATAGTTTTTTGACTTTCCAATAACTGTTCTTTTTTACGTACAAAAAAATTCTTTATTCTTGTCTTTAGACTCCGGGTGTACAGTTTCCAAATGTCGGCGCAACTTGGCAGGTGTCATGGAACTATTAGGAAGCAGTTTACTACATAACATGCCGAGAGGTGAACCGTTGGAATCAACAAATCTGAAACTGATATATGATTCATCATACTGCCTTTTTTTTTCGCCTTTGAAACCGTGGAGCTTGACGTCGTTGCATCATCGTCTGGATCGGTAATTGCTGTATACTCTGCGCGTACTGCTTTTGAACATTCGGCATCGTTAGAAGATGTAGTTGCAACACGTTTAACGTGCCTTTAAGCCAACGTTCCATTCTTCTTTATTAATAATGTTACTGCGTAGAAGAGTTTAGTCCAAAGAAGAAATGTACAAAACTGATACAGCATCAGAATACAGCAGTAGAAGAATACCTAAACACTTCGTTTAAAATTTGCAATTCGCTAGCTAGCTTGTAAATAGGTAGGTACTTATCGCTCCGAACGCTAATCGTCGACTGATGAGTGTTGAGGCGCGATCGTCACTTTTATAGTACTAACCTCGATCGCGAACATTCTCAAAAATACTCGAGTCGGCGCCTTTGATAAATAAAAAGCCCAAATAAAAATAGAAATAGAAAAAATGCGGTGTAAATAATTTCGACTTTGTGAGCGCGCACAAGTAGATATCGGCGGTGGCGGCATAGTAAAATTGTACTGTTGTGGGTGGCGACTAAGTTCGGCTGTGCCTCGTGATACGCCCGCGTCAAATCATTCGACTAGAGAGAGGTGTTCCCCTAGGGTTCCGCGGAACATACTGTGAGAATGGCTGTTCTAGATAATACACACAAATTTGTCAAATTATTTGACACAAACACATGTTTGTGTTTGTATAAGATATAAAATGATTCTCGAAAAGTCGAGACTAAAATTTAAATAAAGGTAGAACAACCTAGAAAAATACAATAAACTTGTGCCATCTGTTGTGGAAAAAACTAAAGTAATGTTGCTTAAGGCGTACACCGAGAAAAAAAGATGTGTTGATTCAACCAATAATTGGTTCACTCAATAAATTTTTGTATTTAAGTACAGTAGACTCCCGATTATCCGAGGTAATTGGGACCGGGACCACCTCGGATACGGGAAAACTCGGATAATACGGAGGTTATGTTCAGTTATGGTAAAAAAGACGTAAAAGCCCGTGAAAGATTATAAAACTGGTTTATTGGAGGCAAAAACATATAATAAACACAAATATGTACATACATACATACAGACCTTTAAGCAAGTAGAAACATAAATTATTTCTTAAAAAAGTCTTTGATCGTCTTCTGAGATAACCTCTTCCCTCGCTTGGACGATGCAATGTTGCGCCAACGCTGTAGAAACAGGATGTCGTGCGGCGTACACTCTTCTTGTTGCTCTATGAAAGCAAGAGCAGCGTCGATCGACTTCAGCCCGTCGGTGTATGATATTTTGGGAGTTATCTCGTCCATATTGTCATCTCCTTCACTGTCCTTAGCACCGGTTACCATGTCGATGATTTCCTCGTCGGTAATCTCCATCTGTACATCTTGATTGCACCAATCACGAATGTCTTCGCTGTTGATTTGATCATCAACGGGTAACTCATTAGCTAGTTCGACTAGTTCACTCATGTTTTCGGGTTCTGGCACTTTTTTGTATGGTCCATCTATGCCAAATAAATTTTTCCACGACTTTTGAACGGTGGTTATTTTTACTTCATCCCACGCTGACGCAATCCAGTACGACACATCTTTTAATGTGACTTGTTTTAAGGCATCCTTAACAGTCATCCCTTCATCTAACTTGGAAATCAGCATCTGGAGAAGCTTTCGCCGGTAAATCCTCTTCATCGCTTCTAGAACCCCTTGGTCTAGAGGTTGTATAAGTGAGGTTACATTAGGGGGTAGAAATATTGTCTTAATACCATCACTGCACAGTTCTTTGGCATCAGGGTGAGATGGCGCATTATCTAATAGCAGAACAGCTTTCCGTGGAAGCTTCTTTTTTTTCAAAAACGCTTCAGCGACAGTACAAATTCGTTGTAAAACAATCACTAAATATCGGCCGTCCATCCATGCATTCCTTGATTGCGGTACATTGTTGGCAGGCAGTCGACTTTTACATTTTTAAAGGCTCGAGGATTTTTCGCCTTTCCAATAAGCAGCGCCTTAGCTTCAATGAGCCAGAAGCATTAGCTGTAGCTAGTATCGTTACCCTCTCTTTGCTTTTTTAAATCCAGGAGCAGTCCGCTCGGATTTTGCTGCAAGGTTTTAGAGGTAGCATTCGGAAATTAAGGCCCGTTTCGTCGGAATTAAAAATTTGATCGGAAGTTAATCCTTCCTTTAACACAATTTCTTCCATGTTCTTTTGAAATTCAGCGATTTCAGATGAGTCTGCTGATAGCTTCTCACCACTAATATTTAGCTGCCTTACTCCATACCTCTTCTTCCATCGGTCCAGCCATCCTTCACTCGCGGTAAATTTTTCCTCGCCGTCTTTAAATTTCTTATGAAATTCAAGTGCCTTAGCCTGTAGCATCGGCCCACTCACAGGACTGCCCATTCCTCGAAGCTGGGAAAACCACAAAAAAAGGGCTTCACATGTCTGCTCATAGTCGCCCTTCTTCAAAGTCTTTCGGCTACTAACACCACCTACACTCAAACTTTTGTTAACATATTTTTCGATTTCTTCACGTTTTCGTCTCCAATCGCCAACAGTCACTTCCCCAACCCCCAAATCAGCAGCCACTTTTTTAATCGATTCACCATTGTCCAATCGTTTAATGGCATTAAACTTTGTTTCAAGAGAAACTACAACTCTCTTCCGTTTTCCACTCATAATTAGCTCAAGTGCGACTAATACCAACCAAGTTCAGCGCGAGTTCAGAGCCAACTGAGACTAAAAGTATGTACATATGTATATCAGGTGGTGTGAGAGTGCTCCGATACAGTACAACAGCCAGTAGAGGCGCATATGGCTCGACCGCGCTTGTTATAAACAAATAAACATCGTGGCTCCCCGTAGATGTCTTGCTATTAACACCTTTATTTATGTTTGTTATTTTTGAATGACAGGCTCGGTTAACCCGGAGGCTCGGTTAACCCGGAGGCTCGGTTAACCGAGACTCGGATAACCGGGAGTTTACTGTATGCTCAAACCACCGGAATATTTTTATATCAATTACGCAGAATTAGTTGCACTAATGTTGTTGAATCAATCTACAATTGTGGTTCATTCAATAATCTTACAATGTTGTCTGAAGCATTTTGATTCAAATATATAATGTATTTAGTATCAGCTTACCTATTATTTTGAGTTAATAATGGAGGTGCGTACTGCCGTGTTAAGGATTTAGGTCGCATCTACATTTTTATACTGTTTTTGTTGTATAACTCTAGATAATATCCTGTGATATCGCTTTCTACCCTTCTGTTAAATTCAAATAGTGTATATGCATGTTGTACACTATTTGAGCTTAACAAAAGGATAGAGGACTTATTACCTAAAGTTATATAACAAAAACAGTATTTTTAGAAAAATGCACATACCTCCTTTATCCTTAATATGGCAGCATAGATTAGGTTATGTGCTTTGCTCATGGGAAAACACAAAAGACAAATTAAAAAAAACAAACATTTTATTAATTCATAATGGCTAAAAATATAAAACTAGATACAAAACATATTAGTCATTTGCCACTACCACAAGTATTGATGACCATTCTGCCATCGGGCAATATATGACAATTATAACATAGAGAATCTATATATTTTAAAGAAACGCATACATAATTTTTGATAGGTATTATTTCATATACCTGATAATCGTATCGAACAATAGCGTCTTACACTGAGTTAATATAAAAAAAAATGAGCTTTGGTAAAATGCAATTATTTTAATTTTAGCAAATACGGGCATAAAGTTAACATAATCTATTATAAGGTACGAATTCTGACAATAATGAACGTCATCAACGACTAACCAACGTGTGCAAATATATTTATCAGCATTCTCGCTGGCAACTTTTGTTAAAAGAACTGCGTATTCGAAAGGATACAACATAGAAACACTCCCAAAATTAGGACCCAATTTTATGTTATCATCTAAGCTACTTTGTGCTAGTATACGATTACAAAAAGCTAATTGACATTTCATTGCTAATGTGTAGAGAATGTTTCTTCTGCTAGTTGTGGCATTTGCAGCACTCTTCAGTTTTTGATATCTTCCCTAAAATCTAATTGAAGAGGACTTAGTCAAAGGGCCAATACATATTATTACCGTGGGGTAATGAATTAAGAAATGATGTTTGGGTTTCAATGTCCCTATAAGTTAAATGTCTCATGCAGTAATTGAATTGTTTTACGGGCTGTACGGCATGTGGCACCGTCTTGTTGAAACCACATATTGGCCACCTCAATATTATCCAATTTCGGCAGAAGGAACTGTGTTATCATTTCGCGATATCGAGCACCAGTAACAGTCACTGCTTAACCAGCCTCATTTTCAAAAAAGTATGGTCCAATAATGCCTCCACCCCAAAATACACACCCACATTTAAGCAGCAATTCTTTAATTGTGCTTCATTAAAATACACCAAAACAGGCGTCTGCAATTCTAGTAAACGGCGGCTTGTGTGGTCTAGAAGGTTTTGAAGTCGGACTTCTGCAGATAGTTCCGTCATAGTAAATACTTCCTTTGGAGGGTAGCATCTCCTCTTGGCCTCAAGTACTTTATGATTCGTTGGGTAAATGTTAGCATTCCCGTCTTTTGCTTCTTCTCTTATTAGCAAATACTTCATCTCCACTAAATGGTACAATACCTTTCACCTGCTTAGATTTTACCCAAGCAGATCTAATTCGCCCGGCACGTGTAGGTGTTGTAAATAAAGCTTCTGATATAAATTTAAAAGCTGGTTCTTGACTTTCTGCTCGAAGAGCCATTTTTGTGGTGAAAGCAAGGTCTTTGGTTTTGAACGTTTGTAATAACTTTGCTGCCCTTTTTCTCTTCGCCCGTAGTCCTATATATGACACCAAGTGTTTTAGTCGACCACGACTTCGTTTCGAAGGTGATGCCGATGCCGATGCGCTTGGCTGCGACTCTACCGTTTCTCTTTTTCGAAAACAAATTCACCTTTGTAACCAGGCATCATTCTTCATCAAAAATCTATCCACACTTCTTGCACAATTGTCAAGTTTTGCATAAAGTTTACTGCAAAAGCGACTGGAGTCCTTTCTCAGACGTTGCTGCATATCAACATTTTCTTCTAAGTCAACCAGTTTTATATATCAGCTAATCAAAGAGGGTATTTTTCATTACACACACTATCAACATTACTATACAAACAATAGCCTCCATATTTGTGTTCTTCACCTTTCCTAATACAGTGACCTCTCGTATCTTTATTTAATTTATTAAAAACAGATCTATTTGTAGAGATTTGATTACAAACAACAGCCACTAAAAATTATGGTGCAAAGCAATCACTCTCTTTCAAATTATCACAAATGAGTTTCAAAGTGGCAATTATTTTCTCATTAACCCCGCAATCAACGGAATTTGGTTTAAAGATACAGTTTTTCATTGTATGAGAAAAGAAGTACTGGCTGTACAATGTTAGGTTCAACGGGTTAATTATTGGGTATGGCAGCCGCAGTTTGAATCAATACTCAATTCAATAAGTGGAGGTGGCTTCTGATTTTGTGAAATCAGATACGAATACGTTCAATTTAAATAAATTACGATATTGTATTTGCAGGAAATTAGGAAAACGAAAACAGAATTAGCAAAATTAGATATTTTATTTTATTCGATAGTATTACCAGCGAAGAGATAAGACAAGAAGCGACACTTGTTGTCGGTACCTTTGATGTTGTGTCGCCGAAAGTATGTGTTCCGGCGAAGCTTCATTACTTTTTTCCAGGTGCGTCAGTTGCCTTCCTGTTCTAAGGAAGTGACAACGAACTGAACTCAAAATGGCGGTTACTGGTCAAATCAAGCCAAATGCCAGTCAAGTTACAAACACATACGCACGCCGAGTAATGGAGTAACCTAAGTTTTTCGTTTGAGGCTTCTGGACCGTTGTAACACCTGCAAATATTAATTTACTAATTAACTAAATTAGATTTACAATACAAAATATTAACAATTTACTGCAATACTATACAAGCACAACTTTACTGCCTTAAAATATTTACAATGAATGCACGTTTCTCCTATCCTACAACTTCATCTTCACCATCATTGTTCATTTGGTTATTCTCTATTCCATTTCCATATCACCAATATTTTCGTCATCGTGCAAAATGATGAAGTTACGGAGGATGCATGCAGCTGCAATTATTTGACAACCAAAATCCGGATTGCCAATATCTAAGCGTTTTAATCGCCTAAACTTACCCTTTAGGTGGCCATATGCTCTTTCAATAACAGATTTTACACTACATAGTTCGGTATTATATTTTATCTCATCTGTATTTAAGTGACCATTATCACGAAATGATGTTAACAGATTCTTCTTAAGAGGATATGCTGAATCACCAATTATATGCTGGTCAGGAAGTATGAGAGGATTATTTCCATTAGATATTCTGTTATAAAATGGACTCTGGCGGAATACCAGAAATATCAATGAACAACATTCGATAATTACAAATTCCTAAAATTTCATGAATGTGTAACAATATACAAAAGCTTGCTGTAACACGTTCTATGAACGGCTCACCTTGCAAATTATCCAATGAAAACGCTTTCTGTTGTAATAATCATTTGCATTGTGCGGTAGCTGCTTTATTGGAACATGACATCCATCGATCGCTCATATAATGCCAGGAAATCCAATTGAACGTTACTGAAATACCTACAAAATATATTTATATTCATATTATCTATAATTACACATTATGTTTTACAAACCTCTATGGCTTCCACATGATTTTCGGGCCAAGTAGTATAATGCCCCATCATTTTGTTCTAGTTTTGTTTTTGTTATCAGTCCATTTCAATTAGTTGATGGGGAGGTAGTGTTTTTTCTTTATATGCAGCAAGAAATGAACATGCCTAGCGATAGCGAGTTTCTTATTCTTTGCTCTGGATGGTTTATACTGTGAGCATTAGAGGAAAGGTAAGTGTATAAATACCTGTGTTTCATAATTTAATAATAAAAAAAAAGTATTACTGCTCTTGATTATTTATAAATTGAGGAAAAAAAAAGCTACGCCAACACACATATTGGGGTCGACCAACTTCATCTAGAAGAGGAGATGATGGTGCTACACGATTGATAAAAGATCTTCAAGATGATATCGTTGGATTGAAATTTGCCAAGCAAAATACGAATTTTAGGGATTCAATTTCTGTTAAAGATCGTGTAGCAGTAAGACTGAGGTTCCATGCTACTGGTGATAGTTATCAAAGCTTAATATATTTGTCTAAAATCTCAGTTCTATTTCAAGATTTATACCATGATGCTCTAAACGAGGTTCCTCAAGATTATATAAAGGTAAGAATAAATAAAAGTATTTTATTTCACTCTATTTATTAACAAAAGATTAATTCAAAACAAGTCATTGTTTTTAAAAATAAAAGATAATTATTTGCCTTATTTTAATTTGGGCTATTGGGTAACTCAAAAAGTGATATAAAAGCTCTTTGTAAAGTATTGGTAGTTTATTCCGTTAGGCGTAAATGCTGTTGTATTATGAGACATTTCATGACCGCTGACTGTGACGAAAGTGAAGGTGAAGACGGTGGTATAGGAGATTGAGTATTATGTTGTGGAAATTGGAACTTGCGAGCCTCATACAATAAATTGGTAATTTTCTGTTGGCCAGTGATTTTTTAGTAGTCTGATTTGAAATTTCTAATATTATGAGCTACTATCTCTCCCAGTGCATCATATTCATCACGTTCTCTTTTTTCGTACATAATATGAAAAACTTGCGCGCTTTCACTATCTTGTTCCGTATTTTTATTGTTTCTCTTTTTTTTTATTTCTTTGTTGGCGTTGTAAGCTCGTGCTGATACGGAAAACTGAGAAAATTTCCGGCTGGCTATTCTATTACCAATGTGCGCAATTCTGCTACTGGATGTAATAATATGCCCTAGGTTGAAATATTGCGATGTATTTTTACACTAGTTATTAATGTGTAAAATTCTACTTATTTGGCATGAAATTTACAATGTAATTTTAAGATGTTAATATATTATACATAAGGATGAGGTAAATATTACGTTGTAAAATTCTTACCAGTATGATATAATAACACACAACAAACTTACACCAAAACACTTTATATAAGATACAACATCAAAACATGCAGCATAATAAAGTAACAATAAGATTTTTTTTAAGAAAGGAGCTTTGAGGAACGATAAATCAAAAAATTAACTGAAATTAAAATCGTTGCTGGAACTTATTATCCTGATGAGTAATTTGCTGGAATCTATTTTTGACGAACCTTTTGAAAATAAATAGTATACTGAGTAATGTGGTCGATTTTGTATGGCAATCAAGGTGCGTCTTCATTAAGTACCTCTGTACAACCTCTAACGTGCACTTTGTGTTTTGTGGGTACTTCATATTAAAGATAAAAACGCACCATACAATTGCTAAAGCATAATCTAACATCGTCCCAGTTTAGCGGTTTTAAACTGTTGGATATCATGTCCCATCAGTTTTTCATAATACCATGCAAAAACTTTCCCATTCCGCAAGCAAGGCCATGTCTTTTCGCTGTTTCGTCGATTGTTGGATCTCCACCAGTAAGAAATTGTCTTTGTTCGTTATGCGTTTCATTTAATAGTAAATTAAGTTCTCGATCATTTAAGTCCTTGTACTGTTGTTTAAGTTTTACTATCGTAAATAAAATACAAATCTTTACTGTATTAAAATTCCTTTGTAAATGGCAGTACCAGCAACAAAGACTGGAAGTTTATCTTTTTAAAGTTTGCAACGTAATCCATTACATCTTCAAACACATCTTTATCGGAGAAAATATTTGATTGACTAGTTTGGAGAGTGTTTTACAATATTTTTTAAAATATTTGTGTTTGAACTCCAAGGTCCAGAAATATTTTAATGGGCCAAATTGAAGTACTAATTGTCGTTAGTGTAGCAGATAGTGATGATAGATCTAAGGTTCACAATAGGAAATAAACGAAGGCGAGTTTCGATGTGATTTGCAATTAATAATTTCATGTAAGGAATTTGGATTTTTGATATTCTGACTAATAAAATAATACTACAAATATTTCTTAATAACAGAATCACTACTAGATAGATAGATATAAATTATTAACTAATGACTACAAGTAGTGTGTAAGTTTCGTCAGTGCAATGCCATAAACAAAAATACAGAATATAATATGTCAAAATGTGGATCATGTTATGTGTTCATGTATATATAAAAGATAATAGTAAATAATAGTGCTACCAGCGAATTCTCAGGGCGTATTAGATAGTAGCAATTTCCCAGAGCATGAGACCAGATTGAATAATAAAAAAAAAAATATTGTTTATAAAAGATTATTGATATTAAATAAAATGAATGATTGCAAAGTACCAAAGGATGGGGAAGAGGGATAAATAAAACAACGTTTATAATTTATTTCCCACGTTGCGACTGTAGGGGTCGTTTCGGCCAGTGAGGCGCCGCACAGTGGTCCAGAAACGCGCTTTTGCGGAAATAAATCTGTAACTTTTGATAGAATTGAAATTTTTTAATAATTTTTTCAGGATAATGAGATTAAATATAGGCGATTTGAATTGTATAAAAGAAAAAAAAAACTAAATATAAAATCACGAGGTTATTATTGGCGGAAGTACATAAATTATTCAAATAATGTTAGGTATTGCAGTTTCTATTCATTAACGTTTTTTTTTTCAAGTATTTTAGTTAAATATACATACATATAATGATATTAACAATAATAATAGCAATGATAATAATACAAAACGGCAAAATATTCAGAAAATGAGAAAATATTCAGAAGAATTGTTATAACCGCTTGCCATGCTTAAAATGTTTATCATTATCATAAACAAACAGAAATGGTTAGATATTTTTTAATAATACATAACTGAACTAATTACTAATAGTAGAGAAATGATACTGAATTAGAGAATATGGTTTTAGTCAGAAAGTATGTAGTCCAAAATAAGAGGAACTGCTATTGCGTCCCAAGAGTACTACATTCGCTCATCATTCTTAAACAAATAGCCGTATTGTAAAAGAAAACAAATCATATGTACATAAATGTATGTGTATATAGCATATTTAGAATGCATCAATTTAAATTTTTCAGGTACCTCAGAACACATGAATGTTATTGTAATTAATTACAAAGCAAAGATTTTTAAAAATTAAAACAAATCTGACAGGATTCACATACCTACATCAGTGCAGTAATTAAATTAATGATTTTCTACATAAAAAACAATAAAAATGGAAAAAGCACTTTAAGCAGGTCAAAAAAGCACTGAAAAGCCCAATACCAGACCAACTGGATATTCATAAGTATATCTATAGAGAGTAATTTGAGGGTATAATCTATAAATCATTTCGAAGTTAATCTTTAGCGTCATCGTGAAATTAAAAAAAAAAAATTAGGAGGCAAACGTCTCATATTTGAAATAAGTGGATCGGATGTTAGTAGCAGAATATGCACAATGTCCTCATTTGTTGCTTTACAAGAAAATTTTCGCGAATGGTGGGCTCTATACTTTTTATAATTTTTATTTTGAGCTTCTTGTGCTTCCTTTGACAATAATCCTACAGGTAAATCAGCTCTGGCTATTATATATTTGCCATTAATTAAAACTTTATGAACGGTTACAGGCATACATAGTATCAATTATACCTAGCTGCATATAATTCTGCAGTGTCACGCGCGTACTTTTCAAATTTAGCGGAATCAATTACTGCATTACTTGTTATTACTTGCAACATTGCGCTAAATCTTTCAATTAGTTCTACATCAACGCCTGTTATAGCTGTGGTCATTTGTGGATTTCGAAAAAAACCTAGCGGTATTGCCATCATTGCTGGTTCCTGAACCTTGCTGCACAAAATCTACTTTAATCCCCATTTTCTTCTTTAACTTGTCTTGGATCTTTTCCTTTGTATTATCTGTCATTGTTTTTTGTTCTAGTATTACAGCAGACCATTTTTGTATCGGTATTCTATATGATATATGTAATATGCATTCCATAAATTTTATACGCGCGTGAGAGACCTAATTTAAAACATTCTTCTGATACAGGTTTTTGATAAATACGAGTCAGATTATTCATTTCTTTTGGGGTAACTTTGCATATGTAGCTTCACCTGGATGCTGATGATGTATTTGTTATAGGGTTGCCATATTTTCAAAAGCAAAAATACGGACAGTGCACCATATCAATTAGCATTTCCGTGAAATGTTCTTCAATATTCTCTTGAGACATATTGTTTAATTATTAATATTATTATATAAAAATATGGATATATATCTCTTCAGACGTGATGCTACGGGAAATGCAATGTTAACCCACATCATACGAAAGTTTGAATGCTAAAATAATTATAAAATGACAAAAGTACGACTTGAGTACGACAAATTGGAAACTAGAAAAAAAAAATACGGACGCCTTGCAGAAATACGTACAAACAGGAAATATAGCCAAAGAATGAGCTAAAACATGCATTGCAAAATGATTGAAAAACATTTTACCAAATTAGAAAAAAACGATTTTTTTTTGTAGTACGAAAGAAAGGTAATATATCTCCAAACTAAATCTACATTTCCGTTTAAGGATTACAGTATATCTGAAAAAATACCATATAGACATTCTTAGAATAAATATGGCTTTTACTTCCAATACATAAATACCTTCGTGGGCAGATAAGTGAAATAAAAAAAAAACATGCTTCTGAAATTAAAAATCAATAGACCAAGATACCTATATACAAGTACACACATATACACACATTCAAATTGACATAAACACACAGAAATATAAATGTAGCTATAGATATATCGAGATAGATTGTCGGCTGCATAATACAATGGCGAATGCTAACTTTATTAGACATGCTCGCAATTAAATGTGATTTTCTCGGAGAGGAGCAAAAAGGAGCAGCTGATTCTTTTTGGACATTATACTAGAGGCATTAGAGATCATGTACATGTAAAAATCAGCTTGTCGATAATTGCCGATGACCACTAAAAGTCTACCTGAACTTTTTTTCATGTATAAATGTAGTATTTAGAAAACTGTTGATAAAATCAAGCATTTTACAAATGAAATCAATTTTTTTTTAGCAGTCATATAAACTATAAGGACCATAGAACATAATCCAGAAGTTATATTCACTTTAGATAACAACTTATTAAAATACAGCATTATTAATTCTAACAAAAATATGTGGTTATTCAGGATTTTTACTTACGCCAACTTTGAGCGGGGATATTGCATAGTTTATTACGAATTAAATATTGCAAAATAGCATTTTTCATGAAGTTTGAACATTTAACTAACTATTTACGGCAAATATATCATTAGATTTCATACTTGTTAAAAGTGATTTTTTGCCGGCCCTGGACCACTGTGCGCCGGAGAGGTGTCGGATTGAGCGCCACTGGGTTGAGTCTGTTGTTGCCTTCCTTGGCCCGACGCTGTCGCCCGGTACTTTAGCCACAGCCCAGAATGGCTATTTTCCAGTAGGGGAAACAAGGGATTGGTACTTGCAGAATTTTGATTTATAAATAATTAAATTGAATGAAAAAGTTAATTGAATGAGAAAAAAACTAACTTATGCGCCAAGGACAATAAAATTGAATTAAATAAAACTATATAAACAGTTATATTAACAATTGATTAGGTGAAGCCAAGCATTAACGATTACAAAGTAACAATACACGAAGTAAACTTTTGGGAGTGACGTGTTATTATCAAAAAAATTTGTATTACAAAGAAACAAGAAAAATCTACCTACTCGATCGAGCATGCAATTGAATACGACCTACCATTGTTTTGATGTGAAAAGATGAAAGAAAAAAAAATTAAAATAATTTCAAAAGTTACGTTAAATTAAACAATGAGAGCAAAGACTAAAAATATCAAAAGTTACGTTAAATTATTCTGAATCCAATGGTAGTTCGTTACTACAAATACCAGAAAAATTGAATCTTAAAATTAACTTACATTTAAAAACAATGCGCAAGCGGTTGATTGCCACCAAACACCTCGGGGAGGAAGAAGTGGAAGAGAGCCGGTGGATGAAAGAAGAGAGCCCGTGTCCAGGTACGCCTTAGGGACGCTGCTTGGGAGATATCCGCGTCAGCGGGGTTCCAGTGGAAGTTCTCGTCGCCAAAATACAGTAACTCAAAAACGGCTTCCGTGGAGTGGTTTCCTTTTGACCTGATATCCCCCCACAGGGGTTACCGAACGGGTAATTTTGGTCAAAAGGGGGTACGGCAGAGCGTCGCCTCTTAGACGGTTATGTCTACACACTTAGCGGGCTGGAGAGTAAGTGAAGTCAAGAAGGGAAGGGGAATCTAGCTCCCGCGCTAGCCATTAAGTAGCCAATAGGATCCGAGTATTAAGGGTTTGCACGTGGTCTTGTTTGTGCGAATTTTTTAACGTTTCAAGTACAGTGCGCACAAAAAAATGTGCAGCAATTAACAAAAATGAATAAATTCGGAGCTAATTAAGAACGGAGTTTAATGAAATTTACAAAACAAATGCATCTAAATAGATACTAAGATTTGACAATTTAAGAATTTAGAAAATGTTAAAGATAAAGCGGTAGATTTACAAAAAACAACTTCAAGGTTAAACGTGACGTTATATGAAATAAGTAAATAGCGAAATGCTCGGTAACTAGTAAAGGTCAATGAATTTAGATGGTTTCAGATAAGATAGTGTACAGTTAGAGAAATAAGAAAAGGTGCGCAATGCTTTGAGATTGAAAAAAAAAAAAATGAAACAAAATTAGGCGGCATTAAAATGAGTTAAAGACGGAATAGGTAAATGAGTAGTAAGATAAGTTCTAACAGTCCTTAAAAAGAGATTAAATAAGGAAAGGTGTTTTCAACACGTAACAATAGGCAACTAACAAACAACAAATAACATACAATGTGCACAGTTGCATGGAGGAACGCTACATCGGCATCGGCAGGAATTCACAACCGTGCACCCCGGCCCAACCTATCAACCCCCAATTACATCCTCAAACTCCCGGACACTATATACACAATGGCCAATCAGAAAATGCATGAAATTGTTTAAACTAGGGCAATTTCTGAAATGAGCCGGCAGACCATTAAATAATCTGACTTCTTTTTGTGGGGCCACTTAAAGTCTGAAGTTTATACAGAAGTGCCACGTACGAGAGGAAACGTGATTGAGCGAATCACCAACTCTTGTTCAAGGATTACACCGGAAACACTTCTCAGTTGTGTGCAATCATTCCAATTGCGAATAAATAAATGTATCGAACTGTAATGTCTGGAAAAAAAACAGAAAGGTAAAATTCAATATTTCCTCGTATAAAGCTTCATCTACAATGTGCGCAATAATGCACAAGTTATAATTTCAACATTATTTATATTTTCTACAAAGTGAAATGTTAACCCCTTCAATGTGTCTGATGTAAATTTTAGAATGTTACCATGCAGGAATGATCATTTCTTTGTCTTTTGCAACTTGTGCATCTTGAATTGCGCAAAGTGTGCTTGCACAACATATAATGTCTGTATGATATGTTTATTATTAAATATAACATTAAGGGTTTCCAACAAATGTGCGATATAAAGAGGGCAAACGTTACACTTCTATTAGCCAACTTAATAGTTAAGAGAAACTAAGAAGGAAAAATTGCATTTGTTGGACTACAAAAAGAACAGTTTTTGGAGGAGAACAATTTTAGTCTTCTGAAGCAACAAAGTCTGACACACTTCATTTGACAGCTACAAAATATCTTATTTTTACTATAGTAGTTATTAAATGTAAAACTCACCAAAAATAATTTTAAACATTTGAGTTTTTTGAAACGCGCTTTTTGAATTTTTCCCTGTAAGAGAGTAATTTGCAGCAATATTGTCATCCACTAATTTTCTTATAATATTTGATGCCAAAACCTTGACATCCCTTCCTTCAACAGTTAATAGACATCTAATCTGTAATTTTTTTTTTGGAATTAGTTCAATGAGTGAACATAGGTAATAATTTCAATAATATCAAATACTCACCAACTTTTTCCTCCAGGAAGGGTTTTCATCAAGCTGATGGTTTATGAAACTCATGGAAGCCTCTGTGTGCACTGGAGTAGCAATTGCACTACTTTGAGGGTACATTTGACAACTAGTTAATTTTCGTATTTTTGATTTTCCTTGACAAGTCAGCCTCGTGTACGACTTTCGAAACATTTTTGTTATAATGAAAGAGTTTCAATAAGCAAACTATGACACTCATTTTTTTAACCCAAATATTACTAAGCTAGTTTCCATATAATATAATAAGGTTGATATATAAAAAATGCTTTTAAAATAAAACTAGTAGGGTCTTCAATATCAGCTGGGATTAGCCGATGCTTGGCTCTAAATCCCGTGTCTTATTCTAGACGGTTATCGCTCGCTCCGTCTTGTAGTATTTGTCATTTGTGGACCCTGCAGATGATCATACGCCTGACAGTCGTGGCGGAAATCCGGGACCGTGGGGAGGCAATAGTATCCAGTGTCGGGGAGAAAGCGTCCATGGAGGAGGGGCGATCACAGTGGCGGGGTTTGAACGGTTCTTCTCTCTTCTTTCTTGAAAAGTTGGTTCTTCTTCTCGTCCATAAGAAGGGAAGTGGAGTCACAATAGCAATTATTATTTTTTTTTCTTGTTAAGTATAAATTTTAACCGCTCGTGAGCTAATTAAGAGCACCGCTCTCCGTTATATATATATATATGTTTATGTCTTTTGTATATGTGTCAGTTTCTAATATTTTATATCTTTTTTTCCCAAACCACGTTATAAACATAGTTGTCCGAAAGGACGATGAAAAACCAAATACAATAAAATACCGCTTTCGACTCCGCTTAATCGGGACACAAAAGGAAAATGCATTTCGCACCAATAATCCGGAGGTCCCAATAAACCGGAGACCATGAATTAACCCAAAGAAAAACATCTCAATGCGCATTGACTAGTTTACTTACAAACATATACATACATACATTTATTACAGTGGTTTTAGTACATAATAAAAATGCGTAAATACATAAATGAAAACAACAAATACATACAACATAAAACAAAATGCGAGTTATGTAATAATGTAGGTATATGTATACATATTGGTGTATGTAGATAGACATAATATGTACATACATGTTATACAAAGGATGTATGCAAAAAACGAGAAACGAAACGTAAAAAAAATTAAGTCGTCTTATTTAACAAGTACGAATCAAGAGTACTTTGCTTTCTTTTATTAATTGACTTAGCATTAATAAAATTCGAGCACGTGATAAGAGCGTCCAAAGGACTTCCCTCATTCTCTTTCTTCAGGAAAAATTGTCTCAACTGCTCAATGCACTTTCGTGCTTCTGGCAAAGTAACTGGCGTAGGCTCGATTTCTTCTTCGCAGTCGGAGTCAGCATTTTCAGCTTCCCGTGGGCGTTCTTTCATTTCGTCAACGATATCTTCATCAAGATTTTCCTTTCCATCGTAGCAACTTACACCTTTGTCTACATCGATGAATTCGTCTAGATTTTGTATTCCTGTCTCCTTTAACACAATGTCATCGTTAAAATCTTCATCCATTTCTTCGGGGCTTTCATTCAAACTTTGTAAGTTTAATTTAAAATTGGAATGGGAAAAACAATTTTGTATTGTTCTGCTATCAATATCTCTCCAGCTATCTGCAACGAAGTTTACGGCTTGAAGAATGTTAACTTTACTGCTTACATCTTTAGCAGTCGAGTTTGAGTCCAATAAATTTTCTTCAATTTCGTCTAAAACGAAATTTACCAGTTTAGCTCTGTACTTAGTTTTTAAGTTTTTAATAATACCCATGTCCAAGGGTTGAGTCAGTGATGTTGTGTTTGGTGGCAGAAATTCAAGGGTTATGTTTTTTAGAGTGTCGGTATAGGGATGAGCAGCACAATTGTCTAAAATCAGAATTATCAGTCTGGATTGGCGTTGCAATTCTTATCCCAACGTTTCAGCCAATCTAAAAAAATCAACGATGTCATCCATGCATTCGAATTAGCATGGTATTCGACGGGCAATCTCTTAATATCCAACTCTATAAAACAGCGAGGTCTTTTGCTTTTTCCGATGACAAGCAATTTTTTCTTGTCATTCCCCGTCATGTTTATACAACATAAGACAGTTACTCTTTCCATTGCTTTTTTTGAACCTGCTAAATTGTCCTTTTTAAAATAAAGAGAACCGTCTGGAGTTGCTCTGTAATATAGGCCCGTCTCATCGGCGTTGTAAATGTTTTCCGGTGAAAATTCGTTCATAATTTCAGGAAGCCTTTCGAGTTTCCACTTATCAGCAGACAAAACATCACACTTGCTTTTTCCCCATGAGCTTTCTTAAACTTGATGTCGTGTCTTTTTTTCCATCGAGAAAGCCACCCCTCAGTCGCCTTAAAATTCTCATGGCTCTCACCCAGCTTCTTTGCAAACTCTTCGGCTTTGTATTTTAACATAGGTCCAGGTCCATACACGAACACCTCTTGTAATAACAATGCCGAACCATTTGCTGAGCGCTTCGTCAACTTCAGCATCTTTTCCTTCTCGTTTACGTTTTCTTTCCTGCACTCCACGCCCACACGCACCTGTGGAGTTAATTTGTTCTCTGAGTTCCCTTTCATTTGCTCGAATTCGCGCAATCGCAGTTTTCGGCACCTTTAAAATTTCTGACAAACTCCGATTCGATGTGTTTGGATGCTCTCTTTTTTTTTGTCTAACAGTTCCACTTTTTGGACAACACTCAAGTCTTTACGGAGCATGTTGAACAAACTAGCACGCACGTAATTTGTAATGTACAATGTAATGTACTACAATCTCGGAGGAGCACGCACTACGAAATGAGTCGACTCGATTTACATTTCGCTTCTCGGAGAATTAGGGAGTTCCCCGACTATCCGATGTTTTGTTTACGTTTCGCTTCTCGGAGAATTAGGGAGTTGTCCCGATTATCCGATGTTTTGTCCCGATAAAACGGTGAAGTTTTACTTATTTTTGATTCCGTTTTATTAAAAATGTTCCAATAAAGCGGTTGTCCCAATTATTCGAAGACCCAATTAAGCGGAATCGACTGTATTACATAAATGCATGGATTAGATAGCCCATGTTCACAAAGTTTAAGTCTGTTTATTTTACAAAATCCACCTGTATCCATCTCATGTAAAAGAGTGAAAATGAATAGTCAATCCAAGGTAAATGTCATGTGTATATTTATAAAAATTATAATTTTTTTTTTTTCCTTCGGGTTATATGAACTGAAAATGACCGCCATGGATGACTAAATGCAAAGTAATTTCAGGTAAAGTGGGGTGTAAAGGACCCTTTGTCAATGTAAAAAGAACAATTTAATGTAGTGAATAAAATGGGTGTAAACGGCCCGTGTCAATAAAGTAAAAATAAAAATAAAAAATATGTAAATAAAGCAGTAAATGGCAGTATATATAAATATAGTATAATAAGTGGGGTGTAAAAGGCCCTTAGTCGATAGGAGGTGATTACTTGGGTGTAAACGGTCCGTGTCGGTGAAGAATTAAATAAATCATAAAAACGTGTATAAATAAAATAGATAGAGAGGTGTAAAAGGCCTTGTTGTATTAAAAATGAAAGTAAGAGTAAAAATAAATAAATAAATTAGAGTAAAAACGGTGTATAGGGCCGTGTGATTAAGAAATTAAATCTAAATTTATGTTTGGGGCAGCTACACGGCGCTGAGCAGGCGTCTGACCCTCACCCTGCGAGGGGGACGGTCCTGCGGGTCAAGAACATCTCTAATTAAGGGGTTATCTAACAGGACCGCCCTCTCCCAGATCCCACGGGCAAGCGCCAACAGGAATGACTCCAGCGACTCGACCCCAAGGTCCCGTCTCAGCTGAGCGTTTCTAATGAACCAGGTAGCCCCGGTCATGGTCCTCAGCATCCGACTCTGGAGGACCTCTCACGCCAGAGCCCCGTAAGTGAGCTGTGGTCTCAAAATAGTTTTATATACTAGTACTTTCGACCGTAGATCGAGCCTACTGGAGCCAGATAATAGGGGGAGTAATAAGTTCCTGGCGGCAAGAAATTTTGCTTTCATATATTTAACGTGGGTCGCGAATGTCAAGCGCCTGTCCAGATGGAGCCCGAGGTACTTGACCTCGGGCTCCCAAGATAACCTCCTGCCGTTGACGCTTATGAAGTCCGCTAGCGGTCCCGTCTTTCTAGTGAACCTCACCGCCACGGACTTCGTCTCGTTTATGGAGAGCCTCCATCGGGTAGCCCAGTCTACGAGGCCGTCCACCGCCCTCTGGAGACGGCGGAGGACCATGGCCTCGTTCCTGTCGGCCGAATAGACGGCGGTGTCATCCGCATAGGAGGCCACCGCCGTACCTGACTCTACTGGCACGTCCGACATGTAAATTAAAAATAAAATAAAACTACGTTTTACGTTTCGGCAATATATGTATATTGCTTTCCTCAGAAACTACAATATATTTAATTAGTATGAGATATATCTTACATACAGAGTACACAGAGTAAAGACAATGGATGAGTCATAGGGGCCCAAATTTCTAGCCTACTCTCAACTTCCCAATATGGCAGTTTGTTATTGTTTACATTCGTATCTACACAAATTAGTTTACTTGTTTTATTTATTTATTTTATTGGTTTTGAATTACCCCTGCAGTTTTAAAAACATTTAATAAACCATGATATTCTTGTGTAAAAGGTAAGATCGGTGGCCAGTGGTCATAACATTTACATAGTTTCTTATATATTATATTGTTAAGTTTAAGTGAAATAACTCAAATAACCGTGAAAGAAGACACCAATGGGTATCATGTTGTAGTGCCAGTCACTCTTGCAAGATAAATTTTGATACTAACGATGGTCGCAGTTTCTTGGGATTTCCGAATGAATCTAGTATATATGACACGACAAGAATTAAGAAAGTACATGAATAAGAAGAACTATCGTCGTTGTGCAGAGATTCCTAGGTCACATTAAATCAATTTATTTGTTAGATACACATTTTAAGCTAGATTGCTATTTATCGCAATAACTAACCGTATTCATTTTATGTTCACTTTTTAAAATAATGTGATTTTGGTTTGAACTGCATTATACTGGTATAAATTTTAATCGCATTTATTCACATTATAGACAATTCGATATTATATAGTCTACGTTTGAACTGTATCCGCTTGTACACCCCGGACATTATTGTTGACAAACCAGTGCAGGGTCGGATGTTAGAAATGAAGTAGTCGAATAAAAAGGAACAATCTTTGTATCGCACAGAACGATATAGTCATACCTCTGAACCCTAATTAAAAATTATTGTGCATTCGTGTCAGAAATTTGAAAGTCCCTTCCACCGAAGCTGTTGCATTTTTATTAATTCATTTGAAAAAGTACCACAACATATTTATTCCTGGAAGAACATGTTACACTATAAAAATATAAACAAAGATTTATTTCACAAAGAGAAAAGAATATGAACATAATTATCGTAAAATACTTACATGTATCACTTAATCAAACATTATTTTACTAGAATCGTGTTTTTTATTTCTATAAACTGTTCATAAATATTTGCAACAAAATCAGAATAAAAAACACATAAATTCGTGTATTTTTTTAATCTATTTTTCTACTTCCTTTAAAATATAAATTCATCCACACGTTTGAAAATTCCCGGCAACAGCTTTACAAAATGGCAGCTGGGCTTGAAGGTCATTCAAAACGGACCACTAAAGAACAATGGATTTTTGCGAGCATGTCCTTACTCTGTTATACTCTGTTACATAGTTATTGCGTGAAGCTTACCTAAAACATTATTCCAAATAGAACAAAAAAACTAAATCTTAAATTACATTTGTTGATAAATTTTTAAATTGTTTTTATTTCCTGTTATTAAATTTGTGGAGCATTTATAATATTTAATTGATTTACAATAACGATTTACATTCAAACTGAGTGTTTGTATATTTGAAGCATAATGAATTTAATACTCTAGAAAAGTATAGTTTAGCATTTACAAACATGTTTTTACAATATTATGAGGTTACTGTAATAAAAACCAATTTTTTAAACAGAACAGAGGTTTATTTAAAGTTTGCTATTTAAGCCTTGTGTCACGTTTCGAGTCTGGGGGTATTAAAAAATTTAATCAAAATTTATTAATTTGAAATTTAAATTTTAGTGTGAAGTTATAGAATAAATGAATAACACTAAGAAAAGCTAGGTAACTGCTGCCTAAAACGACCACATTTGCTTAGTGACTGTAAAAAAAAAAAATATGAATAAGTATTGTTGTTTTTCAAATGCTCAATTAACTAATCTGCTGCTTTGATTTGATTTGATCCAAAGTAAGTGAACATCTGAACTGTTTTAAACGGTGCGGTTCAAAATTTAGAATGTGTGTTCCTTCTGAAAAGAGGGGATTGTTCTAAAATCGTCCTTTTTTTTAATACCCTTTCCCTCTATGTCCTTATATAGTACATTTCGCATTCTTTACTGTTCTGTTGACATATGCGTAAAATAAAAGATTTGTTCATTATCAAATACTTAATTACTCAGAATTTCTAAATTATAACAAATCAAATTATACTATAAGCCCATTACCAAGCAAATGTAAAGTGTAACGTTTTAAAATAGATGCATTGGTTTATTTATCAAGTTCATTTTGTCAATTTTTAGTGTGGAAAGTTAGGTTAGAATTTTTCGAACACATTTTCTGAAATGGGTATGATCAAGTAAAGTTCTTCGTTGTTGAATGAAAATAAAAAAACACAAAATCATGTTTGCTTGGTTCTCCTTTTTTGTGTATTTTTGTGTGTTCACAATCATGTTTTTTGCGATTACAGCGCAATCTGTTACGAATCGAAAAAAAAGTTTTAAACAAAAACTAAATACTTGATGGGGCAGAATCCGAATCTTCAATACAAAATGGGGGTTCCCATTTAAGATTTCAAAGTTGTCCCCTCTCCCACTGAGGGGGTAGGATCGAATTCGACACCATTCAGTGAACCCCCTACATTATAACAAATCTTTTTTTTGATTTGATGCAGTGTTTTAGAGATATTCCGTTGTTTCAAGATAAAAAACCCACGCAGTATATAGCAAAAGTGGCAGTATATATGTCGCAGGGAGATGATAAAAACGGAGATTTGATCAAATCCCTAAGCTAGATGATCAATTCACGGAAGATGTTAAAATAACAACTCTGTTGGGTGATTTCCCTAAAGAAAGTACGTGATTTGATCAAATCCCTTGACTGTTTTAGTGAAAAGATTAAATAATATTGTTTAGATATTAAAAGTATTTAGTAAACCGTTATTAAATGTAGTGTAGGTAATACAACAATAGTCATTGAAACAAAATTATTTATTCGAAACTAATTAACAAAAGAAATAGGTACTTAAGCTGATATTTTTAAAAACAACAAGGATATTTTTAGTGAACGTTTAAAAAGTTTTAGTGAATGTAATTAATAAATAATAATGTTCATGCATTTTTATTAAAACACGTTGTTGATTTGTGGCATCTCGAGTTACAAAGTACGTTACTTTTTTTACAGACACATCTTTTTGTTTTACATTGTATTTTGGATTGTTCACAGGAACACTTCTTAAATCCTTGACCTCCAAATAAGGATAATTTTCCTGCAATCTCACGCAAACTTAGGTTAGTCCGTGGAACTGTTTCGGTAAATGTTGTAGTAGCTATTTGAAGAGCGTTTCTAGGTAGCCAATCTTTTATAATTCCAGCTGAGGTACCAATTTGATATAAATTATTTTTTTATATCTAATACGATCCCCACGATGTTATTTCCATCTAATGGGCCTCTGTCTACCTTAGGTACATCAACCAAAACTGTGGAATCTACTACCACGTCTTTAAATTTCTTCAAAGAAACTTCTTTCATTTTTTCAGCTGATCTTATCAGGTGTTTTGCAGCATTTTCTCTTTGATCTTTAATGCTTTCTTCTTTTTGGCATAAATAGCATAGAATTTTCGATCCATATCCTTCTTCTCCTACTGTAGTCCCACATATTGCGTGCACCGGATTTTTACAAATGTCACATGAATGGGCTCGAGTAGATTCCATTCCACAAACAACACAACATACTTTATTGTTGTTGACAGCTGCTTCCCCTTCTGATGCAGGTAACACTACAGGAGTTGAAGTAGAGTTGCTAACTGATAGATCATTTGAAGTTGAAGCATTGTAATTAATTAATTCAGATGCTGGTAGATCTTTTGAAGTTGAACCGTCGTTATTGTTCTCTAAGGAATCCGCTGGTAAGTCTTCTGGTGTTAAAATAATTTCATGGTCCTGCTGTTTAAGAAGTAGGTCCAAGTCCTCTTCCGTAACAAGTTTTTCAAGCAACTCTTTCGAAATATGACTAGATTGGAGTCCTGTTTTTGGTTCTGTTCCAAATAAAGCTTTGTAAGGTGATCGTTTAATGGTTCGATGAAAAGAGGAATTCTTTTGGAATTGAACAAAGTAACAACCTATAGCCCATTTTTTTGTGTCATTGTCAATTAGCCAAGCACGTAACATGGCTTCAACATCTTGATTTGATCGCTCAACAGATCCTTGACTAGCTGGATGTCTAGGCCTACCATTTATAATTTTGCACGTTGGCCATAGGCTTGTTAATTCTTGTATGACAGCAGCCGTAAACTCACGGCCGTTGTCGCTTTGTAGTATATGAGGACAACCGACTTCCAAAAATATTTTTAATAGCTCCCATTGCTACTTCAGCAGCTCTTTTTGAAGTCAACGGTCGAAGAAAGCTGAATTTCGTCGCGTGGTCCTGGTAGTGTAATAGCCATCTGTAGTTTCTGTCTGGGGTCGACTGTAAGTCTACTAAATCGACTTGGCCACGATGATTGAAGTCGCTAGATACAATTGGGCAAACAACGATTATTTTTCTTGGAAATTTTTTTTTAGACTGACATACCGTGCACAGCTTTAAAAACTCCAGTACAACTGAAGTAGGTATTAGGTATTTCGATTTCAAGAGCTATACAGCATTTTATCTCTTCCTCCGTGGCCAGTTGACTGATGCGTTTCCCGAAGTATGTGGTAAAAATTTTCCGTTGGGACTATTTTTACAACTGAATCGGAGTCAGATTTTCTCTTCAAAATCAAAGATTTTTTAGTACCTACTTCCATAATATCGTATTTTTTTCCATAATAGTACTGTTTATGTGTCCGTTTCAGTTTAAGTACTGGTGCTAATTTAAATTGTTCAATAACTGTGATAGCTTCTTCTATCCTTTCGCGAGTCCACAAAGGTTTTTCTTTATCATGCCGCTGGTTCAAAAATGTCTTGATAGTTTCATTAAACTGGTCTTCAGATACAAATTCGGTCAGAGTTTGATTTTTTTCTTTATCTGAACCCATTTTTCTACGGTAGGTACTTGATAAAACTAGAAATATACAAAACAATAATAAAAATGCACGCAACCTTCCTCGCGTAATGTTTAGGCGCTACTGTGTCACTGTGTGCAATAGTGCGTGCGATGTGCGTGTGCGTCACGTTATAAGTGCGGCGCTGGCCGGCACGGTGGCCGGAGGGGAGCGGTAAGGTGAAGGAGAGGGGTAACAAGCGAAACATAGAGCTGTGCAAGTCCTGACTTGTTTATTTCATCTTTTCACTAAAACAGTTAAGGGATTTGATCAAATCACGTACTTTCTTTAGGGAAATCACCCAACAGAGTTGTTATTTTAACATCTTCCGTGAATTGATCATCTAGCTTAGGGATTTGATCAAATCTCCGTTTTTATCATCTCCCTGCGACATATATATACTTGGAAGAGGTGAAACGTTATATTTTTTCAAGAGAAGTCTGCACGAATCAGTAGTCTTGATTCCCGTTAGACATCGTGTAACGCGTTTTTGGGCCACAAATACATCTCGCGCACTAACACAATCACCCCAGAAAACAATACCGTAGGATAACCTCGAACAAACCTGGGCATAATAAAATTGCGTTAAAAAGCCATGGGGTAAGATGAATTTTAATTTCCTAATTTGGAAGCATAGAACATTGATCCGTACAATGCTCAGTCCAGCTCAATTTGGCATCCATGACGCAGTTGGTCACCGACGCCTCTTCCAGAGGATTAGGCGCATTGCTGTTACAGGGAAACGACAACGGTAAGTTTCATTTGGTATATGCCATTAGTAGACAAACCACAGAGGCGGAGAAGAGTTATCATTCGAGCAAGTTAGAATTGATCGCAATAGTTTGGGCGGTAGATAGATTAAGAACGTTTTTGATCAATATAAACTTCACTGTAATAACCGATTGCCGAGCCTTAATTTATTTAAACACAATGAAAACTAAGAACCCTCAAGTTATTAGATGGTACAGCTTGCTGAGCGAATTTGATTTTAATATAAAGTATAAACCGGGAGAGCAATTAATGCATGCAGATGCATTGAGTAGAGCTCCAGTAGAGGTTGGTAACCAGGACGAAGACAGCTTGATAGATAGAGCAACCGTATTTTCGATTACGAGTCCAGAAGGCGAATTAGTATTATTCCAATATTCAGATGAAAGATTGAGACGGAAAATCGAATTGTTACGAAAGCCTGAGCTAATAGCGCCAGAGCAATCGGAAGTTAAAGATTATGAGTTGAAGCAGGGATATTATACAAGGTGAATGAGATAGAGTAGTGTACGCAGTACCGAATGCCATGAGGAAAAGTTTGACGATTAAATACCATGACTTGCAAGGACACCTCGGAGTTGAAAAACTGTAAGGAAGATGAGCTCGTTTTATCATTTTCCGAGAATGCATGCTTATGTGAGAAACCATATAAGAATATGTTTGCCATGTATTTTAAACAAGGGAAAGTATGGTAAGGGGGAGGGCGAATTACATCCTATTCCTCCAGGGCGCAGGCCTTTATGATTAGTGCACCTAGTTATGGTGGATAATTTGACCAAGTTCGTGAGATTGGAGCCAGTGAGATCCACGGATGCGAAGGCAGTAGTGAGCAAACTAGAAGACCTTGTAAACGATGTAGGTGCCCCCGAGAGAATCATTAGTGACAGAGGCACGTGTTTTACATCACAGTTGTTCGCAGCGTTCTGTGAGAAACAAGGTATTAGACATACTCTGAATTCACCTCGACATGCTCAAGCCAACGGCCAGGTAGAGCGGGTACATCGTAGCATTATTCCATTGATACAGATGACAATCAAGAATCCGGATTACAAGGATTGGGACAAGAGCATTAAACGAGTGCAGAGAGACTTAAACACGTCAGTAAATAAGACGACAGGAAAAGCCCCTTTTGAGTTATTATATGGTTACTTTCCACGATTTGATGATGGATCATTGAGACAGTTAACAGTCGAAGCCGAAACATACATCCCACCAAGAGAACTGCAAGAAACCGCATCATTCCGAATTAAAGAGGAACAAAAGAAATATAAAAAAGCCTACGATAGGAAGAGGTATACCAATGTGCATTATAGTGTAGGTGACATAGTATACATGAAAACAGCCCCAACGACCACTGACGAGTCAACGAAACTGCAACCGAAATATCGAGGTCCATTAGTTGTGACTGAAGTACTCCCAGGCGACACCTATCGAGTGACGGATTTGAGACCCAAAGACAACAACCGAACGTATGCCAGCAATGCCCATGTTAGTCAGCTGAAACTGTGGAAGAATACGACAGAAGAAGAAGACGATACCGAAGAGAAGACGGAAGATAAAGACGATACCGAAGAGAAGACCCCAGGAGAAGAAGGCAGTAAAGGAGAAGACTCGGAAGAAACGAAAGAACCCAAAACAGAAGACCTAGAGGAGAGTCCTCAACGCACTGTAGCCACCCAAGGGAAAACTAAACGAATGAAAAGAATACCTAGTTACCTTAAAAACTACCATCTCGAGGACGAGATCAATTCCAGGATGGCCGAATGTTAGGAGAATTGATCCGTAGAACTTGTATGTTTTAGATGTTTTGTTGTTGATATTTTTGTAATGCAAGTTGGTAGACGAATAATAATGGTGATATAGAGTAGAGTTGTTGTAACCGAAGAGAATTAAACGATATATATATATTAAAAGTGTGCGTTTGATATTAGTTAGGTATATTAGAGAGATATATACACATTATACAACACAACTTTAACCATCTTATTATTTATGAACTCTCGGATAAAATGATGACGGACTTCTATATGTTGTCCTATTGTGATACCTCAAATTACTAGACAAACTTAAAGCACTTTGATTACCATTGAACAATGTTACACGGAATGATTCATTAGTTAATTCAGCTAATAAATGTCTTAAGTATATAGCTACTTTTGAGGCGATGTACTCAGCAGGGTGATTGCGTATATGTAAGTAACCACACAGACACACATGGACAGTTTCCTAACGTCTAGCGTAAGATACGTATGTGTAGCCGTTGTATTGTATATTAATGTTTATTATAAAGATAGTTTGATAAGCAACCAGAATACATATAATGTGTATATGTTAACGTCCTTCCCAAGCCCAACGATGCATGGTGCCAGAAGAAAACAAATACAAAGCAATCGAAGAAAGAAAAATATATAACCTAAAAATAAAATGGATCGAAACCTACTACGATTACCAGAATCGGTAAAAGTGAATAACCCGAATTTAAAAGAAGAATGGAAGAATGATAAGCAAAAGTTTGACTTTTATTTAATAGCGTAAAACAATGCAAAGGTGGAAGAAGTGAAAAAGTGCGCTTTATTACTAAATTTAATAGGAATCAGCGGGTTAGAAATATACAATACATTCAAGATTACAGAGGCAGCAAAAGACAAATACACTGCATACAGTAGAAAAGTTTGACGCATACGTTTCACCAAAAAAAAAATATTAATTTTGAGAGATTTAAATGTAATCAAATCATACAAAAAAGTGAACAAAATATAGATAGATTTGTAACCGAAGTGAAAACCACAGTGAAATCATGTGAGTCCACAAACGTAGAAGAAATGATTAGAGATAGGCTAGTACTAAGAGTAAAGGATAAAGCTGTGCAAAAGAGATTATTAAGACAATGGAATCTGGATTTAAAGAAAAAAAATCAACTCAAAAAAATTAACAGAAAAAAGTGAGGTGCAGGCGATAAAAAACAAGAAGTTTCCAAAGAAAGAAGAAGTGTCCGAAATGTGGTCAACAGCAACAGAGGCCCTGCATTCAAGTTTGTAACTTTGGCTTTTCAGCGGCATTTTTCCATGCAAATTCTGCAAATTGGTGTTTCATCATATTCAACCGGCGTTTTACACTACGTTATTGGATTCAATGTTAATAATATAACCGACAAACTCCGGGCACGGTATTCAAAATTTGAGTGAAAGGGTTTGAGTCTGTATGCTTATATTTTTCATACCCGAACAGGAGGGAGCATGCTCTATTGACACCAAATTCAAATACCCAAACAAAAAGAGCATGAAAGCGTGTACCGGTCCCTAAACGTGTTAATAGAGTTAGCTATCTGAACTCATCATAAGAAGGCAATAGGAAATCTTTTAATGTCAATAAGAGCATCTACCAGTGTCATTTATTTATGCTCGTACTTACAGTGGTGACGTTGCACACTATAAGTCTTTTTGCATTTGAATTTTTTCATCTTCTTCTCCTATGGAAATACAATCCTTTCTTCCTGGCATAATTCTACTTATATCATCTGATTGCTAATACTCAATTACCTGTTTTACGATATCTTCGTCTAGGTTTTGATTGTAGATTTAAGAGGATACCTGATGTCTTCGCTACATTTTTTGCAATTGATATCATACGAGTGGATGCATTAAAATGTTGCATTATATCTCTGTAAGACCAATCTTCAAATATGGTGGAGCAGTACCGATGAAGTAATGATATTGTTCAGTCTGGAAATATTTACTGTTTGTTCAGATATATCAATATTTGTGTCTGTTCTTCAGAATAATCCCTGCTACAACTAGGTATCTCTGCTTTAGATTCTTGTGCTAGGTGCATTTCCGTTGTGTCTTGGATAGGTACAGGCAGTTTGCATAACTTGGTGCGACAATTATTACATATTTTTAAATCTGATGACAGTACTGATAGCGACAGATTTAATTTTTCAAGCATTGTGGAAGCACAGATCTTAATCCTTTTCGATTTTTCCGACTGTGAAGCAACTATCAAATCGCAGATTTTCTAATTCCATTGTCAAATGTAACTAGATACTTCCTACACAACGAGAGGATAACGATAGGATTAATATTAAGGGAATTACGTCTAGCAAAGCTTATAAGTAACACAATGCCGGCTTTCCGCCATAGAAACAATACAAAAACTGCTGCCAAAAAGAACATGTTCAAGTTTTTACAATTTTTTAAGGATTTAGTTTTAGATACGCGTCAAGTTATGGATGACACACTATGATAGGAGGGCTCGCACCTTCTTTATGTTTTAACCGATGGCAAAAATCGATGTCCCGGGCGGTGACCTCTACATGCAGCCTATCCCGACATAATCTAATTACCACATCTGCTGCTGAAGAGGGAATCCCGAATATTCCTTTATTATTTGCAACGCAACCCCTAAAGTAAATAATTGCAGTTGCAAAAGTACTATAGGTTTCTGGCGCTTCTTAGCCAAGAACCAAAAGGGGGGGGGGGGGGTAAAATTCCTAAATACTTCCCACCTACCTTTTCTTTTTTTTTTTTGATCTTCCGGGCGTGCCAACCGTTCAGCGGAGATTGGGGTGGGGAGTAGAGACTTATAGAATCTCCCAACAAATAAATTAATCAAGATATTAAGAGGCGCCAGCACGGTTTATTTTATAAACGCCCGGTATTATGTAAAAACCGGGAAAACAAGATTAAATGGTAACAGCAGGGGGGAAGCACGACAACAAGTACACCAAAAGCCAAGTAACTATTAAACGTTTAATTCTAAGAGAAAAACAAAGTTAAACTTATGTATGTGGGTGCATATATCTATATATATATATATATATATATATATCAATAAGAAACATTGTAGTTTAATAATTAAATAGAGAGAAAAACAAAGATGTTAATATTTAAACATTGGAATTAAGTGTCACAAACTTTCAGACAATAGCGATACCTCGGGCTGCTCTTTAACCACGAGCGTTGTTTATGAAATGTAAGTACTAGGCGAGTACCTTAACGTTAAATCTAGTAACACATGCGCAATATCGTTAGATTTGTCTGATCAGACGATCTGTACAGTGGTATACAATATAAATATAAACGTGTGGTTATGCCTTTGCTAGTGTCTGAGAATATCCGATAGTAAAAGAAATAAGAATGAATTGAAAGTTAAAATTACACCAGAGAAATATTCTCATCAACTTTACTACAAATAGTTGAACCCAAATACGATCATTGATATACTAATAACACAAAAAAAAGAGAAAATAATAAAGCGTCAGGCTCTGTACTTAGCTATTGATTAATGTTGTTGCGATAGGATGGGCGGCTTGATCCCAGCTATCGGAGTAGTTGACAGAGTCAGCTGTTCGATGGCCTCTCGAATCAAGTTGTTGTTGGGACACAAATACTAATCCAATACTAAATATGGCTCGATCCCAGTGATTAGCTGCCAATATAGCGAACCATACTATTCAACACCAATCCAGATGCCACACACCAACAAGCCAAATACTAGCCAATACTAAACGCCTTAAAAAAAAAAGGAGCAAAAATGTAGGAGATTGATACAAGGGGAAAATACCTACGAGTTTTACGTACCTTCTAGAAGGCGCAGCACAAGAAAAAAAAAAACGTACGGGTTCTCTGAGCACGTGCGTCGAAACGAAGATGCACAAAAAATCCGGACAAACCGTTGTCTCTACAACCCACAAGTTGCCAAATCCTACTTTTAGTACAAGGCTTCACAATACTCCAAATGATTCACCAACTTTAAACTCACTAATTTAGTACAACTCAAGGTTTCATCAACGCATACTACGTACTCGCTCAGAGGCTTAGCACGGAATGGAAAATGGGAAAAGGCTCGACATTAGCCCCACTACGCCGGAAAATGAATTTATAAAATAAAAGGAAAACGACAGATACCAATATTATTGACATCCCAGTTCTCGTAAACTATGCATACGTTCAACTTACGGGACACAGATGGCGTAAGGAGTACTGAATTATTAATTTAATTAATTAAATTCGCATAATATTATAACATATTTGAGAATCTGTTTAGAATGTCAATTCAACCGTTACATATTCGACCTTCAGTATTGTTCCAATTTTTCCAGGGAGACGTAAGATTCTTGTGTTTTTCTCTCCACTGTGGTTATCACTTCTTTACATTTAGCAATTTTTGCATCTTGCGCAGAGTTTTTCAGCAATGGCAGCGGCTAATTTATCTAAAAAAGCCGGACTTATCAGCACCTTCTCAATCATCTTTTGTATTAAAATATCGTCTTTTTCACCACTAGTAGATCTAGTAATACGATCGGTGCTAGTTGCGGACATTATGATGTATGACGAGTGAATGTGTAAACGGCAGACTCATAGCAACGACGACACGTCTACTCTGTACGAACACGCATCGCACAATGCGTATCTCTAGTGTAAGTTGTTATTTTATTGTATGTTTTGCTAAGATCTGACATGCCGATACCTAAGGTTCGGAATGTATTAATCGACATTAAATTACATTGAGCACCTGTATCTACTTTTAATTTCACTGACATATGATGTACTTTTAATTCTGTGTACCATACATTATTATTAGATGCCGAACTTACAGTTTTTATTGCATCAATTACGTAATTTTTTTGTTCGTTCTCACTTACAATGTTAACACGAGTACTGTTCTTTTTCTGTGTGTTCCCTTTCTGACGTTTTCTGCACACTGACAAAATGGTTGATGCCTCCACATTCGTTGCATTTCTTGCCAAATGCTGGACACCTCCTATATTCATGAGTACCTCCACATTTTTCACATTGCCTTCTTTGTTGTTTTGTTTCGTTCTTCTCTCTTCCAATGTCTCTTTTCTTAACAAAGCCTGTTGATTTTATCTCCTTGTGTAATTCTTGAGCTTGTTCTTTCACTACTCTTCTCGCCCTACAAACTTCTATAGCTTCGTCAATTGTTAAATCTTGGACTTTTAATAAAACTTCTGTCGCTTCCTTGTCCTTTATGCCACTTATAAAAACATCTTTTACTAATTCATCTCGAAGTGTACCAAAATTACATGTATTACTTAAATTCTTTAGTATTGTAATATATTGTTCTATACTTTCACTTTCTTTTTTTTTCTGTTAAAAAATACATATCTTTCATAGGTTACATTTATTTTAGGCAAAAAATGGTCGTCAAACTTCTGTATTATTTTCTTTAAATTTTTGCCGTTTCAGGCATGAACGCTGTGAATATGTCGTAGCCCTCATCTCCGATGCTGTGTAGGAATAGCGCTGTCTTTTTTATTTTCTGGTGTGTTTATAGCACAAAATGCGTCGATATATAACTGAAATTTCTTCTTAAACTGGTTTGTGACGACATTTCTTCCTTGGTTTGTTTTACATCTGTTTTTAGGTTACTTTATTTTCTCTATGCTACTCTTATTCTTTTTAACCGCTGTCACCATGTTTTGTATCGTGTTTTATATCTGATAAAGTGTTAGATTTTTACATGGTTCCTTATAAAACACACGTTACTTGTTAACTATCGTTTTGCAACTACTTTAACTGCTACCCATAATGCACTCAGAAGCGTCCTCTCTATATCCTATTACAACACTTAGTTTCCTATAGTGTTCCTTGGATAAAATTTGAGAGTATTTTACTACTTTTTAAATGTGTCATAAAGGTCGTGCATTCATCAAATACATTATTCATTAAAAAAAAAAAAACATTTCAATATTTTAAACATAGGTACATATTGGAACGCAAGAGATTTTGGTTCTAACACACTTTTCGAATTCAGTACCATATGTTATCCAACGATAACTTCTTCCGGTTTTATAAATTTCCCACTAGCTTCCAGTTGTTTAAGTATTCCGTATTTAAATTAGTGAGACATTTGTCGAAAACATTGCATATCTTTAGTAGACTTTCTTTGTCATCGTCACTTTGAAAGGCGGATCTTGAAATAGCATTTCTTAATATATTAAAGGGCAAATCAAAACACCGCTGAAAATCATTAATGATATTGTAGCGTTTTTCTATTATTAAAACGCTGTCAGGGTTTAGAAAAATAAACCGGCCATATATTTAAATTAACTTGTTAGGTATGTTGATACATGTTTGTAGTTAATGAGTAACTACAGTAAACAAGTTATTGTCATTATAAATATTTATCAATTAAATACTAGTTGTGTCAGTTGTAAGACTATTTTTATGTATCTACCAGTGTTCATCATAGTTAATGGACATTACATAACTTGATTTATTTACACACTTAGAACCTACTAAAAATCTATTAAATAAAATCAAATAAACAGTACTAATTAAACTACTCACTAATAACTATTAAAACACTTATTAATTAATAGGGAAATGAAAGTAAATGGTCCAATTTCTCACAAATTCTTTTATTGACGACAACCGGTTTCATCCAATTACGGACATCCTCAGGCCAGCTGAAGACTCATCAAGAAATTAATATTGTACAATTTATCAATATTTCGTCAATTTGTTTTTGGCATCTTCAGGAGGTAACTAAAATAGTGATAAAATAACAATTTAAAAGAAGGAAAAACTTACAACTGAAGCACTAATAATTAATATCCATGTGAAATTTACGATACAGTCAAATAGAAGAAAATGTGATGATGTATAAAATAAAACATATGGATACAAGTGTTTGTCCGAAATAAAATTGAATGAATATACAAGGTCTAAAGATATTGTTTTCTCTCTCGTTAGGTACTATTTGTAAGATTTCTTCATAAAACCAACGGAATTCTTCTCTAATAAAAGTAAGCTGCTCTTTGAGATTTGCCATCTTCTTTCCAGATAAATTTCCAAATTTTTGGGTTATTCGTTTTAGGCATATATTTTCAGCTACTGGGCGCCTTCTTTCATTTTTAAGTATAGAAACTTTTTTAAACGGCATACATAGATTGTAATTTTCTTTATATAAATATGACCCGAATTCATCAACTCGGATCCACTTTACCTGATCTCTAAAAGCAACGTTTTCATTTTGGACATTTTTCTTGTTTTGTAGCAGATTAAGCTGTTTTGGTAGGTTTTTCAAATCCCGAAAATGATTTCTCATATCAGTAGCGTGATTTCTTCTCGAAGCAGCTTTAATTACGTTTCGATATTGGTCGGGTAGATATATCGTTTCGCATTTCCTCAACTTTTTTTCTATTTGACCGAAGTCACGGTCAGAATCTAAATACGAGTGTCCTACTTCGAGAAATTTATGACCAGTAACAGAAAATATGCCTTTTATAATCAAATACTGATTGAAACATATTGTTTGAAAGTTTTTATTTTGACCGGCACAAGAGTCAGTCACTTGTAAAAATCAAGAGTTGCTACTCTCAACACTTTAAATGTGTAAAGGTTTGTTTTGTATTTTTTTTTTAAATTAATAGTAGCATTGTAGAATCGGGAAATTAAAAATGATTTTTTTCATGTTAATTTTAACCCTGACATTAGTTTCTCACACAACGCATATAAACAATACTGGAATTGTACGTACCAGAATAATCATCGCCGTCTGAATCTTGTAGGTTAGAATTAACTCCACTCATTGTATTTTTGTTGTTAAATTCATTATTGAAATAATTATTTCGCTCAAGTGCCTTTAAAACCATTAATTTGCCTCTTGACATAGCCATTTTTAAAATAACAACGTATGCTTAATACTATAACACAAAAATATTGCTGGAGGAATATAGCCCGTGTAAGAAAACTTTTGTATTCGTTGCAATGGATCAAGGCGTCACGTGCACATGATACAATATCTGGCAAGAGGTTATATTCCGTTTTGTACCGGCTATGTGCACATAACACCATCTTCCGTTAGTATTATTCTTAAAGTCGATGTACATAACACCTTCATCTACTAGTATCTTCCAAAATATAGTCAACTAGTAACTGAATAACGGGAGTATGATAGAAGAAGGTTATACCACTTTCCTTCACTGAATATCTCAAAATTTAAAAAATTGTTACATAACACCTTCATCCACTCGCCCCTTCAATTGTAGATGCATGCATAATGCGTAACCCCTCTTATAGAAATATCCATATTTAAGCCATTTTGGCCTAATAATTGAGACATTATTTTCAAATTCATCAATATTTTCCTTTATAGGGTCTTCAGCGCAGAAATTGCTTTAATATTTTTGGTCCAGCTTGAAAAACACGTCTGGAATGTAATCAAGAGGACATCGGTCTACACAGTAAAAAGAATTACGATAACATCCTGGGTATTTTTTACGCATGGAATATTACTGTAAATTTGCAAGTGGGCATGTAAATTTACAGTTTCATACTTACAGCATTTGGATATAAAAATACAGCAATTTTTGTAATGTTTCCGATTAAAATTCCAGTTATCTTACTGCAGAATTACTATATAGTAGCTATGTAACTTTTTTACATTCTGTAGATGTAATATTTCTTATCAGTGTTTCACGAAATTTATGCTTAGCAACAGGTAAGGATTTACAGAAATATCTTCTGCTGGTTTCACAGCGCTGTGGTTGTGTTTGCGCACGACGTTTTGCTGTTAATACTATCAACTTTTTCCGAACGTTTAACACAGATAACGAACGTCATTTGCGAATACAACCGGCATATCCTCAGAAGACATTTCTGCAAAAACAATAGCACAATCGTCACATAACAAAAATACGAGAAAATAAAGTTTTAAAAAAGTTTATTAACAATGATATTATATTACCTAAATAAACAGAAAGAAATATAAAAATAATACCAGCTCTAGTTTATTTTCACAGCATTACATACATACAGAGAACCACTGCTAAATACTATAGTAGAGAGTGACGTGTGGGTAACGTTGCTTAGCTTACAGCGATGGGAGTAGTGAGTGGGGCGTATGCAGTAAAAGGTCAAACCAATCACGTTACCCAACGTCACTGTGTATCATTCAAGCTGTGGTTATCTTTTGCTCTTATTTTTTCTTCTTATCTTATTATAAAATGTACCTAAGACGGCGATGGCTCCGCTAAGTACAGACAATATTGCATAAAATGGACAGATAACATGTTATCAATGACATTGAATATTTTCTAGTTTGTCTTTTAGCAGACTCATCGCGTTTTCTTACTAAAAACTTTATAAACAAACAATATTTTCTAGTAACGGTATAACATTTCCATTAAACTTACGTTTCAAATATTGCATTTAAGAATAAAACAAATCTATTTTTGTGCGAGCTTATTTATGAAGCCAATAATTCTTTGCATAGATTTTTTACACATGATTTCTTTCTTGCTGCTGGATATATTTTCACAACATAGGCTTGCATAAATTCCATCGTTAAGGATATTCCTTTTGGATACTGCACATTCAATACGAAGTATAAAACAAACCATATACAAATTGCTGTTAAAATATCAGCAGTTAATGCCACCGATATTTTTTCAGAATAGAGGTGGTAAATACTTTTCTCTGTAACTAAAAAATAAAGGGTTGACCATTTTAATTGCATGAGTATTACTACTAAAACTATATGCTGCGCATCTAGGAGTTGAGGAAGGTGGTTTCTTGAAGTCGGTCCCCTTTTTATCATTTTTGTTTTCGCTTTTCCTATTTCTATTCCCACTAAAATAATTACAAAAAAAATGTCGATAGAATTTGATTTATTTTGAAATCTAGAGTTAAAAGTTTGTTAGTTTATGAACTATACATACAGAGGGTTATTACATAACAAAATGTCGCGGGAAATCTTCAATAACTTGTGTAGCATTTAACGAACAATATGGACATAACAAAAATAAGAATGTAGAAGGAAAACGTACGTATATATATTATTAGGATAACTTTCTAACTACTTACCAATTTCTACAATACAAGGAAATGCCGTTTTTAACTCCTCTGGGATACGTTCTATTTGAGTTCCCTAAAAAATATTTCTTTTTATTATAATTATTAATATTAATAAGTATATTATGTACCTGTGACGTTACTATATGATTTCTATGTCTTCTTTAAATTTGCTATATCTTCTGTACTAACAATCTTCTTACTTAATGCAAATTCTGTTATTTTATTAGGTCTTTCTTTTAATCCAGATGGCAGATCTTTTATATTTTTATTTGTTAATTCATTAAAGTGCCACGTAAGTGACTGAGGGTTAAATATTATTGGATGCTCCTGACGTATGTCATGAACGGTTGGAGGATTTTCAATGTTGTTTGAAAACCTGCAGTGTTCTGAGCATGAATTTTCCAAATAGTTGTAAAACTTCTCTGGTAATTCGTTTTCGTTGCATATCTCATTAAAAATATTTGATGCTTGTGTATCTACATGTGGCGGTACCCAGTGTAAACAGCCGGTAATTTACCTTCCGTTTGAGTAATTTGTGCGGTGTTGGATAACCATAGTGCTTACTGTATTATGTGACGCCTATGTGTTAGTTTTAAGTATTTTAATTCATTTAAGACTTCTCAGATAAACACTTTTCTCACTATTATATAACCTTTAGATAACCCTTAATTTGTGTGCATCAAATTTATGTATTTGTTTTCTAATATTATTTAGCTGCTTCATTTCTCACCTAATATTTTCTCATATAGACGACATATATTCTCAACTATAACCAAACTTATATCCTTTTCAAATCTTTCTTAGTCTTCAAATGTAAATTTTATCATGTGTTATATTCAATTCTTTGTCTAATTCTAAGAGCACGATCTCGTATCGTCGAAGTTTGGACCAAAGTAGCCCGATTTCAGATTTTGTCAACCGTAACTAATTAATTAATTGCTTACCCTAAGGGGCCTGAGGGCACGCATAGGAACTTCTACGATAATGAATTCCTAGCCTGAGAAATTATCGTATGTATCAGTACCAGTTTAAAAACAAAGTTCAATAGAAAAATCAGGCAGTGAGTAGAGTGCTAACAGTCAACATCTAACAACCAATTTCAAACCGTTGTCAGTGAATCTTCTTTAAAATTAAAATAAAGTTATTTTAAGCGAGCTTACAGTTTTTATTATTAAACAAATCAATTCGTCGGGCTAAAGACAGCAGTGTGGAACTCAACAGCGGGACGGCAGGTACCGTATTTTCTCTTTTGTGAGATCTCTGAAGATAAGTAGCTCGTTCCGCCAGTTCCCCTTTTTAGTGCGTTTAAATCAAAATTAAAAAAAAAAACACGCGTTTCTTGGCCGTTCTTTTTTATTGTGAGACACGAGATAGCGTTCCGAGCCGCTAATGTGTCATACACTGTCGGACGCGTTTTCCGACGAGGAATCCATTGCTGACACTGCCGTATCGCCATCGGTAACCGCTTTGGAGATATCGTCAAAAAACGTAAATTTTGATCGAAAATTCTAACAAATATCGGTAGAAAATCACGTAAACGTTGAGATAACCCCAACATGTTATATACCAAAATGAGCGTCTCTTCGATAGGAATCGAATGACACTCCGTCCTCCTAGCATTTACCGTTCTCGAGATATGGGCGTTTAAAGTTCGAAAATTAAAATCGACCTTACGGCCGACGCGGCGCCCATGAGATGACCTTTAGAAGCGTCTTTTAACGAGGAATCGAATGGCGAAAAGCGCAATCCGCTATCTCTAACCGTTTCCGAGTGATTCGAAAACCTAAATTCGATATCTTTTACCGTTTACGAGATATTCGCAAAAATGTGCTGAAAATGGTTAAATTTCCTTCTTTTTCACCCCTAAATCGTTAGTTTGTGGGCAAACTACCGCTCCGATTTTATGTATTCTAGTGCCATGCGCACTGTTCGTGTGGTCACTCCGAATATTTTGCGACCAAGCCGAACACTCTAGCTACTGTCGTTTCGGAGTTTAAAAAAAAAACAGAAAAAACACGCGTTTCTTGGCAATTTTTCTTATTGTGAGACACGCGGGTTCCGACAAGGATTCCATTGCTGACAGCGCCGCACCGCTATCGGTAACCGTTTTGGAGATATCGTCAAAAAACGTAAATTTATTTAAAACGCTACAATTTCTAGCGATTGCTATCGCTCCAGAAATATAAGGGGCGGCGTAAATGCACGCTACCTTAGCTATCGGTATCTGTTTACGTGACATTTAACCTTAAAGATAGTAGCAATGGAACGAGTGTTAATGGTATCTATTAGAAGAAACTGCCTTGGGCGCTATTCTTGAAACCGAGCGAATAATTTCGTATACGTACAAGTCCGAGTGGCCTAAATTCGTATACGAAACAAAATCGGTATTCTTGAACGACAGTCGAGAAAAGGTTCGAAGATCTGAATGGAAAACGTACCTGCGTTACTTGAATCTACAAATCGGACGTCGTAAACCAATAAACTTGCAGCGAGGGTTCTTTTAAAATTCGAAAATAAGGAAAACATGTGGCGTATACGTGCCTATAACGAAATTTTGAATGTTTTAAATAGACCTATTTAGTTCGTTTCCTTCATTTGCTTTCAGTCAATCGCGAAGAATTGTGGGTTACTATTATTTGTTGCTAAAATGGAAAATAAGAAACGTAGCGGTAATATATCACAAGAACAAAAATCCACATTGGTCAATTTTCTAAATAACCACCCGGAATTGTTAAGTGGAAAATTTACCAATGAATTTACTTACAAAACTGCTCAACAATTGTGGAAAAATATAACTGATCAATTAAATAGTATTCCGGGAGCAAACAAAGATTGGCGCCATTGGAGAAAGGTAAAATATATGTTTAATGAATAAATATTAGCAATAGTGGTAATAGTTGGTGATATTTTTAGACATGGCAAGATATAAGAACGGCCACTAAATTAAAATGTAGTAAACATAATAAAGAAATTAATAAAACAGGAGGAGGACAACTTGATCCATCATTACAAGTATCTGAAATGGACTCGCAAATACTAAATTTAATAAAACCTGTATGCACAAATGGACATAACAATATTTTGGAATCACAAGTTTGTTTTGTAAGTATTCATTAAATATTGAGCTTAAGTATGGTAAGGTAATTAATTTTAATTTATAGAATTTTGATGATTCCTTTGAGAAAGAGGTACAACCACACTTAGAACAAAGAATTGAGAATCAAATGAAGTACCAGCAGGCACAAGTAATGACCATATAGAAAATACACCACACAAATCAAGCAGCAATATTTTTAAATCAGGTATTTTTTTGTGGTTTCAGTACTGGTTTTAAATACTGAAGATAAATGTGTTTTAGCTTCTACTAGGTCTAAAAGTGTTTACCGTGCATCAGACGCTGCTTTCAACGCTGGCTCGTACAGCAGAAGCAAAGTTGGCGAAAAATTAAATACGCAACCGCAAAATAGCACTGTTGGAAAGGATTGTAGTTTCAAAAGAAAAAAAGAACCTTTTACTAAATGAGCAAAATAAAATATTAAAAGAACAGGTCCAAGTTCTAAGTGAAATAAAGGATGTTATAAATGAGATTTTGTTGTAAAAGTTGTATACATTTATTAGTTATTAAAGGAACTAATGATAATAATTTCTAATAACTCGTTCACGTAATCTTCTGCCTTCAACTAAGTTTGGATCAACCCTACCTTGAACATTTATTTCTACATTTGGCCGAGGTGCTAATACACCCAAATCAATGTCGTTGAGTATATCATCAGCTGGCATCGGAATATTGTTTTGTATACACATATTGTGCAATACAACACATGCATTTATTATTTTAGAGCATGTCTGTGGATCATAATGAAGTACTCGATGTTTTAGTAAACAACGAAATCTCATTTTCAAAACTCCATTGCATCTTTCAATTAAACATCGGGTTCGCTTATGAGCAATGTAAAATGCTGGTTCTGGTGTACCTGGTTGTGGATCGTCTGGTAAAGGTGTTAAAAGCCATGGTCTCAATGGATAACCAGAGTCACCTGCAATGTGCTTTATGTTATATACTTCAGAAAACAATTCATGTTGCCATACCTAACAAATAAAATGAATTATTTCTTCGTCTATGCAATTCAACGAGAAATCGTTGTGCTTCAGAATTTCTCCAGATGTATGCATCGTTTGTGGCTTCCTGGGAATCTTGAGTTCACATTAATTATTTTTAAGTTTGGGTCACATATCTGAAATGATGCCATTAGTATCCTGTATTTCTTATTCAACGTAAAACAAACCAATTGCACATTGATAGAATGATATTTTTTCCTATTGACATATATCATTTCTGGATATTCTGGATCATTTATTTTTGGAGGAAATATTGCTATGTGTGTGCAATCAATACAGCCAATCACTCCAGGAAAATTATGCTTTCCATAGAATCTAAATGGGAATAATATTTTCATATACTAGCATAGTGTTTGATAAAATACCTACTCATTACGAATGTGTTCTAGTTCTTGCATAGTTCGTGGGAAATGAACATATTTATTAAAAACATCAGGCCTATTTAAAACATCCACAACATCATGAATAGCTCTGGAAACAGATGACTGACTTACAGCTGTAAAAATATTGCACGCAGCATCCATTTGATAGCTTCCACTGGCAAAAAAGCGAAGTGCAATCAACACCTACAAAAATTTACTAACATTATCTATAATTTCTACTGAACATATGTTACACCTACCTTTGTTCTTACATCTAAAGCAGACCTTCGGGTACCACATACAATATAATTTGTCACTATATTGACTAAGTTTTGTACTAAATCTTTCGATAAACGAAATAGTCTTATAAAATGTTCATCAGTCAAGTCTACAAATGAGTTTTTTCTCTCGTGGAAAATATTTCTTCGTCGGTTTCCTACTGCTTCCGCATTTTCCAAAACTTCAATAGCTAACAAATGAGCAATTTCATCAAAATTTGCCATTTTAAACCACTTGGAAAGTTAAGATTAGCTAGCGATCAACCGACAGTACAAGCGAAAATTGAAATTGAAGGAAGATTCGGGCGATTCGAGTACCTATTAACCGCACGATGTATTTCAAGTTCGTATTCGAATAGCGATTTTCGTTTCGTGCGGTTTAGGAAATACCGAATTTGCTTTCGTATACGAAAACGGTCACTTATTCGTATACGAAAGATTTCCAGAATAGCGCCCCTGAACTCGAACAGCCCAATCCGAGCGCGAACAGGCCATCTCTGTGAAATTTTCGCATAAAAATATATTATTACTATTATTGGAAGAATGCAGACTAAAGAAAGAAACATTTCGTGATAAAACCAAAGATCAGAAGATCAAACACCAACATATGTAAAGAAGCGGAAATGAAAGGAACCCGAATAGGTAAATAGTATTTTAGTAAAAAATATTAGAAGTTATTGAAGATTCAAATACAGTACAAAAAAAACGAAATTACTAGATTTTTTTTTGTGTTTACATATGTTGTGATATAAAATTATTTTAAAAACATACTCCCCCCGTTGAACATGCTTTGTTCAACATGCAAAAAATGAAACAATAAAAAATCACTCATAATTAAGTACATAACACAATAGGAGATAACTATGATATGCATAGAAATAAAATTTTCACTTTGTAATGCTCTTGTCCGTGGGTAACACACAAATTTTCGTAACTGGTCGTTTGAGAACACCTTTTGCTGTTTTTAATTGAATTTCTTCTAGTGTACATCTGTTTTGTCCTCACCCGACTCTGTAGTTTAGTTTTATTTCCTAAGTATAGTTCCGTTTAGTTAAGTTTCCATCGGTGTTATTTTATTGCTTAAGTGTTCAAGTTTACTTTAATAGTAGGGTTCTCTTTATTACTTTACTGTTATTGAATCGCAGGGATTGTGAATCATAGTTTAAATGTTCAAAGGTTGCATTTGTCACGTTTCTGTAATACCCTAATATAATTGTAACCTTGTAATAAGTTCAGTGTATTTGCTTATACCTCGGTCTTCCATATTTAAATTTAAGGTTTAAGGTATATTATCCTAATAAATTACAAATTTTTGTTAGAAATTGCCCAGTGTAGCCCTATTAGGGATAATAGTTGAATAGTCCGCTATCTCCTCATCGGTTACACCTTATACTTTCACAATTTTGTATCTTTGCTACTCCCTCCATTTTTCATCCCCCAATACTGTACATTAATTTTTATTAGCATACGTGTCCTAGGAAGAAACATTTTTGTTCATAAACCAGTTCTATCCCGACACTTTAAGCAACAACACATTTGTAAATGTATCTTAGTATGTAAATATATAAAAATACAAGAAGAAATTTTGTGCGTTTTTTATTTAAATACAACAACGAAGAAGTGGCAAACTCCAACACCAACACAATCACAAAAAACTACACCTGTGTTGGATGTGGAGATCATACAATCTATACTATCGGTACGTATTAGCTTCCGAAACAAGTATTAGTATAAAATTAGTGCAATCTTTCTGTTCTCCAATGTGAACGTCGAGTCGAATGTGCGCGGTCGTTTTTAAACTTATGTGAGGACGGCCCAAAGCCGATTTTGGAGTCCATTGTCACAGGGGATGACACAATGGTTCTGTTTTACGATCCTCTATCGAAAAGGAAGTCCATTGAATGGCGGCGTCCTTATGAACCTCGTCCCAGAAAGGCGAAAGTCGTACAATCAACGAAAAAAGGTGATGGCCACAATATTTTGAGATTGTAAGAGCATTTTGCTAATTCACTTTAAAGAGCGCAATACCACTCTGAACCGCATATACAGGGTTCGGCAAAATAATCTCCCACATTTTGCACCGCCAATGTGCCTGAATCACTAAAGAGAGGGGGAGCTTAGCGTAGTCGGTTGCTAGCTCGCGCCACAGTGTATACCCTATCCAGTAGTTTCACTAAGTGTCCGCCTTTGATGTTTTATCTATCAATTGTAATCTGTCTTTACTTTTGTGTCGTGTCCGGGCTTTGTGTGTGTGTCAGAATAAAAACTAAGAGAAACGACCAAAGAATTTTTTTTGCAACATCATGGTTAAACTAAAACGGTCACAGTTCAATATGAATATCTTCAGAGAAATGTCGGTCAGCGTAAACCATGCGCCTCACAGAGACGTTGAAATCCATGTAACTGATGAGAACATTTTCATTAACTATGTAGATAATAGGAGAGAAGCACTTGTATTAGAGAAGAAAAAATGCTGTCCCTGCAGCTACGACATAGGACCATCTCTCTTTGAATTTTTTGAGAAAGAACTGTATATTAAGTTATGTTTTGGTAGAAGAGATGACAAAAATAATTTCTGGAAATTGGTATTTCCATATTGGCAATATCATGAGAGAAATGTGCAGCCTCTCAATATCCCAATAACAACACCATCACCTCCTTTGGTGCCTGCAAATTCCCAAGCATCATCATCTGAAACTTCATCTACGGAATAATTAAACTTGGTGTTATGTGCATGAAATAAATTTACTTTTTTCAGTTCTTAAAAAAAAAAAATCACTTAGGAAACACAAAACTAGTAACATGTTAATTAATAAATAAGGATCACTCCCGGATTCCGAGCCGTTCTCACGAACGCATATCCCGAACTTCTCCCTCCGAAAGGTTTTCAGGGCACTCTTATCACCTCGTATATTACAAGATAGAAACAAGTGTTGATGTTCCTTCCATTACAGCAATGCTTTATTTTCTTGTAAAACAATATACCGAAGACATCAACACTAGTTTCCATCTGATGACCATTGGTATTTTTCAGCACTTTTAATTTTTCTAAGATTTGCGAGTTCACATATAAAAAAATGCCGATCTAGTGGCTGGCGTTGATCGAATGATCATACCGGAAATTGGTGTCGCGACTCACAGTTAATATGAGCTGCAATATTAGAACTTGACATTGTTAAGACAAACGGCAATCGAAAACTAACACCTTTACGTATACAAAGGAATGAAATGGAAATATATAAAGAAGAAAATAATTTAGAATATATTTAATATTATTACACAATTTAAGGAAATTCGCGATGGCGTTTGACGGCTATATTTGCAACAAATAATTGCAAAGTGGGTACGACAGTAACCTATATACTAGAACGGATTGACAATTGACAGAAAATCGCGTCGTTAGTCCATAAAAAGAAATTTCAATGAACAATTAGAGCTAACATAATTTACGCGCTCAATATTAATGGAATTGATAGAAGAAATACTAAAAATAACATAATTTGGTTAATATTAACATATATATTAAAAACCGCAGTAAGTAGCGCTTAAAATTATACATAGGAACAGATAGGAAATATATTCAGTTACAGAGAAATACATACATATTCCTAAAAGTATCTGTTTTAAAAATCGTTAATCGTTTGTTGCTTTGCTTTATAACTTCGTCAGAGTTCACGAATTAAAATTTACTTTCCTGAAAAAAAAAAAAAAACAAATGTCTGGAAACAAATGTGTGGAATCTGTGTCTTTAGTATTTTATTTATTACATACTAATCGTTTTAGCTAATGTGGAACACATTTATACCTCGTATTAGGATTAAAAAACAGACTAAAAATTACATTGAATTTAATGATGATTTTTCTAAAATCAGTTGAAGGAAAACATTAACAATCACAGCAGGATTATCACAAGTAATTACAAATTATTAAGAAAATTATGCTTGCGGAGTAGCTTGGCACAATAATATAGTTCATGGGGGGAATAAGTACAAGAAAAGTTTCAATATCCTTTTCCATTTAAAGACAAATCGCAGTAGCTTGAAAGCATTTGTAGTAAACCAACAAAATAATGAAAATGTAAGAAAGAAATAGTTGTTAACAATTACTGTAAATTAATTGTTAACAACTATTTCTGGTGCTGCAAAATAAAATGTTTTTTTTTCTATAACTGCAGGAATTCTTAAAGTCATCAATGGGTCCATTGATTAAATTGTGTTTCTGTTTATTATATTAGATAATGATAAAATATAATCAGTGGATCTGTCAAGAAGTTTAAGAATTCGTCCTAAGTTGCTTTTCAAAAACTATGCTGACACTTTCTGATTGTAGACTTCTGAAGAGTAGGAGGACAAAACGGAAAGTAAAACATGACATATATTTTCTGACAGTGCAACCATTGAATTATAGCTAAATTGATTTCTAGAAGAATAATCTTTCTATTTTCATGATATTCAAAACTATGATGGGTAAGTATTTGAATGGTTTTATTTCAAACGTTTGGAAAAAGTGCATTTGATAGCGACTTTATTTTTTGCAAATCTAAAATAGTTCTTTTTTCTTTTTAGATGCTACCATGAAAGTAAAAAGGTGAACAGTAAAAGTAAAAAGGAAGAAAACAAAAGTGTGGTTAGAAATAAGAACAAGAAGAAAGTAAGAAAAAATGGCTGAAGAAAATATAAAAATTTACATGTTAAAGGACTCGACAAATTTCGAGGTGTGGAAATTTCAGATTAAAATATTTTTAAAGCTAAACAGGTATTTGACATTGTAAGTGGTGAGAAGCCCTGAGCCACAGATAGTGCTCAAAAAGTCAAATGGGAAAACAAGGATGCAACTGCTCAAAAAATGATAATAACGACCATAGAAAAACCAATATTAACGCATATATTAAATTGCAATAATTCCCAAGAAAAGTACAATAAACTGTGTGCAGTGTACGAAAGAGATACAGAACAGCAAAAATATAGCTTGCTGCAAGAATTTTAGAATTATCAATATAAGAACGGAGTAGAGATGACAAAATATATATCCGATCTTGAGAATTTAGTATATAAACTAAAAGCCTTGAAACAAAACATCGATGAAACGATGTTAATTACCAAAATTCTGTCGACCCTTCCCGAAAACTTCAGATATTTTATAAGTGCGTGGGAGTCAACATCAAAGGAAGAGAAGAACTTAGCAAATCTAACTGCTCGCCTACTTGCAGAAGAAAATAGGTTAAATAACATAGAAAATAATGGTAAACAAGTAGCTTTTAAGACATCAGCGATGAAAAATGTAAGTAACTTTAACCGAAACAATACCAATGATAGAAAATGTTTTAAGTGTGGTCAAGCTGGCCATATTGCCAAACAATGTAAACAAAATGATCTAATGTGCAATATATGTAAGAAGCGGAACCACCAAACTAAAGATTGCTATTTCAGAAACAAAAACAACAACGATAAAACAAAGGAAAAGGTCACGTTTCTAACAGAGCATATTGATGAAAAGAACAGCACTGATTCAACTGGATGGATTTTAGATTCAGGTGCCTCGTCTCATATGGTGAACAATAAAAATTTAATTACAGATTTGCAGGAAAATGTGTCTGAAATTAGTACAGCCAAACAAAATCAAAAAATGCTTTCGGGTGGAAGTTGAAAAATAGTAGAAATGAAGGACTGTACACTTTCAGAAGTAATATATGTGCCACAATTAAGTAAAAATTTACTATCCGTAAATAAAGTAACACAAAATGGTGGTGAGGTAGTCTTTAAAAAGGACAAGGTGCAAGTAAATTAATTAAAAACAACGTGTTTTTTTCCTGTTTTGTATTTTTAATAAACGTTTACAAATAAAGTGTTAGTTTCATCGAACAGTGACGAAGCTCATTTCCATTTATCTGGTTGTGTGAACAAGCAGAATTTTCGCTACTGGGCACCAGAAAATCCGCGGCAGCTCCATGAAAGGCCACTTCACAGCCCACGTGTTACCGTTTGGTGTGCTGTTAGACCGTTTGGCGTTTGGGGACCTTTTTTTTGAAGAAGGAGGCGTGGCGGTTACCGTAACTGCCGATCGATATGTCGACATGCTACGCAATTTTTTGGAACCAAAACTTAGAGAACTTGAACATCCGAATGTGTGGTGTCGACAGGATGGAGCTACGTTTCATACGGCAAGAAGGACAATGGACGTTTTAAGGGAAATGTTTCCAGGACACGTAATCTCGTTACGTGGAAACGTTGGGTGGCCTGCGCGTTCACCCGATCTTGCCCCATGCGACTTTTTCCTTTGGGGCTACCTGAAAGCGAAAGTTTTTCAACACCATCCCCGAACCATTGACGAATTGAAAGCAGCAATACGCCAAGAAATTAGAGGAATAGCCGCCTCGAATTACTGCTCGAGTGATGGAAACTTTCAGGAATCAGCTTCGAATGTGTATCGCAAAAATTGCCGCCACTTGGACTCTGTAAATCGATAACAGTTTCATAATATTTGACGGAATGCTTTAACGTTGAATAAAATGAGTTTCGTATTTTCAAAACGCGGTAAACAAAATTTTCGTCGACGAAGATAATTTTATTTATGTGTTTTCCAAATACACAAGTGATAATGAACATTCGATATGGGTTTGTGAAAATCGAAATGAATGCAGTTGGAAATACCATAAATATCGCGAAAATTGTGCGGGAACATTCTCATGCGGCACAAGCAGCAAGACCAGGCTCTCTTAGAATTTTGGCACGCATTAAGGACAGAGCGCGGAACACACATGAAAATCCTCAACAGATAGCTGCAACTTTTTTGGAAAATGTTCATTCTAATGTGTGCTTCCAAAAAAGGAACGTTCGTCGAAAAGTCATTAAAAGAAAACAAAGGGGAGGGAAGATATTCCTGCAGTGCCTGCCCAACTGGAAAATTAAATTATTCCCGAGGTAAGCATCACACTCCTAACATGCACTTGATAGAATTTAAAATACCTAAACTTACTATCCGTGTCATATTTCTTGAAATTTAATAAAACTCGTTCGTTTGTTATTACAGGCACTTCAGCAAATAAACGTGGATGGCGTTATTGAGCGTTTTCTTTTATTCGATTCTGGAAATGAACTGCTTCCACAACGAATTATAATATTTTCCACACAAGAAAATTTAAATCTTTTACTTAGAAAGCGAACATTGGTATGCAGATGACACCTTCAGTATGTCTCCAAGCCTTTTTCAACAAGTTTATAGTATACATGTAAGCCAGTTTGGTACAGTCTTGCCCGCTATTTACGTGCTTCTGACAAATAAAGATTCAAAAGAATTTCAATAAAGTGCAGTAAAAGTAAAAGACACTGCACATAGGAAGCTTAAAAAGCAAAAAGTGAGCCCTACAGAGCAAGCAATTACCGAACTAAAAGTGCTTTCACAAACGTTTATTCAACCACTTCCTCAGGAAAGTGAATTGATTTGATTGTAGTGATTTGTTTGGGAAAACCGTTGCATGTCAACTATTCTTAAAGGTGCAGCGCTATAATCAACTGCGTTTGTACAATCACATCTAGTGCCGCAACGCCTGAACGTTTCTGTACCAAACCATTCCTACCTAACATCAGACATCTCCAGTCCTGCAAGCTCTTCAACCAGTTTGCCAATAAGCACAATAAGCTGTCCGAAGCTCTATTAAAATTGTCTCTATATGTTGTGATACATACATCATCCAACCATAGTAGATGTAATTGTTATTTTATCTACACAGGTGTCCCATTCAAGCGGGTCTTTGAAAAAAAAACAGCTCTTTTTTTTGGATTTTCGGGAAAACAGTGATAAACATTCGCAAATAAACAGTCTGACTAAACGACAAATCTGCGGCCTTGGTTTGGATCTAAACAACCAAAAAAACTGTGAAATAAATAAAAAAATACGAAGGCAACCATGGTCCTCTCAACAGAAAAAGTAATAGCAAATAACTTTAAAATCCGTACTAAGAAGAAACAGCCACCAAAACGACTAGAAGTCGAAGATCTTGTGGAACGTTATCTAGATTTATTTAAAGACCGTAAATAGACATCCATTAAAGCGGTGGTATATAATATATACACTGGTAAAGTGAAGATTTAATTTAAAATAAAAAAATACGATTTAACCAGTTTCATCCCAGTGGTGCGTTTGGGGACTACATTATCATATAATAACATTTCATCATATATAACATTTTGTTTCCAACACTAAGCGGTATTAATATTTCTTTTTCATCAAGTTTTATTTTCGCTTAAAATAACATAACAAATCAGTTAGTAACACGGGGTTAATCAATAATGAAAAAACATTATTTGCAAATGAGATTTACAATTTTTGTTTATGTACGCGTAATAGTTTTTGGTATACCGTTATTAAGCATGAATTATTTTTCTATTAGAATGAATAATAACAAAATTTTTACAACAAATATTTGAGTGGTACATTTCTGCACCACTGGTGTGATCCAATATTTTTGAAACACATTGCAATACGATTTCGATATGTAATATAAGAATTAGATTACGCATATACGTTATTATCATAGCTTTTATTTCTTATTTTATTTTCATTACTACTATTTATATATTTTTACCGAATAACCATAACGTAGTTCTAAGTAAATTTGTGTGTTTTAAAATACATATTTCAAGTTCGGTATGTAGCAAACGATCCCACGATCAACCCCACATTGAGTGCCAAAAAATAAATAAACAAAAGATAAGTAAGGAATGTTAAGAGCGGTCTTCGAAGGGTAGGTCCGTTCAGCACCGTCATACTAGTATTAGTATGGGTTGTGTGTGCAAGTTGATTGTGATATTATTGCGGTGTTCGTGTTCAACAATGTCTTTTAGAAAGTTTTTAACACAAGGAAATGCAAGCTGCTTTAGAAGAAATTGTTGAGGAGCTGGAGGAGGATAGAAATGAAGGGGTAAGTGAATTCACAAATAATAATAAATAAGTAAACGGTTTATATTTTATCGCTTGCTTATGCCGTATGTTTAGTCCCTTTAATTTTTATATTAAATTTCCTGTTATAGATATTGTTGACGCTGTTTACATTCCACCATAAGTTGACCACCTTACGGACGAGGAGAACATTGATGAAGATCATTACGCCTCGGACAAAGAGCCCACGGAAGTAGCTGGCACCTGAATTACATGTGGCAAATCAGCGCAATCTAGATGTAAGTTAGGATGATTGGAGTTCTTCTGACGATGAAGATTTGGCTTCAAGAAAGTAACGTTTAACTCCGTCGACCTCAAGTTCCACTTTGCCTGCGTCAGAATGGATAAAGGAGGAGATCGTCTACACCCATTCATCTGTCTCTAGCGAAGCTATTGATAAAGAACGAATCAAAGTAGAACTTTCCGGCTAGACACTATTAGAAGCTTTTTTTTCATTTCTTTGACGACGAAGTGTTAAATATGCTCATAGAATATTCCATAAAATATGCTTACGACAATAATCGCTTTGATTTTCTCCTAGAAAGACATGAATAGTTAAACTTTATCGGCACATTATTATTTGCGGAATATCATTCAGTCCCACAAATATTTCCCTATATTGGTAAATGATGAGGACAAGGGAATCGATTTGATAAAAAAAAGTGTATGAGCAGAAATACGTTTCAAAATATAAAGCAAAATTTACATTGTTCAGATAACAATAACTTAAACAAAAGTGATAAATTTGCTAAACTAAGACCATATTTAGATATATACGATAAAAAAAAAATTACAGGGAATATTTACTAACAACCTTTCAATTGATGAACAAATGGTGCCATATTTTTGGTAGGCATTCTTGCAAAATGTTTATCAAAACCAGTAAGGTTTGGCTTCAAGATTTGATGCCTCTGTTCCTCTGATGGATATTTGTTTTATTCATTACCGTATGCAGGGTCTAGTGATAGGAAACATTCTGAGTTAGGTCTTGGTGGCAATGTTGTTATGAATTTACTTTCCGTCGTTAACAATCCAGTTTCACATGACATTTTTTTTTGATAATTATTTTTCACCCTACAAATTATTAATATATTTAAAAAATAAAGGTTTCTTCGTCACAGGTACTATCAGAGAAAACAGAAAACAGAACTCTCCACTAGAACATTCAAAAATATTTTTTGAACGTCAGAGAGGTTCCTATGAGTCTGCATATGACTCTAATACCAAAATTTCTCTTGTGCGCTGGAACGACAATTCTACCGTTACCATTTGCAGCAATGCTACAAATGTATAGCAAATAAATCGCGTGAAACGATATAATAGGAAAGAGAAAAAGGACACATATGTATTGGTGAATATAATAAGTATAGGGGTGGAGTTGATCTACATGATAATAGAATTGCAAGCTATAGATGCAGAGAAAAAGTGGTGGTGGCCTGTCTTTCGTAAATTGTTTGGATGGTACAATTATTAACGCCTAGAAGTTGTATAACATCGCCAACGATACTAAAATATCACAACTAGATTTTAAACCGTATATAGCTTTACGTCTTCTAAAAACCGAAAAAACCTACATCTCACGAAATGTTTCTCAAACAATTAAGGAATTTCACTACGATCAGCATGAGAGAGTCTATATGGTGTTAAATCTTCTTTTATCACCGCTTTACTTCCCTTTAATTTGCGTCTGTTCTTAAGAATATTCTTGTTTATTATCCTATTAGTAAAACGCACCATAATCGGTCTAACGCCATCTTCTTTAGCCTTAAGGCGATATATAACATCAATATCCGTAAGGTTCAATTCAATATGTAATTTGTTACGGCATAGGTTAATAAAAACTTTACAGACATCTTCCTGCGGCTCTTCCCTCACACCGAAAACTCGCAGGTTATTCAGCCTTGTATATTGTTCCAAATGTTCGATTTTGTCGTTTGCTTCTCGAAGTTGGACCTTCAACTGTTCTACCTCTTTTACTAACGCATTGGTTTGAGTTTTCAATGCAGGCGATAAGCGTTCACAAATTTTTGCAATAAAATCATCAGAGGTACATATTTTTTCAAGTATTCTTTCTGCTATAAGATGTTCGTCTAGGAGAGCTCCGGTATGCTTACATCTTAATTTGTATTCAGCCATCTTTATTAAATAAATACAGATAATTAAAGAGGAGCAGATCAACGCCCGACTACACTCTACAAGCGTACATGGAATCCGAAAAATATAAAGGAGTATTACTTTTGAACACAATTGGTGATAAACCATTAAAAATATACAATAATTTCAAATGGAATCTGGAAGAAGACAAACAAATATATACTAAGATTAAACAGAAATTTTCGGATTACTTTGCACCTACATCAAATGAAACTTATGGACGCTATATTTTCCTAACAAGAGATAAAAAATCCAACCAAACAGTGGATGAGTATGTAACCGAACTTCGTCATTGAAGCAGCACATGCGGATATGGAGAAGTAACCGATACCTTAATACGGGATAAATTGTTACATGGTATAAAGAATAAATCTAAAAAAAAGTTAAATTATTAAAAACAAAAGACTTAGATCTACAAAAAGCCATTGAAATTTTGTAAAATAGCAGAAGTCACAAAAGATCAGTTAGAGATCATTTCTAATGAAACCCCTGTGCAAGATGTGATGGTTATTCAGAAGGATGGAAGATATGTAGGCAGAAACAATGGCAGAAAGGTCAAATGAGTTGATGAAGCGCAGGCATCATCGTCCAGAACGAAAGCGCAACAGAAAATGTCAAAGAAGTATATGGCGGAACACCGAACATAAAACACCAATCGTCATTCTATGGGAACACATCAAAAATATGGTTTCAACCATGCGAGAAATAATTGCAAAGTGTATGGAAAACGTTGTGGAATATGCGGAATGTTTAATCACTTTGCTCGAATATGTGGGAATACTGGTAAAACGGTATATAACCTAGAAATTGTGGAAGATTTATTTATAGGAACTTTAAGTGTTAATACTCTTGCTAGCGGATGGTTAATTAATATTAATGTAAAAGGTAAAATGAAACATCAAAGAAAATTACCTAAATACCGATAGACTATGCCACCAGGCGGAGCTCATGGTGCCAGATTAGCAAGAACAATGTGTTATGTTTGAATTTATATATTTGTTAAATTGATAGATATCACATGAAGTTTCGTAAATATAACGATTATACATGTATTAGTAGGTTGTTTAGTAAAAACAATTACGACAGTCATGTTTTTGTAAACAAGTCAGTTATTGTGAAGGTTAGATAAGAGTAATAAAACTCGTTCTTTCGTTCATCTAATATTTATTATTTGATTACTAGTTTCGGCTTTTTAAAAAGCCATCTTCAGATCACTGGAAATGCAAATGATTAATCGATTAGCATAAATAATTGTGTTAATTTTTTTTTATAAAATATAGAACTGAAGAAATTAAAACTAGCAGATGCAAAAATATATAAGTCTACAATCACAAACGACATTTTAAAAATTATGTATTAAAAGTGTACTTACACGTCAAAAAAAGGTAAAATTGTCGATTATCAAAATAAAAAACACCAAACATGAAAATAAAATTAACCGGACACCAACAATTATACAAATAAATTAAATATAAAATTTAAGTATAAGAAAAACCAAAACTTTTACACAGAATGACAATGATACAAATGATTCAAACATATGAAAACCGTGTCTAATGTATTTATTGTAAACTGAACTGCGAAAATTGTTTAAAAATTTTTTTAGTATGTGTGAATGTGTGTGTGTGTTTTGTGTATGTGTGTGTGTGTTTTGTGTATGTGTGTGTAAAAGTTATTCAGGTTGTCTAAATATGGGATGTTAGTGTTGTGTTAATCTGGTTGTCAAATCCAAATAATTGAAGATTGGTTTAATATTATAATCCATTTGTTCATTTAAAAGGTGTATGATGTATGTCTTCTAACACCGATAACAAAGACAAGCAAGTACAAGTAACATCAGGAGTGTCCAAGGTTCCATTCTTAGACCAATACTGTGGAATATTATTTTTGTCTTTCGACTTAAACTAACAGACTCCTCCAGCTTAGGAGTGCATGCTAATGACCTGGCCATACTGATCTCTGCAGATGATGAATACACACTCATGAGAAAAGCAAATGAAAATATGAGTAGAATTAATGCATGGATGTGTAAGAACAACCTCCAACTAGCCCCGGAGAAAACAGAAGCCATAATTCTTAAAGGCAGCTGGCACAGAGAACACGTCTTCTTTAGTAGCTCTAATGTAATGGTCACGCCCAAGAAGAACTTAAAATACCTCGGCGTTATCCTGGATAAACGTCTGTATTTTGGTGAACATGTTAAATATACATGTAAAAATGCAGCAGAAGTGCATTATGTGGTGTTACGCACTCCATCCTGCTTTATGGAGCACCGGTTTGGGTAACAGCGTTGAATAAGAAAGTATACCGAAACATGCTTGAGAGGGAGCAAAGACGAACGCTGTTGAGGGTGGCATCGGCTTTCCGAACGACCTCTTCCTCTCCTTACGAGTTGTCACAGGAATTGCGCCTATCGATCTACTTGTATATGGGAGAATGTATACACATAAACATGGCGGAGTAGAGGCCAAGGATGAGGCTGGAAAGAAACATCCTGAATAGATGGCAAATGAGATGGATGGAGAACCGAAGCAAGGCAGAGTGGACCAAGGTATTAATACCAAATATCGAGACATGGTCGAAGTGTCCTTTCCGGAAAGTAAATTACTATCTAACACAGGCACTCACCGGGCATGGTGTCTTCAGGGCATACGCTTTAAGATTTGGGAACAGTACCACAAACAAATGCAATAGTGCATGAAATACCGCGGAACCAACAAAATTTGTCAAATTAGAAGGATGCAGGGAAGACGTTTTCAAACGTACGAGAGACTGGGAAGAAAGTTGGTCCCCGACAATCTAACAACAACGATCATGGGGAAAAAGAGGTTATTGGAATGAAGTTGTCTCTCTAATAACGGACATTATGAGATCAAAAGAGAGTGAGGAAAGGGAAAGACAGGCCGGTCGCGACCTTGGACATTTGTTTGAGACAGTAGACGCATGAATACCGCTGGCATGTCGAAAATGTCAGAGCGGTTCCGAGTGTCAGAAGTCACTGCTCCTTGAATCACACCGAATTTAACAAAAGCGCCACAATATGCATTTTCGGACAAGAAATAAATTTCTAGCGTATTTATTAGCTATACCGCATAATAAAACGATACTACAAAAATTATGTATCTCTGCCTTTAAATGAATAATAGGGATATTTCTCCCAGAAAAATTTCTTCCCCAGCAGGACTTCGAACATCCTCCCCACTGCCGGGGGGTGCTTTACCAATTAGCCTATTAGAGGACGAAGTTGAGCGCATCTCACCGAAACTAGTCGATATTAGATCTTTAAAGGCCGGCAGTACGGCAAATATGCGAAGAATGAAGAAATCTTTGATGATTACGAATGTTTTACAATGGCTTATAGTAATCATCAGCCGACGTCTCGTCTGTCTGACCGTATGACGTCTAAACAAAATGTAAAAACAAATACATACATAGTTGAATGGATCTACGTAGTCATAGAAGAATCTAAAATTGTCACGTTATGCGATTTGTGCGTGACATTAAAATGAAATAAAAAATGTTTAGATTAAAGAAACGGAATGAGATTGCTAGGTCCAAAGATACAATAACAAAGATTGTTGACTAGAACCCCTTACTCAACAGTTTTGTTTTTAAAATATACATACTACACGCGCATTGAATCGTCCATGCCTAAAGTATAGGACATAAATATCAAATTATGTATTTACTAAAGGCCGCTTTTTTATGTCGCACTGCGTTGAGCGCCTGAAATCGTCTTGAATTTATTTTCCAACGATGCCTTTTCTATATGTCTGTGTATGATCTATATCAACAAGTAAAAATTTGTTTATTAAACTCAATATATATGTATGTCTTAAAAACCCTTAGACCTTACACTATAAACATTTTAATATTGACTACACATAATAAATCTTACTTTTACGGCAATCCCGCGGGGGTTGGCGCGTGCCCCAAGTTTATAAATAGTAGTCAGCCGCAATTTCTGCCCCATTTAAAATTTGAAATGGTGTTTAAACTCTCGTGCAGTACCTAATATTATCTCTTTGATTACTACTAAATAATAATGGATAGTGGTAGTGGGAAGTGAATCTGTGGCAGGCCCTAGTCAGCCCAAGAAATCAAAATATGCCCAAAATTACAAAGAAGAATGGGAGAATATACAAGAATTTAAGGGATGGCTCAGCAGAAGCGACAAAGGAAAAACTTTTGCTAGGTGTAAAAGTTATGACAAAGCTATTAATATTTCCAGTGGTAAAGACGTTCTAATTAAACATAAAAATTCAAAATTTCATTGCGAGAAATTAAAAATAATAAGTGAGTCAGCGAAAAATAAGAGATTTTAGCGTAAATTTATCTGACACAAGGCAACTGAAAGAAAATCATTGCTGAAGGTAAAATACACAATATATACATATATAAATTCTGGTAATCTGTGGCTATACTTTTCAGCTGAAATACGATTGTCAGCTTTTATAGCGGAACACAATCTTCCATTTTTGATAATGGACCATTTACCAAAAGTGATTATGAAAATTTGTCCAGACTCCAAAATTGCACAAGGGTTGGCCTGCGGCAGGAAAAAAACTACAGCTATCGTGCGAAATATATTAGGAGCGAATCGTTCAACAACTTGTGTGAGGATTGGAGAAGTAAATTTTCCCTTATCTATTGACGAATCCACCGACAGAGCAACACAAAAGCATTTATGTCTAGTTGTAAGGTATTTTAAAGATAATGTTATAAAAGATAATTTTCTCGGTCTTATACAGTTAAGCAGTGCAGACGCCAATACGCTGTACGATCATATTAAAAGTTTTTTTTCAATAAATTCAATTCCGTACAAAAACAATATGATTGGATTTGCCGCCGACGGACGGAGCAAACGTAATGATGGAAGCCGTCATTCCGTTAAAACATTGTTGAAAAGCGATATTCCCGATTTATATATAATGAAATGTATATGCCATTCATTTCATTTGTGTGCTTCGTACGCGTGCCAAAAACTTCCTAAACACGTGGAGGATCTTACCAGAGACATTTTTAATTATTTCAGTTCAAGTCCAAAAAGAATTACCGATTTCAAAGAATTTCAATTATTTTGCAACATTAAAATTCACAAGATTCTTCACCCTTCACAAACAAGATGATTATCAGTACATCAAGTTGTACACCGAATATTAGAAGAATTTGGTGCTCTGCAATTGTATTTACAAATGCTGTGGTCGAAGATGATGTTTCGGCTGCAGACAACATCCTTCAAAATTTTAAAAATCCATTAAATAAACTCTTTTTATTATTTCTTGATTATGTTTTACCATATTTTAATAACTTGAATCGCGAAATGCAATCAGAAGCTCCAAAATTACATGTCATGTACAGTAATATCTGCAATATTTTACGTGCACTTGGTGATTGTTTTTTAAAAAGAGAATATATAAGCATAATACCCATTGAAGATATTGATTTTAAAAATCCCAGAAATTTTTTACAGTTGGAGAATTTGGATTCAAACATTGCTGTTTATTTGCAAAAAACGAATCTAAGTACTGAACAAATTACTTTTTTCAAACTGCGCTGCTTGGATTTTTATATCGAAAGTTGCGTACAAATAGTTTCACGGTTTCCCTTAAAAAATAATCCAACCCAAATGTTTAATTTTATCAGTCCTGCAGTAGTTAAAAATAGATCTATAAGTTCAATTGCCAACATCAGGTCACGTTTCCCAAATATAATATCCCTTCAAGAGCTGACAAAATTTAGATTCAGAATGGTGATTACTTCGTAATAATCAGGATTGCCAGACATTTAGTGACGACGTTTGTAAATTTTGGACAAATGTGCAGCAAATTACTGGAGGTGATGGTAGATCGTTATTTCCAATTTTAAGTAAATTTGTACAAAATGTCTTAGGCCTCCACATTCTTCGGCAAATGTGGAAAGAATTTTTTCTGCAATTAACCTGATGAAGACAAAACAAAGGAACAAACTGACAACGGAATCAATTACAGGTCTTTTACATACAAAGGCGTATATAAATCGGGAAAGTTGTTTCAATTTTGCGATTGAAAAAAAATTAATTAAAAATATGAATGACAAATCTTTAAAAAATCTTCCTGAAAGTGAGTAAAAACCTTGAATGTTAGATTCCTTTTTTATAAATTTATTTAGATCATACACGTATTTAGTTTTAGATAGATATTTTATAGATATTGTTGTACAGAGGACATTGTTTTGTTAATACACGAACTTGTTATTTTTTTTTATTATTATTTTAATTATTGACTGGCTCAATAAACCTGTTGTTAAACGAATTGTCTGTTTTTAATTTCCAATTCAAAAGTGTACATGTAATCTACCGAAATCTATGGAATTTTTTCCGAAGGTATCTACCGATTACAGGTCGACGGAACAACACTGGTTCTAAGATGCCAGAGAAGGTCAAGGTGGGGTTTTAGTAGCTCCCGACAGTCCCAGGGCAGCCCGAACCCATGCCCTGAGCCAAGCGGATCCCCCTCCCCTCCAAAATATATATATATAAAATAAAGATATGCGTGAATAAGTTGTGTGTACATTATTTCAGATAAACGAGACTGATAAATAGCAGAAGAATAGTCTTATTGAGTACCGACCCAAACCAAAAAACAAGATTTTATTAATGCTAGAGGCCCCATATAAATGTTTACGGGGAAGCAACAAATTTCTAGTTACGCCACTGGATTCCAGAAAAAAAAGCTAAAACAATTAAACCTGAGTGGGGAATAGGCCGGAGCGACAATGCTTGGATGACTGCTACAATCTTCTCCGAACATATATCTAATGTCTTGTACCCCCTTTTGATACAAAACAAAATCAAGGTCAACATGGAAACAAATACTGCGACAATGGCAAATTGAAAATCCGGGAGAGATTTTGAACAAAGTCAGTTTCGCTACACTTTTGGAACAGGTCGTCAATAGATCAATGATACCAGAAACTGTAAGTAATGACTATACGCTGTGGGTTGTACCCTTTTAATGCTAACGCTGTCGACTACAGCAAATGCTTGGGTAAAACACAGAATTCTTCATTATGATATATAATAATTTTACCAAAATTGTAAGACAAGAGGGTATAAAACAATTTGAGGATATAGATGTAATCGCCAAAGAAGATTATGGGATCTTTCTAAGTTATGGTCGAAAGTAATGTAGAATAAAAATATTAGCGTGATTGAAAAATTCAGATGGCTTCTTCATCAAATGAATCAAGTGATCTCATCGAAACAATTGGAAATTCAGATGTAACGACTCTAAATTCAGAGTTTTTAGATAAGAATAAAAACCTTACTGACAGTTTAGAGGTAGACAATGTAGAATCCGGTAACGAGGCATCGATAATCTTATCAATTGACAGTAATATGAACACCGCTTCAATAGTAACTATTTGCAAAAAAATAATTGAACCTTCTGATACAGACAACAACAATTCGCAACTGGAATTAAAACCTCTTTCGCGGACTACCTTCCATCTCCATATACAGGATGATTCAGGAGGATATGTCAATATTTTAGGTACATATTTAGATACCCAAAATAAACATGAAAGTTTCTATATATGAAAGACGAGATCTTTTCCATATTTATGACCTTTCCAATGAACCAGTTAAATAACACTTGCACACACATTTACAGTGCTATGCAGACTATGGGCATGCATATATCCATCACAAGTAGAATAGTTTGTAGAGTTTCAGAAGCTATCGTCTCCTTGTATGATGAGTACGTACCAATACCTAAAAAAGAAAATGATGTAAGAGAAATTCAACAATAGTTCTATGACTTGAGCATTAATTCCGCGTGTGATCGGCGCAATTGACTGCACGCATGTTAGAATAAAGTTCCTGGTAAGAATACAATAAAAATTAAGTTCTGTATTCTTTATTTTTTTTTCTTCGTTTTGTATGTGGATATGATGGATAATTATTCCGAAATAAAAAGTCTTACTTTTGCATCAATGTCCAGATGATTTGTAATGCTGAGTAAAAAAATTTCCAGTCTTTATTGCGAGATGGCCTGGATTGGCTCATGATTCAACAATATTCAATAAATCGTAGTAGAATGAATACGGAATTTGAACGTAATACTTATACAAATCATTTATTGCTTGGTAGGTCCTACAAAAGTTGTGTGTACCTAATACAATTGAAGAAAGATAATGACTTGAATACTCTCATAAACTCTCATGTCTGTTGTGTATTGTTGATATCTGGACTTGGACTTGGTTGAAAAATATATAACATTGCTGGTATTTTAGTTTTTCTTGCTACTGCATGGCATCACTAGGCAAATAGAATATTTTGCGCAGTTTAAGCTTCTAAACCATTCTACGAAATTGTTTGTTGCAGGGGAAAGCGGATATCCATTAAAATAGCTTCTTTTGACACCAATTCTCAGCCTAATCACTAGAAATGAACAGCTGCATAACGAAGCACATATCAAAACAAAAAACTGTATTGAGCGATGTTTTGGCGTATTGAAACGGCGATTCCCAATACTCGCATATGATAGTCGACGAAAATTATCCACTACATTAACAATTATAGCTTCAACTGCAATACTGTGTATTGCTTTGCAAATGGAAGATACAGATGCCCCTACTATATCAAATATGTTGATAATCACATTTCGGAACATTCAGTAATTCAAAATGCATACATACCACAAATTCCGAATAATGCAGAGAATCAAGTAGGATACAACTTGCGGAATATATTCATAAATAGTTATTTTGCAAATATATAGATCCAGTTTATTTGTATTTTGCGCAGTCTTTTTTAATTTTCATATTGTTTTTTATTCTGCAGTAGAATATTTTTTTTTCTTTTTCATTGTTGGAATTATTTCCTTTTCTTGTCAAAATTACTTCTTCAGTTTGTATTTTACTTCAGAATCGCTTTTATTCTTTAGATACAATGTATAAGTGTATGTCAACTGTGTTTCCTATTTTTTTTGTATCCATAGGCCGGTGTGAACCGAAAGAAGGCAACTTGGCCAGAAAGACCTATTGTGTCACGTTGTTTCCTATTTACAATAAATTTAAAATTATATGGTCCGCCTTTTTCTGTACCTTGTCAAATGTAAAAAAAGAATGTGCCGCCAGTTCTAAATAAAGCTGGTGAATCACGGTCTTCTGTGTCATTTATTCCGTATTATTTTTTAATACAAAAAGAAGATTAGCACTAAGGGGGGAAAAAGTATTATATCTCTTCAAAACTTCTTTTCCGTTCCAATTCTTCTCTTAATAATTGAAGCTACAATTTAGCTACCTCCATTTTTTTATCAGCTAGTTGTTCATAACGGGCTACTAAGGTTCCATTGTGTGATGGAGCAGTAAGGTCGTGTTCGAGGAACCCATGTCATTTTTGTCAAAAGTTCATCACTTATTGGTTTTCTTAGGTCGTTACTTTTATCATTTAGCCAGCCAGATGTTCCCTAAGCATTTACATGTAATTTTTGTTATTGCATATACATGGCAATGGTTGCGTTCAAAAGATATAAATTGCTTTCCCTATGTTTACAAATTTCGAGTGGTACAAACACATGAACACATTTTACAGATTACGTTACAGTCAGCATGAATACAGTTCATTTTGTATATGCAGGAAAAAGTGGCCTCTACTTAGTAAACATGTAAAAATTATTAGAGAGTTTACTTAACGCTGGTCAATGGTGTATCTTTCGAATGCAGTCATTACTTAGTACGCTTACTAGTTAATTATCTACATCTTCTTTAGCCTTATTTAGCGGAATCATCCTATAATGCATCTGTAAAATATTTGTGCACACTGTGACAAGAGACACTTACATCAACTACGTGAATTTTAATAATTTCTTCATTTCCTGTTATAGCCTGTATATTCTGTAGCCTTATTATTCCCAGAGTAAGGTTTTTGCCATGGTTTTCCCTTACTCCGTGGCCATTGATTTTATATAAGTACATTATATATAATCAGTGTCCTTGGGCGAATGCGGGAGATAAACGAAAGTCGTTCCATGGGGCGATTTAATAATAACTGATAGCTGACTGATTTACAGTAGACTCGCGATTATGTGAACTATCACATTTTCATATATTTTATCATTTCCCAAAAGTAGTATTCATATGGTCGCGAGGCTACTGTATTATATTTTTGTTATTAAAAATTATAGGAATTATTTAGTTAGAGTAGGATCATTTCAATTGTTATGGACCCATTTAGTACTTAAATAGGTAGCCTCGTGTAGTACCTTTTCAGGGTGGAGCACGGGTTAGGATGATTTGCTAATAATTAGTTTTCATAAATAAAGTGTAGCCTTATTATAGATTTTTTTACTTATTAGGGTGTTTGAGATCACTCGTCCACTATCTTTTTCTCGCGATCTATTGCAGCTAGATTAATGCGACAAAAAATAATAACAAAATAATAACAAAAAAGAATCATGCGAAAATATTTTTAATTTCCGGAAATGTTCCGAAAGTGGATAGGATTTTTCTTATTTTAAATCATCATATCAATCATATGTTTTTTCTTACCTCAATGAATTCTACAGATTATTTGAATACAATTTTCACTGAAGTTCTCTATCACTAAATTAAACCGTTTTTGAGATATTTACGATTTTGCAAAAAATTTTGACGTTTCATCTCTTTCGAAAACGTACCATATTTTGCAAACCATTAAAGATAATGATGTCATTTTACTAGTACCCAAGAAAAATAGTTGTCCGTACCAAATTCTGCCGAAAGAACCACTAAATTTTATACAGAGTGTTCATAAATCGATTGTTAATTCGGATACATTTAACCTTAGAAAATTCATTTTTTTTTTTTTTCAAATGTAACATTATATTCCTAATGATACCATTCAATGCAGAAATAAATTCTCCCTCGATAGGTATTAAAGATGCATATACCTATTCCTTAGTTAGTTTTCAAATATTAACCATTATTTTACTCGGCTTATTTTGAAAATTTTAGTACAATTTCTTGCAGTGAGCATGGAAAATGACAAGTAGGTTTGACAATCATCAAAGCAATGTTACTTTACTTCATCATTAAGATCTAATTTTCCCATTGCTGATCCATAGTTTTAATGTTGTGGTTGATACGAGTATTATAAAAGATATTTTACGTTTATTACTTATGTGGAAGGGAATAGGTGATACTTAATAATTTAGAGATACCAGATAAAAGGATTAGAAATGTCATACACGAATTTAATCAACGAACAATCACTTGTTTAGAAAAGGGTGGTGGATACGTTGAAGTTCCGTAGTATTTACGTAATTTTACATGTTCCCAATAAAATTAATTAGTTGGGTATTATTCATTGTTGATAAATTGATAAGGAGATTATCAATTATTTATCATGTCTTATTTATTTATTCAATAAATAATCTAATTAATAATTATCTTGTAATTTTTATCTCGGAAAATCACAAATCTAGAAGTGGGCATAATTTTTTGCTACTTAATAACAATTTCAATGAACATTTTGCTCTCCACTACAGTTTGAACGTATTTTACTCTCACTCCAAATCATGATTTTGATTTTCCCTGTATTCCAGCCAATGTTTTAAAAATTTTGTACTTAATTATGGATCTACAAGTCATGCAGAACTTTTTATCAAGAATTTTGTGAAATGTAAGATAAACTTTTTCTCACTTTGTAAAATTGTACGAGACGATGTATATACTGTATAGTACAACACGCACATTTTTTGCCTAACATTATTTGTAAAGAAGTGTTTTACTTTTCATTAATTAAGTATTGTGAGGGCATTAATTTTAATTTTAAAGAATGTTGTCACTGCAGTCATATCTGTAATCTTTAAAGACATAAGGTATTTAGCAGAGGCTACCGACATTGTTTTTAAGCAAGCAATATTGCTATGTAAAGCAGAACGCGCACTGGATCGACTCGGCTCGGTCGGCTAGGAATAGAACAATCGGGAGTTTTTACTCAACATGAAGTTAACAAGGGCCGCACGCTGATTCGGATCGGATCGGAAAATGCCTGGAATGCTCTTGCGCATCTAGGTGTGACATATTTGAGGGCCAAACAGTACTACCAATGCAGTAATTCAGTAGATATCACCAATATAAGGAAAATTAACACCCATTTATGAAAATCTATTCTATTAACCCGTTTTTTCCCAGTGTTCCAGTATTGGAACATGGCGCTTTTCTGTGTACTTAGCAAAAACGGATTAACGCGTGCGTGCTTTATTGACACATTAACCTATATTCTATACACTTGTGCTTGCTTCCTGTTATGCCGTACATGCAGTTACGAGCTTCTATGCATTTCAGTAATTTGTAAAGTGTAGTTCTCAAAATGAATAAAACCGATATGAAAAGGTAAGTGAACTATGTAATAACCAGACCTTATTTTTTTCATTCTAACGGTTAGTTTTACTGCCTACATATGTAAGTAACTTCTTATATTGCAAATGTTCAATTTTTATTTTGTCTACTTGTGTTTATGTTTATTTATTTTATATGTTCCATTTTGGAACTCGGGCCTAATATGCAATAACAATTTCAGATCGCTTACAACAGAACAGTTGATGTCTATAATTGAAAGTGAGGATTTTTTGGCAAGAATTTCAATGCTCAAAGTCTTGATGTTTTCATTACACCTCCAGAAGAAGGAAACGTCAGCGAGGAAGATATGACGATGAAGATTCTGGAGAGATGGATCATCTTTAGGGCGGCAATTGCAGGACAGGCTACTGCAACGATCATACCCATTCTGAACGAATCAGATGGAATGAAAACTCTGATGAAAGTGAATATGACGATGAAGACGAAATACCTTTAGCACAACTACGTACAAATTACGAACTCAGCGAATTCCACTGTACAAGAAAGCTGGAATAAAGTAGACTTAGATGAAATTCTTTGGTGATTTTTGAATCAAAAAATTTTACCAGATGCTCCAGATAATCCAGTTAGTTGCTTTGAGCTATTTATAGATGAGGAAGTATGTAATTCTTTAGTGGATATGTTTATAAAGTATGCTAAATCAAAAGGCGATCATGCGTTCACTATGGACGTAGGGATCTGAAATGTTATATTGCAATACTTTTACTGTCTGGGTACATTCGGCTACCTAGGTGGCGTATGTTGTGGGAATCAAAGACTGAACATATAATGAAGTCGTCGCGAAGGCAATGAGGAGGAACAGATTCGAACAAATAAAAAAATACACACACTGTGCTGATAATGATAATCTCTTACAAACGACAAATTTGCTAAACTTCGGCCGCTAATCAATATGATGAATAGCAGATTTTTACTTATTCTCAGCTTACTGAACACCTAAGCATCGACGAAAGTATGATCCCATATTATGGACGGCTTCCGCAAAACAATTATACGTGGAAAGCCCATTCGCTATGGCTATAAAATGTGGAGTTTATGCGAGCCCCAAGGTATCTTATCCAGTTTCATCCTTATCAAGGTAAGGAACATCGAAATCATACAGACCTAGGCGTTGGTGGCTCCGTAGTAATGAATCTTCTATCAAAGCTTCCAAGAACATACCGTTCAAAATTTATGCTTGACCGGTTCTTTTCTTCTTTGCGATTAGTAAAAAAGTTAAAGAGATAGGATATGGCTACACTGGAACTGTTATGGCGAATAGGATAGAAAAGTGTCCAATATTATTAGGAAAAGCGATGGAAAAAGAAGAAAGGGGACATACGATATTTGACTGATACCAATACTAATACCACAGTAACATCCTGGAATGACAATCGGGTTGTTCTAACTGTAAGTTCCTGTGATCCAGTTATGCCATGTAAACAGGCATTGAGATGGGTTCGAAGGAAAAAAAAAAGTGTCCAATTGTTCAACCTGCCGTAATTGCCCAATACAATAAGTTCATGGGTGGCGTAGATCGCATGGACGAAAATATTGACAGATTTCGAGTAGAAATTCGTTCAAAGAAATGGTGGTGGGCTGTTTCGTTTTTGTATTGATACTAGTTTGCATAACGCTTGGCAAAATATCGTCGTCAACACAGTAGTGTAGACTACTTGAAGTTTAGAAGGACGTTGTGCAGGTATACCTAGGAACATATGGTACGCCACCAAGTAATGGTGGTCGACCTAAAACATCAAAACCTATATCCAATAGAGTTCCAGAACTACTTCGATATGATCAACTAAATCATTGGATTGTTCTGCAGACAAACAAAATCGTTGTGCCATTTGCAAAAAAAATTCAATAAAAAAAATGTGAGAAATGCGACGTAAATTTACATGAAGTTTGTTTTAAAAGCTTTCATTTCAAATAATGTATTTGTTTGACCATTTTTAAGTTACTTTGTTATATCTCCAATAAAAATTTATTTTGAAGTTTTTCGTGCTTTATTTCACATACAATTAAACATCGTATAACATGAACAGGCCCAGTGTTCCAATATCGGATCATGATGAAAAACAGGAAAGAAAATAAGAAATACATATTTTACTGTTGTATACCTTATTTACATTATTTCAATTAATAAAATGGATCATTTAACTAAAAACAAAAGAATAAAAAACTTGGGCAAAAACGGGTTAAAGTCGATAAAACTGTTTTTATTTTTATTTTTTTTTCAATTTGTTTATTGCAAATTAATTTACATTTTTAAATGTAATATTCAATTGAATGCAAAATCGTTTTCAAAGAAAAAAATAATCATGCGATTAGTGCATTTGTTCATCAAGAAAGAAAGTAGCATAAAAAATATTCATATTTTGCTTTGTGCAAATGAATGATTCTGATAATGTAAAATATTTCTTGCCTTTAATAAACATTTTATATTTGTTTACTGTAGTGCAATGAGGCGAATACAGCATTAATAATTGAAGCTTTACTTTAAGTAAACATATTGTATACTGCTCTAATTGTAAGTGGTTCATTTTTTGAAAATGAATGAAATGAAACATTTGTTAGCTTGGTGCAAACATTAAAGTGGACAGGGTTAGAAAAAAGAAAATACAGATAAAAAAAAACAGTTTATTACTGAGTGTAGTGTTTTATTTTTCTTTTATTTTTTTTTTACAAATCCATTCAGCAATTTTCTTTTATTTAACTCTCTTAAACGAATGAACGTCATTGTTCGAATAAATTTATGCACTACATCTTTACGCACATTAGTTTGAATATTATTAGCAATTACTGAAAATTTTTGGTTGTTCTGCTCAATGATGTCCCACGGAATTTAATAAATTCTACATAAATTTGTTTTCGCAGGGAAAGTAGACCCTCATTGGTATATAATAGGTGTCTTTTGAAACACAGCTTATCCAATCCTCGTTGCCTGTGTATTGCAGCTCCTTCTCTTCATACAATTTATAGCTGTTGCGAAACTTATATGCTATATAACCAGCAACATATTTTAGCCCCTCTTCAGCTGTTGCTGCGTCTTCCTTAAAATTCGCCAATAGTTCCATATTCTCCTTATCCAGTTTATGTCCTCGAAATTATGAAAATGCATTATAATTTCTTCATCCTCCAACTCGATTTCTTCCGTGTCTTCCGAATACTTTTTAACAAATTCAGTTAAACACTCACTCGTGCCAGGTGTAAAATCATCTGAGGCAATGGGTGTAACATTTGTATTTTCAGCGAAAATTGCTGAAGAATGTTTTCCCATTATGTACCATTTCAAACGATGCTTAAAGTCAATTGGAGTAGGATGTTCGTGCCCGCCACCCATACCCCTTATATAGGAAAAAAAAGTTCTCGTGAAACAACGTTATCTGCATCTTCAGCAGCTGATATATTTGACATGTTACAAAAATGGGAAGAAGATACAAAAAATGAAGGTAAATTGATAAACAAAACATCTTATCCGATGAGTCGTAGCTGCATTGTATTAATTGGTTTAAGTCCAGCTAGATGGTTTATACCAGTCGTAAAATTATCAACACGAAGCTACCATTTATCTTTGACACACTACGAATGGCAAGACTTTTTAAAATATCAGAAAAGAATGGAGAATCATATAGCATCAACGACTGCCTAGTGCTGTCAATTTTGTCGTGATGAACACAAAAGTATTACGGACGATAATATAATTGAAGTCGTTCATCTATTTAAGTTGAAATTTACTTATATAAAATCCAAATACTTGTAAAAAAAATGCAGCCTTCAATATGTATTCAAGGACGTGATGTGAATTGGTGCTCGACAAAGTAGCTTTAAAATGCTTCTAAAAAATTTGAATGTCATCAACAACAGACTTCGGAGGCTGGAAGAATTAAATTTTCCTGAATATTACAACTCACTGGTAAAGCTTATTAAGGCAGAAGATGTAGACAAAATCTATGAAGTATTAATACCTTTTGTGTGCAAACCTGAGTCTCAGAACATGTGGATTGCATGTTAGAAATTTTAATTTCACATGAGTAGGTTTAAAAAGTGATTTGCCTCATATAAATACCTTTAATTGTTACATTTTAATTAATAAAATGATTTTAAAATTTATGTTTGTTTCCTGTTTACCACTTTATATCCTTAAAAGGTATTAAAAAAAAAAGTCGTATAAGTTTCACTTATTTTTATTAAAGACAAATTCACATAACAAGTTAACATTTGCTACAGCACAAACTTCAAGATAATTATTGTGATACATACAACACTTAGACTCTACCTTCATTAGTTTTGGTACGCCTTCTTCATTTTCTGAATTTACAATAGGCATATTAACAAATTTTCTTAAAATATCAACCTTCTGGTGTCCCTTGATGTAGATTACATCTATATTTCGTGTAAATGATTGCAATATGTTAGGTAATTCTTCTAGATTAATATGGCCATCACTGTATAGTAAAGCATGGTGGTTCTTTTCTAATCAACTAACCTGTCGTTTGTCGTCCGGATTCAGTTTATTGTATGGAATGTTTGTTTTAAACACAAAATGGTTCATCATTTTTCCATCACAAATTGCTAATTCCTTCACTACGAAACGTCTATTTAATAAGAAACCTTGCACGTCGATAACTAATGCCATTTTTCTTTGCAATGTTCTAGACTAGTGTGTATTCTGCGAGATTACTTTGAAGAATGATGTAAAAACTACGGTATTTTCTAATAAATTACAGCGGTTTTACACTTTTATGGAGGTAGGAGATACTAGTGTTATTTTGTAATAATATATTTGCAGAACAATAACAAACATGATTACATGTGATATTCTGAAGTACGCTACTGTTATTGGTTGCATTTTTACAAATCTTAAATTGGTCAACTTGTAATCGTAGACGGTAGACACGTCGATTACCATCAGGGCATATTCTTTCGTGTTAAATTCATCAATATGGTTGTCCTTCGTGGCATCACAATATCTTTTTGGTAAAAACACAACATTATCTTCTAGTTCTAACAAAACAGGCATACCAAATCTTGTTCGAACAAACTTTGCATCCACTATATGCAACTTTTCATTTAATGGTAAGTTGCAAATTTTGATAGTAGGTTTTGTACACACTGCCGATACTACGTTTAAAGCTTCCATTTTACTTGAGGTTGGAACTAAATTAAGACTGTAACTATCGGAATATCTTTATATACCAATCACTACCCTTTCCTACTTTACACTTTTACAGAAAATGTGAGATTCGCGCGACCTACCATAATTTTAACTTCCGTAAACAAGCATAACATTTTTTAAACGCATTCAAGAGTATCTGTTTAAATATTAAACTCTAAAATTCTCACACAGTCCTCGTGCAATCATTACCATAAGTTAAGCAAATAAATGTTGTAGTTCACATACGTTAACTGGTCTATTTATTCAAGGTATAGGTAAGTGCACTATTTATAACGGTTCCATTTTTATAGAAAACACAAGATTCATAGAATCTATCCTAAATGCGTAAACAAGCTTGATATTTTTGAATGCGTATCTAATGCGCAAGTATAACACGGTTCCAGTATGCGATTAAGTAAATAGTACTGATCACGCATATTAAGTGCATTATTTATTCAATTATATTCACGTGTATCACTAATAACGGTTTTACTTTTACAGAAAGCATTAGATTCACATTCGCCTTTAATATATTTTAAGCGTATTCAAACGTGCCTGTTTAATTTAATATTCTATTTCTTAAGGGCTCGCATATACCTGGGTAAATTGGGAAAATCGATTTTTCAAAAACGTAACTGTCCTGGTAAGCAACGAATAACGGTCGGGCGCAGGTAGACGCGGCCTTTATCATCTGTTTGGCTATAGTCTACACTACACGATGCGGGTGTTCTCGCCCTTGTTGGATTCTACGTATTTATCGTCCTTTATATAGCAAGAGCATGTTCCGAGAAGTTGGTAGGCCTTAGGCATGCGTACTTTACGACGCTTATGTTAGTGCCCAGTCGTTCGCTGTTCGTCGAGACGAACTGTTGTATTAAAATTGATCGCTGTTAGTGCGGAAGTATTACAAAAATGGAACGACGAAAGAGTTCGCGACAGGATCATCGGTCTGGGAAACTCAGAAAAGATGTGAAAACGAAGAAGAAGCAACCATCAAATCAACATCAAGCGAAAAAAGAGGAAATGAGTACGAGTACAGCTGCGAAGAAATTGAAAACTAAACACGAGGTGTTTGTTCCTGAAGAGGAAACTATTGGGTACAGAATACTCAATTTTTTCACTGTTTTCAATGCTATATCTGAATACGTAAAATGTAAACAGTGTAGTGGTGCCGTTCAATTCAAAACCGAAAGTACCCGGGGACTCGGGTTCAAAATTATGATAATATGCTCGTCGTGTGATCCTGTTTTGATTCCGGCTTCTCCGTTGATTGCGAGTGCCTACGAAATCAATAGACGATTCTTCTTTGCTCCAAGACTGTTAGGAATTGCTTTGAATGGTGCTCAAAAATTTTGCGGCATTATGGACTTACCTCCTCCCGTGGCACAAGCGACGTACGACATCATAGTCAAAAATATTAGTACGGCTTCTTCTGCAATTTTGATTTGCTGAGTAAAAAAGCTATCAGTGAAGAGAGAGAAGCCATAAGAGATAATGGCATTGATGACGATAAGCAACTCACAGTATCTGGAGACGGAACGTGGAAGAAACGTGGATTCACGTCTTTATTGGGAGTAGCGACGCTTATTGACTGTACACAAGCAAGGTTGTGGATATCATTGTAAAATGTTCCTATTGTAAAGCTTGCGAATATTGGACATCAAAAGAAAACACCCCATGAGGGGTCTGCCGGGAAGATGAAAGTAGACGGGATAAAGAGATGTTTCAACGATCTATGCAGCGTTGTGGTGTAATGTATACCAATTATATCGGAGATGGCGACTCAAAAACGTATAAAGGTATCGTCGACGCAAAACCATATGGAGAGTCGATACAAATAAATAAGAAAGAGTGCATTTGCCACGTACAGAAGCGGATGGCTACGCGACTTCGACAATGTGTGAAAAAAAATAAAGGCATTGGTGGTAGGAATAAACTGACTGGAATGATTGATAAATTAACCATATACTATGGCTTAGCAATCCGCAGAAACTGTGATTCAGTAAAAAAAAAAATGAAAGATGTCATATGGGCTACGTTCTACCATTATAGCTCTACGAACGAACAACCACAACACGAGAAATGTCCTCAGGGCTCAGATTCTTGATGCTCATGGCAAAAGGCAAATGCAGATAACAAATTGGATGACTACACGCACGATTATACAGCACTTCCTGAAGTTGTTCTGACTGCAATCAAGCCTATTTATAACGATCTCAGTGACGATAATTTGTTGGGACGATGTGTTGGTGGATTCACACAGAACAATAACGAAAGTATAAATCACGTCATCTGGAAAATTGCGCCAAAAGAAGTGCACAGCGGCCTTAAAATTGTTGAAATTGCTGCAAATATCAGTGCATGTATCTTCAATGAGGGCGCGAGAAGTATATTGCAGATAATGCGAATATTGGACGTCAAGACAGGGAGAAACGCACATTGTTGGGCTGAATCTGTAGATACACAACGCGTTCGGTTTGCCGAGCGCTCTGCGACAAGGGCGTCAAAAGAAGCAAGAACGAGGTTGACACAGCAAAAAAAAGATTTAATGGAAGCATCAACGTCTAGAGAAGATCCGTCATATGGCCCAGGAATCGATGATTTCATGTAAGTTTAAAAATAAACCAGTTATTCCATTGTAAAGTGGAATCAAAACTTTAACGCGTTTTTACTCGAAACAGTTTTTTCAAAATCGGTACCAGAATATCTCCGCAACTACTGGACCGATCGGGATCAAATTTTGCCAAGTTATGCTTCACACAATAATCTAGTACCTATCGAGCCCTTTTTTCGATATTTGACATAGTTTTTTTTTGTCATAATTACTCAACAATTTTAAGGCGAAAAACCGCCAATTTATGCAAATGACTGCCATGACCGAAAAAATTGAATTCGCAAATTCCGGCTCGATAAGTACTAGTTCTGTCTATCTACTTTGAGAACATAATTTATTTTTTTTTCAGATAAGAAATGGCAGAGGCACGTCTGGTACCGCGAACGCTCTCGACAAAAACACACCCAGGAAAACGACTGCAATTTTTTTACCATTCGAAATTTTCGAACCCAATTTTCACACAATTTATAATAAATGCCATACTTCAAAATGTTCATTATGGTTTTTTAAAAAAATGCAGTTTTATACACGAAAAAAAATCTTAAACATGACCCCACTTCTAGGTGCTCAGCTATATGTGAGCCCTTAACTTCCACGAATAGGCTTAACAACGTTTAAAACGTATTCAGGTAACACCTTCTCAATAAATAATTTGTTAAATTGTTCTATTTGGAATTTTTAATTTTGTTTGTCAACAGTGTTTACAAATTCATCAGGAATGTGTAGTGATTTGAAAACGCTTGCTTTTCTCACAATTGTGAAAAAACTGGAGACTTCCAGAGATCGAGATATTTGGACCCTTCGATTGTATTTACCGGAAACAATATTTTGAAGTTTAGTTCGAGCGCGACGATCTATTTGCTGGTCAAAAAATATAGAAGCTTCTTTAACGTGGCATCCAACAGACCCCTACGACTACTTTCACCCTAGATATGACAAAAATTTCGATTTCGGGGTTAATTTAGCAGATGATAGAAACCTAATGTATAGTTTATCTAGAGAAGATTGGACAGACCATTTTTCAAGCGCAAAACTTTGCATTCGCTATTTATATACAACTATAAATTCTTTTAATATTTATCATGTTTGTGATATACACGCAACGGGTGAAGTAAGAGAAGTAGATGAGTACCATGAGAGAATAGATATTTCTAATCTCAATGACTACGTAAGGGACATTGAAAACTGGTGTAATGTATGTATAAAGGAACCACTATTTGCTGTCCATACGTACAGAAAGTGTTCCAAACTAGCACACAAACATCTGTACTCGGTTAAGAACATCTTGGTTCAATCTGTGCGTCATAATATATTTGATATCATAACAATTCTTTAGCTCATTAAAAAGTTTCGGAAGAGATCTATTATTCAACAGTATGCCTTTTTGAAATGGTAATAGGCTCCTATGTTTACCGACTGTAATTTTGCTGATGACTTTATTCATGCTTTCCAAGATCGAAAACTGTTTTTCCAGGTCTATACCAAAAGCATGACCGGTGACATTAAATTTGCTCGTGCTATTGCATATGTCAAACCAGTCGTTACACAAATTAATTACTTCAGCACAAGTTCTCCAGTCAACATCCTTTAATAACCCCTTTTCCCCACACCACTTAATTGCCTTGGCAACTGTATGGGATAGACATTGTGCAGCTGGCTTTACTCGCTGCTGTTGAGGGCCTGCCACATCCAAGTGATGTTGTGTCAGTTTAGAAGCCAACTTGAAATCTCCAGTTTGCAGAGATAATAGTTGCTGTAAACATGTTTTATTGAGAATTTTGTTTTCCAAAATAAGAATAGTGTCTAAGATATGATTTCTATGTATTGAAGCTGAAGATAGAGATGTATGTAGAATTAGAGCCGCTAATATAATAGCTAACTATTGTCAAAAAGTGAGTGATGTTAAACCTAAATTGCATAGACAGTTATATGAATGCAAACTATTTCTAAAAAGGAATCCTGATATATATTTCTTGAAATCAGACAAAGGTGGGGTCACATTAGCAATGAACAAACAAGACTATTTTAATAAATCCCTAGAATTATTACAAAAAATTAAAAAATAGCCCTACATCTACTTTTCAACAAAAAATAAAATCATTTCTAATCCAAAACAAAACCACTACATATCTGAAGCAGAAGCAAAAACTTTAACTACATATAATGCAGTAACACCTAGCTTCTATGGGCTACCAAAAAATCATAATCCTCAGCTTTCACTTAAGCCTATTATTTCATCAATAAACTCCCCTAACAGTAAGCTCTGTAAATTTATCGCTAATATTTTGCCCGAAGCATATAATAAAAACAACCCTTATTATATAAAAGATAGTTTTGAATTTTCCAACTTTGTTCAAAACCGGACTTTACCCGACAATCATGTAGTTATTAGTTTAGACGTGATATCCCTTTTTTCTAATATCCCACTTAATTTAGCTAAAAAAACACTGGACAACTATTTCACAAGTTACTAAAATCCCACTACACTTGAACGCTATGGTGAAACGTTTAAAGTTGATACCAGCAAGCATTAACACGTACTGTCATATAGAGAGTGAGATACGTTATTTTTATTTAGGAATTACTAGAAAATGAGGATGATAGTAGCAATAATTCAGATGATTTTGCTTCATCTTCAGAGTGTGAATCGTCCGATACATCAACAGAAAATTGTTTTCTTGAAAGACGTCAATTAACTCGAATTACAAATTTTATGGATACAATAAAAACAATATGAAGATATAAAATTCAAGGAACATTTCCGGCTACGACGCAATTTTGTGATTGGTATAAAACAATATTTAACCATCTATTTTAAGATAAACCATTTTGTTATAGATTTACTGAAGTGTTATACTGTTATAAGTGTGGAAGAGAAAAAAATCTCTCCAGAAAAAGCAGCATATGTAACAGTTTGGTATTTAGCAAATACCGAGACATTCAGGCAAATTTCAGATAGATTTGGTATACCAAAAAGTTCGGCTCATAGAACATTTACCAAAGTAGTTAGTTACTTACAATTAGTTAACCAAAGTCCAAATTATATTACTTGGCCAATTGGAACTACTACTACTACTAAGCTATGTATTATTATGTATATATTTTTCTTGATGATTAATCGGCAATTGTATATAAAAAAAAGTAATATTAAGGCTTAAAAGATATATTTCCATGTAATTTAGGGTATGCTGTCTGATCTCAGTAAACCTAATTCAAATTTCCTTCAATTATTTTTAATAACTTCAACACTAAAGCATAAAGTTACCTACGATTTTGTATTCCATTAGTAGTTATTTAAATACCTTTAAGTTGAAATTACTAAATATAATTGCAAGAAATTTGAATTTTTTGTTTACTGCAATGTTATTACTGCTATATTATTTTGAAAACCTTTTTACCTAACTTTTATTTATATTGTTGCTTTTTCTACACATAATTATGAATGCTTTACATAAAAGATGCACAATTGTTGTCCAGCATTATTTCATATTGTCATACATAGAATTTTGCGTAGCCAATTTTTTGTCCTTTTTAATTTGAAAAATTGTCATAGTACTGTCTGCGTTATGCAACTTTTTCATCAGAGAGTATTTTTGTTTCTGTTAATATGCAGAGAACACACCAATTCTTGAGAGGATGTTAGAAAGTATAAAAAGTGAGACATTTGTTAGTGGATTTATCTGTGTCGTTTCAGCAGTGATTGCATGCATTAATTATAATAAATATTTAAAAATTACATCACCGATATGAGTAATTACACCTTCACATCATAATAAAAATATCAAAACAGAAATATATACCAATTCTAGGTATAGATTAAAATGCTACTGCACTACAAGGTGCTGTAATATACTCAACCAATACTATTCTATATTGCATTTTACTGAACGATTAGAAAATATAGCAATACGCAAAATATACATAAATAATGGCGGTATAATATGAGAAGTATGCCAAATATCTGATATAGGTAAAAATTTACTGCATTAAGGAAACTTTTAGAAAAACAAGTAGAACAAAGAGCCAGATTTTTAGATATTTTACAGGATCTTAATAAATAAAATTGTTAGTTTAAAATGTATAAAATTCTTCTATATATTTTTTATTGTAGGTAAAATTTAATTTTTTTTTCAAGATATCTTTTTTATAATCTTTATTTTTTTATTACAATGTAGCACCATCAGTGTCGAGCTATTCGTTTGAGTGCTAAATCGGTGACAGCACCTATATCACAGTGAATAACAAGAAATATTAAAGATCATAATAATATTTATTTGCGAATAAGGTATACGCAATAATTCTTCTCTTTTCCGTCCCTTCCCTGGTGTTACTACCTGCTTAAACAATCAAATATTTTTCATGTTCGTGTACCTCTGTCCAGATATCTTTCTGAATTATCTTTATATCTATATTATTTTCTCCACCTCCCTTTTAGAAGAGCAAACACATTTTCAATAACAACTCTGTCAGTACTGAGAATGTAGTTGTGGTACCTTTCCTCTATTGTTCTTGGATTTTTAAACGGTGCCATCAACCAGGGGTAACAACCAGATGTTGAATCACCAATAATGTGGTATTTATGACTGGAAAAATACCGTAAAATGCGGCAACTTTGTGCCGGCGACTCAACTTTGTGCCACTGCTGATTTCTGAGCTGAAGAGTTCTGTAATTAAGTTAGCCGTTACGGTGAAGCTTCCAAAAAAATTCACAAGATGGCAGTGACCTGCAAGAATTGAAGTATAGCATTCGAAACCTTATCGTCGCTACCACGCGATTGTGGATAAAATCACACGATCAGTGTTCGTTTTCTAGTATTTGAAATCTGTGGGAGAGTCTCCTCTGGAACACATTGTTCCGAATATTTTTGATTCCCGGTGAGTTAATAATTGTATTACTATAGTATTAAGGGTAAAATAGCCCAATCGGCGATTTCATAGGTTGTTGTGTTTATTTGTGGTGTCAAGGTTATGTAAAAATGAGAGAAACGTGTGTCAACTTTGTGCCACCAGTTTTCATGACTAAAACCCCATTATTTCAATAGTTTTCGCTGTTTTTTCCTGTAACATAATGGTTTTATGGTTGTAGGATTTATCTTTGGCGTTTTTCAGACATGGGGCGAAAAGATAGGAGAAAGATTGGTGGGCGATCCTATCGAAACTACACCGACGAGTTACTAGCGAGTGTTTTAAAAGCCATCAAAGATAAGAAGATTTCAGTGAGAGAGGCGGCGAAACGTTACGGAATCCATCGTAACACGATTTCAAACAAGCTGAAGGAACAGAAAGAAGGTGATGGTGGTGAAGACTCAGGTTTTGCGTCGTAAGCCAGGTAGGCAAACTGCTTTATCAGAATATGAGGAGAAGGTGATATGTGCACACACTATTGCTGTGGCTACCTACGGGTTCCCAATGACAGTTTTGGACTTGAGAATTATGGTAAAAAATTACCTTGATCGAGTTGGTCGCACTGTGAATGCGTTTACAGCAAATATGCCTGGTGCAGCTTGGGGAAGATCATTTCGTGAAAGACATAGTTCACAGCTTAGCCAAAGGATGTCACAGAGTATTTCACGATATCGTGCAGGTATCAATAGCACCACAGTAAATGAGTTTTTTGATAATATTGAGGTGGAACTCGAGGGTATTTCCCCAGAGGCTATATGGAACTACGATGAGACTAACTTAACAGACGATCCTGGTTCCACCAAAATTTTGTGCAGGAGAGGGGCTAAACACCCAGAACTAATTCAGAATGCTACCAAAGTTTCCACTTCAATTATGGTTTGTGGGAATGCCGCAGGTGAAATAGCCCCGTTATATGTAGTGTATAAGGCAGACAATGTGTACCCTGAATGGGTTCAAGGGCGCCCCATCCACCAGGTTCAACCGGTCCAAAAGTGGTTGGTTCGACACTAAATCATTTGAAGACTGGTTCGAATTCACAATGTTGCCAGTCATAAGGCGACAACATGGTACTAAGGTGTTTATGGGAGACAACTTGAGCTCCCACCTGAGTAGCCACGTGATCACATTGTGTGAAAGAAATGATGTGAAGTTTATTGCACTCCCCCAAACTCCACACACCTGCTTCAACCACTTGACGTAGGATTTTTCGGTCCCTTGAAGCGTGTTTGGAAGACAGTGCTGGGCGAGTGGAAAAAACCGCCGCAGAAGGTTTTCGGCTTCTCTTCAAAAACCGAATTTCCCAGACAACTAGCAAAAATGATGGAGACGTTGGGACCTAACCTTGCGAAGAACATGAAATCTGGTTTCAAGGGGACTGGAATTTTTCCTCTCAACCGAGACCATGTCCTGCAGAAATTATGTGATGGGAGGCTGCAAATGGATACACAAGTTACAGAAAATGTGACTCAAGTTTTTATTGCTGAACTCCAGAGAACGAGACAGCAGCTCACTGACAAACCAACGCGCAAGAGGACGAAGAAGGTCAATGTTGCCCCTGGAAAAGCCATCACAGTTGCCGATTTACAAAATAACCTGAATGCAGCTGAACCATCAACTTCAGTCCGTACGGAGACATCTCACTGTAAGAAAAAACAAGATACCACTGCTCCTCGGAAAAGGCGTAGACGAAACAGCGAGACATCTGACGAAGAGGAGCTAAGTGAAGGTGATATTCCTTATGCTGAAAGCGAGGATAGCTTCACAGATTATTTCGAGTCACTTAGAGACAATAACGACGATGAAACTGACGACCCCAAAGAGATACATGAAGCAGGAAGAACAGATGAAGAAGGCGAAGAAGAGAGGGTGGAAGCAGTGATTGTGCAAAATGAGTCAGCGATCGCACAATCTGACCCTGAAGAAATGCCACAAAACGAACCAGAACCGAGTCCTGAAAAACCGGCAGAGGAAAAATTTGTCATTGTACAGTACAGCGGAAACCTGTACCCTGGATTAGTAATGTCCAATGATGAGAAACATGAAGAAACAGAAATCTCTGCAATGAAAAAAAAGAGGAAAATTTTGGACGTGGCCAAATCCCCCTGACGTTGTTTGGTACCGCAAAAATCAAATAAAAGGACCACTGAATCCCCCCCAAAAAATTGGAGATAATTTATATCAAACTAATTTGAAGTCATAAGGACAACTGTTACTATTTTCCACTAAAAGATTAAACAAAATGTCGATTTTCAAGTATTTTTTTTTATTTCCCCAAAAACCCCACAAAAAAAATTAAAAAATAAACACAAAAATAACATTTTTCAAACAGTTTTCAATCGTGAATAACTTAGTGTGCCAACATTGTACCGGGGCGAGTTTAACACGTCTTTTAAACGAGAAACGGCAAGTGGCACAATGTTGACGCACTAATGTATACAACATTGTGCCACACGAAAAAAATTCACCCCCCTCGACTTACTATCAGAATTCTTCTTCAGCAGCGAAAGTACATTTCTGAGATGTGTAATTATACTGGGTAAAATTCCCATTCCCTTATCTCAATAAATAAGGAAGATGTGCTTAAAAAACTTCGAAAAGTGGCACAAAGTTGGCGCATTTTACGGTAGTAATTAATACCATGCCTTTCAATGTTCATATAAAATTCGCTGTTCTTAAAGACTCTTGAATCATGTGCCGAACCAGGAAATCCCACAAAAATATATGTTAATAACTTTGTATTAGTGCACACAACTATTAAGTTTACAAGATGTATTTATCTATAAACGAATCGTGGTCGTCCTGGCTTACTTTTACTTTTATGTGACATTCATCTATGACACCACAGACATCTGGATATTTTTTGAATTGTGTAGCAATACTTTCAAATTCACCAATTGTTTTTGGTCAAAATACATACTGAGATTTCATATCTATAAATATATTTAACATTGTAGTAATATATTTATGCAATGTCGAAGGAACAACTTCAAAACGTTTTGAAATAGACAATAATGATTCATCTGTTGCTAAATATCTTAAAAACATTAATAATGATTTCTGTGAGCTAACTGGTGCGTATCCACCATGATAACATTTAAGTAAGTTTGCATTACTACTCATTATTTCATTAAAAAAGTACTTCAAAAACAATGTTTCTGCACTCTAAAAAGCACAAAAAAACTCCACATATTTTTGGATCCAGTCATCTTCATTAAGGGTAATGCTTTTCCTATTTTTAAAGTGAAAGTAATTTATTTATTTTTTTAAAATGCTGTGAGATTTGTGAAGGTGGGGTATGTATACAAGTGGATAAAAATATCTTCTTCAAAAAAGTCAGCTAAAATAAACGACAGAAAGCGATTATCTAAAGAAGCAACGCCCATCTAAAAACAGTAATAACAAGAATTTGTAGTTGGCTTGTTGGTTGCAATTACCTTCATTATTCAAATACTATAGGCAAAACTTGCTAAGCAATAGCCGCATTCAGGTCATTAAAGGAACCTTTCAAATAAACATATTAATTGTATGTGGTTTGTATTTGTTTGTATTAATTTCGATCAGTTTCGAATGGTTTTGTGCATTAGGCTTGTATTGTGCAATTGTGAATTATACTATTTTCATTTCTTAGATATTCTTAGTAATGAATTTGGAAGTAACGTCTCTAATTTGCAAAAGAAGTAAGTCAAATTATTATTGTTGTGTACCTCAATGTAATTCGTGGATTAAAAAAAAGATCCTAAAATTTCATTCCATTCATTTCCACAAGCCGTCTGTGATTTTATTAAGTCGAGGCACATATCGGCATTAAAAGAAAAATCCATAGGAGAAAACTGTGAATACAAAAATTGAAAATGGATAAGAATCCAAGTCCTTATACAAAAAGTATATTCATTACATTTTACTGACAATTTCTATTAGTAAGCAGCACTCATTGCTTGTATTAAACACACGTATAAATAAATAAAACGGGTCTGTTCTATTCGAGAAATATATTCAAACTAAACTCTTAACAATTTCTTTACAATCTAAGATGATTCAAATTCTTATGTTAACAATATATGGAGCCCTTTTATATACTAGTATACATAAATGTAATAACAATAAACCCCTTTACCACTACCCAACAATAATGCTAACAATAATAATAATAGCAATATAAATGGCACAACATAATTAACATATTATATAAAATAATTATACAATATTATAATATTAAATTATATAATATAATTCATTTAGAGGCAATCTATAATCATACAATACTGTAAACAAACAAACATTCACTATTAATACAAATAAATAGTGACCTCACTTTTAATAAGACAGCTGAGATATGTCTGCATCGAGAGCTGTTGCTACCTTTACATGTACAATTAATATTATTTACAACAGCTTTCATACCATTTATAACAAACACACATTTAATGATATGAAGATCACCCTGTAGAGCACTTGGTTGTAAGCACAATGCATATGCAGTTATACTTTCTTGATTACTATTTAGCTGTCCACATAATATTACATGTATAGCATTCAAACCCTCTTGACCTTCATATATGCCTCTCGATTTAAGGTTACCTTCCACATATGCAAAATATTCAACGCTGGAAAAATAAATATTTTTCCAAAATACCTTAAAAACTTTCCAAACCACCGAAACACTTGCTATAAACGCCCTATAAAATGACTATAAACAAAGGTTTTATGTCTATTTGAGAGCTTTATAAGATACCGTTTTGGGGCTGCGATCTTCGGTCGCTTTTAGCCCTTATATCACCGTTAGACATCGATAGCTCAATAAACAGCTTACTATTTATGAATTTATGGCAGAATGGCCAATAATAGGAAATAATAAATCGTTGTCTTTGGTATATTATATTGTTTTCTATTTTGCTGTGTTGCTTTCCTATTTTGCATTTCAGATAAATCCGGACTTTGAATTTCGTTTTAACAATTGTTCTGCACTGCTACTTAGTACTTGGAATACATTTTAGGATACAATTATTATTATGTTAATACACCAGCCGGTGTTCTTTCATATTTTTTTCAATAATCTCAGATTTAATACTATTCCGCATAGTTAAATACTTTATATTGTTGCTACAGATATCAAGCGTTTATGGCAATTAAAGGGATTGTGTTAAGTTATTCCACCTAAAGCTCAATTACGAATAAAATCTGAAAATTGGAAGTTTTCTATAACCGAATGCGAAGAAAGTATAATATTAACAGTAGCAGTAAGAATTAACTTCTTCAGTAATATCAAATATAATGATTAGTTTACCTTTTAGACTCCAGGTGATGTTGACAAGGTAATAAATCATCAGAAAAAGTTGTAAGAAAATACGTTCTGCAACCGTTTATATGTGTAATGGGAAATCTGCGACAAATTACCTCTGTCTCTATAGTGGTAGATACGTTACCAATGTGAAACAGTATTAATTGCCTTGGACACGTTATTCAAGATATTTCATGCCAATTATCCTCCTGCGAGTGAACACATATGGTTTCGAATTTTTAAAGTGACAACTGAATATGATAAAAGTTTTCTTTACATTGTGCATTTTTTTGAAAAGCATTAGAGAAAATATAGATAACTTAAAATATATTTCTTATTATACTATAATAAATTTTTACGTATGTAAATATTAGTTAACAAATTTGAAATTTAATTATTATAAGTTAGCCTGTTCAAAATCAATTGGTTCTGTGGTAGTTCTTTTTCTACTTCAAATAAACTTATAATACATTTAGAATATATTCATAAACACACTGTACATGCAGTGCAAAATTGTAGGCGCTCATTTCAAACACGGGATTCATTTAGATATCATATTAATATGAAACATTTCCCAGCTAATTACTGCCAAAGTTCTGTTAAAAACATGTTAAATGAAAAAGATACCATTAAAAACGATTATTATTATAAAATGATTTTTTTCTACATCTCGTAAAAAAATCCGACACAAGCCTTTCATTAAATCACTAAACAGCCGGGATAATTAATAAAAAAAAATCACTTCGGTTTTAATTAATGAGTTTAATATTGCAGTTGTTTAATCGAGAATACATTTAAGCTGAGTCTTAGCGAACATAATTAAACAGCTCGTTTAGCTCAGCTTCCATAAGAAATTATTGGGAGACCTATCACAGTACGCCCAATAATCACGTGTTCGAGAGAGCGTAGCGCAGCTACAAAAGTTGGTCAAATCGAATAACATAACCTGTGTTGTTTGCGGAGTAGTTTGTGCCGATCAGTTGTAATTTCTTTGGAGAAAATGGATGAAATTGAAAAATTAGTTAACTTAGTTGAAGAAAAAGAAGATTTATATAATATTCGATCTGTTAATTATAGAAATGTGTATATATGAAAAAAGGCATGGGAGGAAATTGAAAAAAAAATGAATTGATCAGGTAAGAATTGGTTTTCTTACTAAATTAATCCAAGCAACTTAATAATATATATTTAACTGACAAATGTATGAAGAAATGGAAGGGCCTAAAATTCAAATACATGTGCGAAAAACGGCAATTTAAATTGCCAAGCGGAAGTGGAACAGTTTCAAACAAAAAATTGATACAGTAAAACCTCTACTTACGGACACTCTTCTCTAATACGGACACTCCTTATTACGGACACTGTTTTAATGTCCGAAGCACTTGCTACACATTTTGCATGTAAAAAGACCTCTGTAATAAGGACACTCCCTAATACGGACGCGGACAGTATCTTCAGATCCCAGGTAAAATTGCCAACCTCTTAATCCGGACATTAAAACCTCGTTACCAAGATCCATCATAAACACAATTTACCCCATACATTAGGAAGTCGTTAAAATAATCCTTTTGAAAATAGACATAAATGGTATGTACCTAAGTTTAATCTTTTGGTAGTTAAAATGTTTGTACATACTATGTATATAAGACAAAAGTCTTGCATCAGATTTGGAAAGGCATATAAATAAAGAGAGATAGGTATAGACCATCAATGAACTTGTGCGAGCGTAATATAATAAACACGTACGGCTAGACGGCGGCGCGTACCTTTTGATGATAAGAAAATAGCAAATAACGAAGGAAATAACACGGCAAAAAGCCTATTGAATAGACGGCTTACATTTAGAAATACATATTCGCATATAACGTAATTATAAAACATGGAGTTTGCTTTCTTGACAAGAATGTTTTTTTTTACTTTTATCTTTAAAATAATCCGTTGTTCATACATTAGCAGTTTACTGTATTGCTGTGCATTATTGTCTGGATGTTATGCCACCTAAGACTTGTTCATACATATAAAAGGGCTCAAGTTTCTCATAAAATTACAGTCTGTATTTAGTGAGTGGTGAATTAACAATGGCTCCTCATCGAAATGAATTAACACTTAAGCAAAAAGTTGAAGTGATTAATTTTACTAAGAAGAATAAGTGCGGCGTTCGAAAAGTGGCAGAAAACTTTAAAATTTCCAAAACATATGTGGCTACAATACTGAAGTCTCAGAAAGAAATTTTTGAAAATTGGACGGCTAATGGAAACGAACAAAGAAAACGCAATTTTCTAAGTGATGGATCAAAAGTAGATCAAGTGGTTTATGAATGGTTTTGTCGAGCCCGTGCAAAAAATGTTCTCTTTCTGGACCTATGTTACAGGAAAAGGCTAAAGAAGTTGCTACCGAACTGCATATTGAAAATTTTAAAGCCTCAAATGGATGGCTTGAAAAGTTTCGAACTCGTCATAAAATTTCATTTAAAGCGATTTCTGGTGAAGCTGCGAATGTGGACGAAGAAACAGTTCAAAGTTGGTTTCAAAAACTTCCTGATATTGTTACAAACTATGCTCCAGAAGACATTGGAACACAGATGAAAGTGGACTTTTCTTCCGAGCCATGCCAAATAAAACAATGTGCCTAAAGAATGAAAAATGTATTGGAGGAAAAGTTTCTAAAGAACGCTTAACCATCCTGTTTTGTGCAAATTTAATGGGTGAAAAATTAAAACCTCTGGTTATTGGCAAATCTGCGAAACCTAGATGTTTCCGTGGGATCAATATTGAACAGCTTCCAGTTACATAGAGATGTAATAAAAAGGCATGGATGACTAGAGAAGTTATGGGAGAATGGCTAGTTAAGCTCGATCACCGAATGAAACGAAAAAATCGAAAAATTCTGTTGTTTTTGGATAATGCTACTTCGCATGTGGATCTGCATTTGGAGAATGTTAAACTTGTTTTTTTTTCCTCCAAATTGCACAGCTCTGTGCCAGCCCTTAGATCAAGGCATCATAAAAAATTTCAAACTGAAGTACAGACAACTAGTTTTAACAAAACTGATTGCAAATATGGAATTATGTAAAAATGCCGAAGAAGTGACGAAAACAATTACAGTACTGGATGCAGTGACTTGGATTTCTAAAGCGTGGAATAGTGTGACAAAAAGTACAATTCAGAACTGTTTTAAAAAAGGTGGATTTGATGTGAAACACATCATTGCAAATGATGCTGAGGAAAACATCAGTTTAGCAAATTTGAAGGAATTGTTAAGAAATCTTAATTCCAAATAACGCCAGAAGAATATGTACTTATTGACAACTTAGTTGTTACCGAAAGCGAATCTTTAAATGTGGAAGATGTTATTGAAGATAAAATAAACCACCCGAAGAAGACGAAATGAGTGATGGTGAGGAAAATATAGATCATAGTATACAACCTATAGACTCTGCGAAGCGCTCCGCTTATCTCAAATTTTAAAACAATATTGTTTATATAATAACGACTCTAAAGGTTTTAACTTAGCCTCAGATTTCCAAATGCATCTAGAGGAAAATATCGCTATAAAATTTAATAAACAGTCAAAAATTACTGACTTCTTCAAAAATGTTTAAATGTGTATTATATGTGTATTATTTGTACATACATATGTATATTATTGTAAATACTATTGTAATATTGAATATTGGAAATAAACTATGTACTCGACTTTTTTTTTTTTGAACTTAACTCCCCTAATGCGGACACTCCTTTATACCGGACACTTTTCAAAATCCGGTGAGTGTCCGTAATATAGAGGTTTCACTGTATTTTATTATTACATGCATTTTATCGATAAGTTTGCTATGGACTCAATGTAAAAATATATAATATTATACCTAATAATTACATTTTCCTTCATTTAGTTTACTGTCTATTCAACACTAATGAATTATTAAATAATTCTACATATCTATTCAAAATTATAATTCATAAATATATCCTTTTGGTAGTACCGAAACAAATATGAATAGTGCAAATACAAGTCTACAGTCCCAGATGTAATGCCTGTAGTTTTCGAGTAATAAAAGAATTATTTTTCCTAAGATATGTGATATATATTGAAGCATTATTAATATTTTTGCCTTAATTGGATCACGTTTAAGAAGCACATTACTATAGAAATTCAAATTCCTACAATACTATTTGGAAAATTTTGTCGAATATAACTATAATAAAAGAACAACAATTAATAGGCTTATCTCTGGAAGTCTTTATTTTAATAAAAATCAACCGATTCAGTTTTGCAACAAGACTGCGCCCTTTCAAGTACAAAGCCACGCGGATCTTGCTACCCTTTGCTACATCATGGATGCGTGAAGTTGATTTCTCAGCCGTTGCTGTTATTTAATCTAAGTATGGAGCAAGAGTCAATGTCGAAAAAGAAATGGGAGTCGTTTCTTGGCTTCGCCGACCCATGAGGAGGAGGAGAGCCACAGTGGAACCAACTCCGGGAATGGCTTCCGACTAGATCCCTCTTCAGGACCCGTCACGAGGGCTACTGCCAACAGCAGGAGGTGTAAGGAAGGCGCACAAGCTACTTCCACCCAGGATGCTGCTGCCGCCGAGATCCGTCAACACGCCCAGCGTTTGAGGGAAGCGGCGGAAGACTTATCTAGCGACGGGGAGTCAACTGTCATGGAGTTAACTTATGAGTCGTCAGTCCACACCACCAGCGAGGAATCATCCACCGAGAAGGAGAACGGATTCCAAGTTGTTACTGGTCGTCGCAAGAGGAGCAAAAAACAAAAGGTCAAATCGGAAACCAAGCTAGTTACGACTGGCGTAAGTAGCCCCCAGACCGGCTCCGGGCGCAGACCTGAAATAATCACCAGAGCTCCAACCCCGATGAACACGGCAGGCAAGGACCGCATCCCACCTGTAGTTCTGAGGGAGAAAGCCAAATGGAACGCTGTTCGAGCTGAGATGGCTCAGCTAAACATCAGAACCACAAAGGTCAGTAATGCTACAGTGGCTATTAGAATCCAACCCGCTTCGGAGGGTAACTACAGGGCGCTAGTGCGTCTCATGCAATCTCTGAACACAGCTTGGCATACGTACGATCTCATGTCAGAGAAATCACTTAAGGTCGTGTTCCCGAGTACCTCACGGAGCATGATATTAAGGAAGACTTGGCCAATCAGGGCTTCACTGCTCAGTCAGTGAAGAGGATGACCAAGGGGGCAGGATAAATTTCCTATACCGTTGGTATACGCCCAATTTTCAAAAACCGAAGATGCGAAGAGGATCTCCGCTATTCGGGAGATATGTGGAATTCGCATCACCGTGGAGTCCAAAAAGGTAAACAAGGACAGGGTAACGCAGTGTCATCGTTGCCAGAAATTGCTACGCAGCTCCCAGGTGCGTGAAGTACGCTGAGGATCATTTATCGTACTAAACCCTGAGATACCCCCGCCACTTATGTCCTTTGTAATGGAGAACACACGGCCAGCTCCAGGGATTGCCCCAAGGCTCCGCCGAGGAAAAACAAACAACCAGCTGCTGAGATAGCCCGAGCTCCCACACAGCCACCGCCAACTGCAATCCAGACGCCCAAACCAGAGAAGAAAAAGAAGAAGGCCAAAAAATCCTACGCAGAAGTGGCTTCAAGTCCTCCACAACAGGACCACAGCCTTCCACTTCGAAGCAGCAGCCTACGACCTCGAAACAGACCGCTCAAGGACAACCATCCACCAGCGGGAAGCCCAACGCCACAGCCAGGCCCCCAAAGCCGGCGAAAGTGACTCCGGAACGTCACCAGCAACCACCGAAGGTCTCAGGTTCAAAGCCCGTTAGGGCAGATACCAAAGAGTCGCCATCGGAAGACAACCAGACCATCTCCCAGTTACTGAGTTTCATTAACTGGAAGAAACTTCTCCAATTGGCTGGAACTAATCCCTGCTCTTATCCGTTGCAGGACCCTCCAAGATGCTGGGACGGTGTTGACCAGAAAACTAGACCAACTGTTCGAAATCTTCAACTTCGATGGATAGATGACGTATCCTGAACAGCCTCAGTCTCGCATTAAATTGAAGCAAACTTGCTTCAACAATATGATACATACTTTATGTATAAGATTATGTCAACATACATAAAATTTGTTCTTAAAAGAAAGACAATTTTATTTATAAAAGTTTATTGATATATTATTCAGATTCCTTAATAATGGGTGGTTGTAAATTGGCAATTATCTAAATATGGCAAGAGATTATGAGGAACTTGTTGTAAAATATTGTAAATTTTTATTCTTTGTATACTTCTTTCAACATGGATTCGAACACTTGCAATTGAATAAGTTGTTTCAATCTCTTCAACGGACATCATACCAGTATGAACAAAGGGTGGCATGACAATTAAGATATTGTCTTTACAGATAATGCCTGGAAAGCCTTCATCAGCTAAAATCACATCACCTTCCTCTAGCATACTTAAGAAAACATACTGATAAAGGTATTCGTCCTCCATATGTCTGCGACACAAATGAAATGTAACCACTGGGAGCTATGGCACTGAAAACTTTATCTGTAAAAGTGGCTTTATAATGAGAATACGTATAAATTCTCTTCTCTATACTACATGGTTGCTCTACTCTTTTTTCTGTACAATCAGTAATTGCTGGACATTTTGAATATTTTTTTTTGCAAATGCTATAGGCATGGTATCATCAATTGGGGCCCTTGTTGGCTAGTAAACAAAACTTCTAGTTTTTTTATGCTAAGTGATTTAAAATATTTAAGAGAATTCTAGATGGGGTAACAAATGAAACGTAAAACAATACACTCAACACACGATATGATATTCGAAGTTTCATTTTCATCAAAAAGAGTAACAATTTATTTTCCAGTGATAATTTAGCATTTCCATGGTTGACTGTTAAAAAATCAAGCATTAACTTAAATCTATCTAAAGTTAACCCACATCAAACTATTCATGTCTTCATCATTCAATAGAATTTGAAACAGAAGATAAATTATTCATGTTTTCGAAATATTACTCAAGAAGAAAATGAAAATTGTTATACAGTGTGTTTCACTTTTCATGGGGACACCTAAATAACTTTTTTATTTTGAAAGCAATCAATATAAAATTTTTATCAGTTATGTAGGCCACGACAATGCATCTTTCATATGAATAGAGTTTTTATAAAGTCAAAATCTAGCCAACTACGATTAAAATAAAAAGTAGCGTTTCAAGTCGGGTCATAGTAGCGATTAAGATAGAGCTAAAAAGTATTAAGAAAAGTTATTACAAATCACTCAAGAACTCCAAATACCAAATTTCTCTGAAAAAATTGTAATTTTACATTTTTCTCCATTTTTATGCCATCAGCAGATGATAATTTGTAATTGCAATAATAAGAGTGCCATGAAACAAGAAAACGATTCATCAGTTCAAACGTCAAACATCAAACGTCAATTCACTAAACAGTTTACTTCAGTTGCAACTATCGAACTTTGCTAAGTAATGGCCGATAGACATTTAAGTATTACTGAAAAAGTAGAAATTATTCGAATTGTTGGTGACAATGTACGTTCTACCCGAGAGGCGGCTAGAGAGTTTAACGCGAGGCACCCTGAACGTCACCCATCCGTCATCGAACTGTTGCATACTTGAATAATATTTTCAACACTACTGGAAATGTTACTAAACCACGCCCACGAGGATTGAACAATCGAGAACACCATTTAGATGCAGTAATATTAGCAGCGTATCGTAATAATCCTCACACGAGTTTACGAGATATGGCTAGAAATTTAAATATCTCTTACTCTAAAATTTGGAGATGTCTCCGTCGTCACAAATTGAAACCGTATAAGCCAAAATATTTACACACTCTTGAAGATGGAGATCTCCATAGAAAATGGAGTATGTCTATGGGCTCAAGGTAATTATCTAAATGACAGAGAATTTTTGAAAAAAATGATGTTTAGTGATGAAGCTACATTTACTGGTGTAGTTTCGTCCCAGAACTGTAGATACTGGGCAACAGAAAACCCAAACTGGGTCATCAACTGTAAAAGACAATATTCACAGAAAATTAATGTGTGGTGCGGAATTTTTAAATGCACGAATCATTGGGGCCCGTTTTTTTTTTTGACACGCTAAATGCAGAAAGGTTTTTACATTTTTAAATACTGAATTAATGGATGTGCTTGATGATTTACCACTGGATGAGAGGCGAGATTTGTACTTCCAGCTAGATGGATCCCCGGTTCATAACGCAAGAATAGTGCGAGCATGGTTAGTGCGGCGTTATACAGTCCGTTTTTGCAGGTCCGACTGCGGGTCCGTTTTGCAGTATGGCAATATCGACGAGTTGAAATGGCAGATGTTACATTATCCGTTTTCGCGGGATGCGTCGCGACATGCTGCCGTAGTGCAGGATAGCGGCAGGCGGGAAGCTTCGCGACGACACGGTCAGTTGTATGTAAACTGTTGCACGGTGCGGTTCTGCGGCATCCCGTTTTGATCTCGAAAACAAAAATATGTTTGATACGGACGAATTTATCGAGATTATTCATGGGCTGCCAGCCCTTTGGGACAAATCAGCCGCTGATTATTCGAACAAAGATGCGCGACAAAGGGCATGGGTGAGTGTGGGCGAATCCATGTAGCCAGAGTGGCCCAAATTTAGCTACAGAGAGAGAGATAACGAAAGTAAGTGTTTTTTTTATTGTATTATAATAATTACAATAACTACACATAGTTTTTTTATGCAAAATGTGGCTAGTACATATACTTGTTTTGGAAAGGTACAGCTCCTACTCCCATGAAATAATTAGCAAAATTGTCTCTAACAGTCAATCCGTCACCACGTGGGCCTGCAAAATCGCCAAGATCATCAAATGGATGGGTTTCCGTGTCCTCAAAATTTATACCATCCCTCCTGCGTACAAAATTGTGAAGAACGCAACTTGCTTTTACTATATCGTCAATGAATACAGGTTGCACCAGAATAGGTGTGTGAAAAATTCTCCATTTGTTCGCCAAAACACCAAAAGCACATTCCACAGTGCGTCTACAGCGTGAGAGCCGGTAATTGAAAACCCTTTTTGTTGGATTTAAATTACGGGCGGGATAAGGGCGCAGCAAGTGTGTAGAAAGCCTGAATGCTTCGTCACCAACCATCACAAAGGGTTGAGGATTTCCGTTTGTATTTGAAAATTACGAGGTGGTGGCAAATTTAAAGTTGCCGAATATAGTTTCCTGCCAAGTGGGCTGTCCCGAAACACTGTCGAATCACCTTCTTTTCCATACGCACCAACGTCAATAGCAACAAAGCGTAGATTTGCATCTGCAACCGCCATTAGAACAACCGAAAAATATTTCTTATAATTAAAAAAATTGGAGCCTCCTCTTCTAGGATTAATGCATCGTATATGCTTTCCATCTATCGTGCCGACGCAGTTGGGAAAGTCCGTTTTCAAATAAAATGTTTCTGAAATCTCTAACCACATGTCCACAGTTGGTTCTGGCATTTCCACCTCTTTAAGTTCATTCCAGATAGCCTGACACGTTTCTCGAATTATTAATCCAATTGTACATCTTCCTACATGAAACTCATATTGCAGACTTGAGAAGGTATTTCCGGTAGACAAGTACCTACAAACGAGAATTACTTTAGAAGGTTTTCCGTGAGAGCAATAAACTTCAATAACTGCTTAAAATTAATTCCTTATTTCTTTGTTACAGTAAAACATTTGAAGAATAAATGGAGACATATCAGAGATGGTTTTTCCAGGTCGTTAAATAAAGGAAAGAGTGGTGATGCTGCATCATCTACGAAAAAAAAATATACGTACGCAGATTCACTTGAATTTCTCCTAAATACTCTACATAAAAGAAACACTACTGGAAATTTAGAAGACAGTGATGACAACCAACTAGTCACGAGTGAAATAGACGAACATGGGGAAATGATGACGAAGACGGAAATTCTGAAAGTGTAATTGAAAATCAACCACAGTCCACTCGGATAGCAAACTTGCCATACCGTCAGAAGAGGAAGCGACAGAACAGTTCGAATATCACTGCTTTCCAAAGCCAGTTACTCAAAAAATTAGACGAGAATGAAAAAAAAGAAGAGGACGGAGACAAATTATTTTTGCTATCTCTCCTTCCTGATTATAAAAAACTGAACGATGACGAAAAATTGGATTTCAAATTTATGACTCTTCAGTTCTTTCGGGACATTCGACGGAAGAAGGATTTTAAAAATCATCCAGAAATTTCTCTGTCCCAATAATTTCAACCAGTTTTACCCGGGACCTAGTAGATCTGTACAAACAACACTACATTCACAATCGCTACATACATTAACTCCTATGGATCCTCGAACACCTTTAAGCTATCATAATCCCTTATCTCCAAATGATTCCCAACTATCTACTGAAACATCTTCAGCCTCTTCTCACATGACTTATGAATTTGCATAATTCATTGTAATGTTTTGTTTTGATTTCAATATTGTATATGTTATGATATATAATAAAATATTACGCCTAATAACGTATTATTTCATTTTCTGACTTACCTAAGTGTTATAGTTAGACGTTCTTCTGCAGTTATTGCCATTCTCATTGTCGTGTTTTGTTTCGTGATGCTGGGTTTCAACTTTTCAAGCAATTCGTCAAAAGATGTTTGAGACATACGATAGTAGCCAAAGAATTTATCATTGTACTTTCGAATTTTACAATAAAACTTCTGAAATCTCTGTCTTCTTTCTCGTTCGGAATTAAAAAGATGAACCCAAGTTTTACGGCATTTCGGCTCTCGTAATAAATTAGCAGCTTCAAGGGCTAAAACAATTTTTAATTTTGAAAGGGACATATTCTTGTCGCCTCCACCTTGCAACATCAAATGCGCGTAGTAATGTTAGCTGCACGAAGGTCCCGCAATCCGTTTTACCAGGAACGTATAAATGAAGGCGTGATCCGTTTCTGCGGCATCCTGCAAAACGGGATGCCGCAAAAACGGTCTGTATAACGCCTAACTTAGACGAGAACTTTCCGTTAAGATGGATAGGTCGTAATAGCCCGTTAATAGAGTGGGCTCCTAGATCGCCTGACATTACACCACTTGACTTTTTCCTTTGGGGAACTATTAAAAATGTTGTGTATGCATCAAGACCTCAAAACATACAGGAACTGTGTCAGAGAATCCGACAAGCCTGCCGAGAAATTTCCCCAGAAATACTACGACGAGTTGTACTGAATCACAAAAGACGATTGGAAAAATGTATCCGTCTTCAAGGTGATCTAGTTGAAAAAGATCCTATTTAAAATATGTTCGTTAAATGTTGCTATATTTTGTTCTTTAATACTGAATAAAATTTGCGAATCGTTTTCTTGTTTCATGGCACTCTTATTATTGCAATAACAAATTATCATCTGCTGATGGCATAAAAATGGAGAAAAATGTAAAATTACAAATTTTTCAGAGAAATTTGGTATTTGGAGTTCTTGAGTGATTTGTAATAACTTTTCTTAATACTTTTTTGCTCTATCTTAATCGCTACTATGACCCGACTTGAAACGCTACTTTTTATTTTAATCGTAGTTGGCTAGATTTTGACTTTATAAAAACTCTATTCATATGAAAAGATGCATTGTCGTGGCCTACATAACTGATAAAAATTTTATATTGATTGCTTTCAAAATAAAAAAGTTATTTAGGTGTCCCCATGAAAAGTGAAACACACTGTATATCTATTTCAAAATTAACTTGACAGGAAAAATTTTTCTCTACTATTAAATTTGCTACTGCTAGTGTATCTCCGGCTGTACTGTCAAATATGTTGTTTATTTCATTCTTTACATTACACTTTCGATTCTGGAAAGACCTGTTAAATACCTTTTCTTTATTTGTAACTTCAGTACATGGTTTTCTATATTCCTGTTATAAAAACAATGTTATACTAATAAATATATTACCACACTCATGCCCAGTTCCTAGAAATTTTTATCATTAACATCAAGGACATGTAATAATAAAACATTTCTACACACCGAGCATTAATATTTCAGACATACCACTGAAAATATTGTAGGCACATATGATGGATTCAGCGAATGATCCGACTTGGCGTTGGTAATAAAATGTTTGCTACAAATTCTGCTGGATTTAGATGGTGTCCATTTAGCTCCAGAAGAGCTACAATGATATATTGTCCTCAAACAGAGTCTAAAATATTTAAATTATACATACGAAACTCTACGAATCTTTTAAATCCATAAGGACGGCTAGGAAAACTATAAAATTTCACTGTTTCGGCAGTATTTCGATATGCACTGTGTCACCCTACAACGCAACATGTAGTACAAGAACTTCACATGCTCTTGGAATTCGTATTCTGTTTGTAAAAGCCGTTAATCATCAAAAATGTTCGTAAGAGGCAAATATTTTATATTTTACACGACTAATAAAGCTTAACTTGAAAACTAATGTCTACTCTTTATTAAAATTATTCAAAGGAAGCGCTAAATGTTTTGGTATTGTCAGGAAAAGATTGGGAACCTCTGATTTAAAGGAAGCTCACACAACCACTTCAGTAATATTTACATCGAAATAAATCGACTTATGTCATTTGGTGCAACAAGTAAACATTACTTATCTCATTTTATCCAAATCTTTGTATGTTCTAATTGTTATGAATATTACTATTTAAACAAAACAAATTACCTGGTATCAATCTTTGTTCTTGAATGTGCAATTTTTGTGAAAACAAATTATGATTTCTTTTTTTAAGAAATATGAATTGAATCATGACTGTAACACTAGAGGGAGTACAAGTCATTTTCTATTACTACCAAAAACTCATTTAACAAAAATCCAGAATACGTGTATCCATAATTGTATCAGAATATTTAATCACATTCCGGATCACATAAAGAATTTGCCTCAGGTTCAATTTAAGCGGGTTTTAAATCGATTTTTAATAGAGAATGTATTCTATCCATCTTCTCAATGAATTTCTATAGGCAAATTGGGGGTTATAGTTTTAATTTTTAATGTGTTTTGTATTTATTGTGTTTGTCATTATCTTATTTTTTTGTGATAATTGACGTGTTCTATGTCTTATTATTATTATTATTATTATTATTATTATTATTATTATTCACTTTTTGACAGTTGTCGAAGGTGTTGAAAATATTTTATTACTATGATGGGATCAAGAGCAGAGAGAATAGTTTGCTGGTCTGCGCAAGTGAGGAATGATTGGGAGCAGTTTTAAAGAAAACTACATTGAGAGATGCGATACATCATTAGTTCTTCTATATTAAGGATAAATCAACACCCGAAACAATGAAAAGTTGCTGAAATATCATAATGACAAAAACTAATATAGTTAATAACGAAGACTCTGAAAATGCAGATGACGATCCAGATAAAGATGTGCCACTGAAACTTTTGCAACAAAAACGGAGGCACAGAAAACGAATGAAAATTTTGTAATTTATGAAGCATGAACAATACATTATTCATATGTACTTTTTACTCATTTTTCTTGAGGCCATTACTGACCACAGACTGAGTACAAATTCGCTGCTGTGGGGAGCGACCTAAACAGGTGAAATACAATTCTAAGATGAAACAACCGGCAACACCGAAAAAGAAAACAAACACGCCAAGCACAGGTTTCAGCTGAGCATTGAAGATTGGATCGAGTTGTTGATTGTGGGACGTCAGGCAGTGTAAATATATTATTAAAAAAATAATATAAGTTGTATAATTAAAAACTATTTCGAGTGCGAACAGTAACAATAGAAAGAAATAGTGGAAACCAAAATTGAGATAGTTAAACGTGCTGCAATGTGAACCTCTTACAGCAGTACGACGTTTGTATAGCCTAAGTCGATCACCGCTTAGTGCATGCTGGCTACAAATTTTATATCAACGCGGCAGAGTAGAGTAATCAAAGAATTGGAACGCTCTCTAAACCTGAAGATTGACGATCGGTGTCAAAAAGCAGTTTTCTTAAAATTTTAATAATACTAGCTTAATTTGTGGCAGGAGTGAAAAACCGATTACGCCAAACAACTACCGACATTTCAATATTTTCTACAAGGTTGTGATATACTTAAAGTTATAACTTGCTTACCCAACATTAAATTTACCGGGGAAGCTGCAAGTACGAATAAGGAAGCTGTTTGTAAATTTTTCAACAATAATACCTTCCATAAAATAATTGAATATTCCAGTGAATCGACTAAACTGCGAAAAATCATAACCACCACAAAAGTGCTGTGTACTGTTCCTACCTCACAGCAACATAAAGCTGTCACGTGAGAATCCTATCTCACAGGTACCTGCACGATCACCCACGACCACTGATTCTAGTTCATTATTGGCCCTTTCTTTTGATGGTTCTCTCTCCGGAAGAGTGTACCTATATTTTTTACAGAAGTTCTTACCATAATTTCTGGAAAATATTAATTTACAAACTCGAGCAGAAATGTATATGCGAGCATTGAGCACGATTGTCGTGATTGCATACTTACAACAATAAAATCGCTATGCGCCCTTGGGCCTAATATAGGTATACTTTGTAGCAGCGATAAAGCTGAAGCAAGCATGTGTGAATGTAAAGAATGATGATAGCGCATGCTTCGCCTGGGCGGTGGTGTGGGCGCTCCATCCGGTCAAACATGGGGCACGTCCTGATCGACCATCCAGCTATCCCCACTACTCCGCAGTCCTCAAGTTGAAGACTTTAAGCATGCCGATGACTATCAAACAGATTCCTCGTTTCGAACAACAAAACGGAGTTTCGATCAACGTTTACATCCTGGAGAAGTTAAACAAAAGAAAGTATAACGTTGTACCTACCTATTTAACGAAAGGCAAACAGGGTAAACATGTCAAATATTTTGCTTATCCAAGATGTATATGAAGGTGATGACGATGGCTGTAAGCCACGATTCCACTCCGTGTGGATAAAGGATTTAAGCCGCCTTGTTTCCACACAATTAAGCAATCGCAATGGGAAGAAATACTTTTGCGACCGCTGCCTCCACTATTTCCGCACGCAGCAGAGATTGGATGCACATATGGAAGATTGCGTAACGATGAATGATTGTAAACTGCGGCTACCATCAGCACAACAGGCAAATTTGCAATTTAAAAATTTCAAGAATAAAGAGGTTGCACCGTTCGTCGTTTACGCACATATGGAAGATTGCGTAGCGATGAATGATTGTAAAGTGCGGCTACCATCAGCACAACAGGCAAATTTGCAATTTAAAAATTTCAAGAATAAAGAGGTTGCACCGTTCGTCGTTTACGCAGACCTGGAGTGCCTTCTGGCTCCAACCAAGGGGGATAGACAGGAGCACATTCCGTATAGCGCGGGTTATTATGTGAAGTGCTCCTATGATGATTCTTTGAGTTTTTATAAATCTTATCGGGGTGAGGACTGCCAGCAGTGGTTTGCGCGGGAGATGCAGCAGTTTGCTGAAGACGTATGAAGGAGAACGCATCAATGGGGGTACTTTCAGCAAGATGGCGCCCCTGCCCGTTACAGTTTGATTGTTCAGGATTACCTAAACGATACATTCGGTGGAATTGGTAGGGGTGGTCCTCCCCTTGGCCAGCACGTTCACCTGATCTGACGCCATGCAATTTTTGACTGTGGAGCATGGTCAAGTATCTGGTCTACGGCAGCAAACCTCTCAACTTGGACAAGCTGAAACAGCATATCACTTACGTCATTACTGCAATTCCTCCCCAAATGGTCCAGAGAGCCTTACAACAATAATGGACAGACTACGTAAGGGCATTGGAGTGATGTATGCCAAATTGAAAATCTGCAGCTGAAGCCATTTAATGTTAACATCTTTTTACCTCACCCTGTATTAGAGCAGTCGCAACCGCAATATCATTGGCCATCTTGATGTAAATAAAAAGATCTAACTCTTGGAATCAGGATTATTATTCTACTTAAATGGTAAGTACTTTTTTCTCTCAAAATAACGATCTGTCTCTAAATTGAGTTCCTTACAGGTGGCTTGGAATCTCTTACGAGGAAAGGTCATAAATCGATTTCCTGTGAAAATAAAAACAAAGCGGAATCATTTATATCTCTTCCGGTGAAATATAATTGCGGTAAACGGGTTAACCTAACACAAAGGAAATCGTTTGAAATAAGAAGTTGCTACTTACTATAATTTGTGTAATAACTTTTTTGAAGTCATTACAATATGCAGGCATTTCATTTTTAGGGTGGTACTTATTTCAAGAAAAGGCTGCATTATTATGAAACACTGAGAAGTAAAAAAACCAAAACACTAAGAAAAAGAAAACGTGCTATTTATAATTCCGATGAGGATTACAGTCCAAACACTGCCCAGGCACCGTTAAATGAAGAAGAATTTAGATCTGAAAATCGTAGAATAGCAAAGTCGTTACAGATTTGTTTCCGTTCATAGGTTTTTGTTCACGGAAAATAAATTTCTTTTGTTTATAATAGTATTGCAAATCTATGATGAAAAGATTGCGAAGTATGCATCAACTGTATCCCCAAGGGAGGACAAGTTAATATCTCCGTACGACCCGCAAAATTTCAATTTAGACGTTGACATGTGGTTTCGTCGGAAACAGAATGATTAAACAATTAGGCTGATGCCCAATCGTCTAGTTGATATGGCTAGACGGTGGTACGACATTCAAGTTCAGCTGACAATCAGTTGACAAAGAAGTAAAGAGGATTTAATAACGTAGTTTTCGAAGTCCTTACCATTTGCGAAGCTACTGAAAGAAGCTGCGTTATACGAAACACATCCTGGACAACATTTAAGGGAGTACTGCTTTAACCCATTACCGCTTCGCGGTACCAATTGTAGCTAATTGACAGGGATCGTAAAAATTATCGTTATGAAAGGGCCTGTTTATTTTCAAAACAAATATTAGAAAATAGCTGTAGATGAATATTTAATTTTTTGAAGTGTATCGAAGGGTGCAGGTGTAATTTGAAGTTGAGCGAGTTTCTTCATTGTTAAAAATATGGACTTCCGACTAGTGTAAGTACAAGTTAATATACTTTCTTTGTAATTATCACTCACACGACATCTTATATGAATAAGAAAGCTTTCTTAGTTTTGGTAATCCGGTCCTGTCCTTCAGGACCTACTTTGTTTTGGTTTGAACTTAGAAGGAGAGAAATATCTAATTTGGGAGATCCCTTATCGTTGAATTTATCTGTACCGCTACCCGCGTACAGGGGAGCAAAGTTGGACCACGCCCACGACAACAGCGTGACGCGATAAATACCCTCCCAGACAGACACAGACACCCGCCAAAATTACCAGCTAAGTCTTTACTGTTATTTTATTTTTTCTTTTCTTGTACTACGAGGGAGGTCCAAAAGTTCGTGGAATGGAGGGGATGCAATGCGGATAGGTGGGCTCGCTATGTGTCATTCTGATTGGGGACTCATCATTAGTATATAGGTTAAGCTGCAGCCCTATTGCGTCAGTCGTTTACGAATAGTTGCCTGCTAAACAAATCAATCCGGAAGAAAACTGAAACTATGGAGGAAATTGAACACCGTGCTGTAATAAAATTCCTTACCAAGCAAGGAAAGAACGCTCAAACCATATTGAATGAAATGGAAACCGTTTATGGGGAAGTGTCCTAGTAAATCAATGATTTATAAGTGGCATGGTCTTTTTAAACAGGGCCGGGAGTCGATTGAAGACGACCCCCGCTCAGGACGGCCAGTTGAGGCCACCACATCAAACATCGTCGAAAAAGTGGAAAAACTTGTACTGGAAGATACCCGTTTGAAGAAAAAACAATTATCTGCATTAGTTGGAGTATCAGATACCACCATTTTGCGTATCCTACATGACCACCTGGGTATGACAAAAGTCAGTGCAAGATGGGTACCGAGAATGCTCACGCCACTTCAGAAACAACAGCGCGCCGATGCGTCCGAACAATTTTTGGAGCTGTGTGGAGACGAACCTGCACACATTTTGGAGCGGATTGTTAGCTGAGATGAAACATGGGTTCATCACTTTGAGCCTGAGTCCAAACAGGAGTCCATGCAATGGCATAAAAAGGGGACACCACCGCCAGAGAAATTCAAAGTGTCAGAATCGGCTGAAAAGTTGATGGCTACTGTTTTTTGGGATTGTGAAGGGATATTATTGATTGATTACAAAGAAAAAGGAAGGGGCATAACCGGAGAATATTACGCAGCGATATTAGGAAAATTAAAGGAGGCCATCAAGGAAAAACGTCGAGGAAAATTGACCAAGGGTGTGTTCCTCTTGCAAGACAATGCGCCGGTTCACAAGAGCAGAGTTGCAATGGCTGCTCTGCACAAGCATGGCTTTCAATCAATAGTCCATCCACCCTACAGTCCAGACCTGGCCCCTAGTGATTTTTATTTGTTCCCCAATTTAAAAAAACACTTACGGGGAAGAAAATTTTCCGACGACAATGAGGTAAAGGAGGCAATTTTAGCCCATTTTCAGGCGAAAGATAAAAAATATTTTTATGATGGTTTAGAAAAATTAATTCATAGATCTAATAAATGTATTGTGCTTAAGGGTGATTATATTGAAAAGGAAAAATAGATTTATTGTTTTATTTTATTTAAAACCCTTTCATTCCACGAACTTTTGGACCTCCCCTCCCCTAAAGGTAAATTCAATTTTAATATAGGTATATTAAAATTGAATTTACCTTTAAAATCCTATCACGTCGTAAAAACCGTCAAGCCGAAATTACTAGCCTATATTAAGATTCGAATTTATATTTCTTAAATAAAGAGGCTCAAAACCTGCAGGAAGACGATATTCACTGAATGATGGAATTTTGGGTTTGATTCTACATAAACAGAGTCCCCGTGGATATCGTCTATTTTCCAAAATCTTTGTTACACCTTCAGTAAGCACAATAAACAGACTACTTAAAAAGGTACCCATCAATCCAGGGATTAATGAATCACTTTTTCAAAATTTAAAGAATAGTGTGGAACATTTGCCAGAGAAAGAGAGATTTTTGTTCGGCGAAATGAGTATTCAGCCACATTTGCAATTAGAGAGGGGTACAAATGAAGTTTGTGATTTTGAAAACCTAGGGCACAGAACAACCAATGCTATCGCGGACCATGCCCAAGTATTTATTATTAAAGGGATTGTTGGAAAATACAAGCAGCCGTTGTGTTACACATTTACCAGAAGTACCATAAAATTCATAGTTTTAGTACGATTATTAAAACAGTTAATAAGCAAGTGTGAAGAATGTGGCCTTAAAGTAGTTGCCACTGTTTCAGACCAAGGATCCACCAATGTGGCAGCTATAAATTATTTAAAGAGAATAACGGTTGAGAATAACAGACGCCAAGGCATTGAAGCAGATAATCGTTATTATAAAGTCAATGGAAAAAAAGTAATCCACATATATGATCCTCCTCACTTACTCAAAGGAATACGAAATAATTTATTGACAAAAAAATTTGCTTGGGAAGAAGGAAATGAAAAACACATAGCTAGGTGGAGTGATATTGATGTCGTTTTTAATATTGATAGTTGTCCAGGCCAACTTCGGAGTATGCCGAAACTCACCACATTTCACATAGAAAAAATAAAATAAAAAAAATGAAAGTATCGTATGCTGCACAAGTGTTAAGTCATTCGGTAGCAGCTGCCATCAGTCTATTTACTCGTTCAGGTAAGCAATCACATCAGTGTAAGTACAGTAGATACTCGGTTATTCATGGCCTGATTAATTTATATGCAGCTTAACAGTGCAAACAGCTCAAAACCAATTATCATCAATAACACTACAAAACAGTTCAGATTTAATGACAATTTCCAAGAAATACTTCAGAATTAATGTGCAATGATGTTTAGACATTATTACAGATTAAATCTTCACCGCATGAAAAACTTAGGGATGTTTCATTTTCTTGTGTTTTGTTGTTTATTTTTAATATTCATTCATAATTTTTTTCTAATTCCTAATTATAGGTGCACCCTTTCTCAGTAATTAACCTTGGACAATTGTCAGTTTACTATACAGACTATAATCAACAGAAAATGTACTAATATGGAATTTGTATTGACAGGTATTGTAGGAGATGAAGGACATCTTCAGGTTGAGGCGAAAAGCACGTCTATTATGTGCAAATTCTTTGATGACTTGGTTGATTCCGTAAATGGAAGTACCCTTTGTCCCCAAAGAGGTAAACAATTACGATGCGCAGTCAGCACATCTTCAGATCACCTGAACTTTTGGGTTGAGGCAAAAAGAAAATTGAGAAGTATGTATATTCAAAAAGAAGGTACTAATGAGAAAGTCGTCCCTCCATCTTTAAATAATTGGATAACGGCAATCACCGGATTTGAGGAACTTTTGAAAATAGTAGAGGCGTCCAATTCTTCTTTCTTTAAGCCCCGGGACGTGAATCAAGATGCTGTGGAGAATTTCTTTGGACAGGTCCGACAACATGGCCATCGAAATATTAACCCAACACCCACAAACTTTAAATATTCATTTACGACACTTCTTTTAAATAATATAGCGAGTGTTCACTCTATATCGGCAAATTGTCTAAAGGATAACTGTAGTAACGCTATCAGCAATATAAGAGTATTTGAGGAGCATCCGTGCAAAACCGGCTAAATCCATTTTCTTCAGTTTTTCGTTTTTTTGTGTATTTCATATCTTTAGCTTTATATCTATCGACTAGTAAAGTATTTCGGACCCAAACCGGCTAAAACTGTGTTAAAATCGCATTTGAAAAGTAGCTTTTGGTGCAAAACCGGATAAATCCACGTTTTCATAGCAAAAGCGGCTATTTCCAAAATAAACGAGTTTTAACTACTTTTAACAAGTTTTACCGACAAGTCAGCTGTTTCATCATTCGATTAGTGCCGGTGGCAATTGACGCCGACGGTTTAGTATGTATTCAGCAGTGAGAGGAAGAGGTTAGTGCTATACTGATGTTACTTTTGACAGACGTCTCGTGGTTATATTAAAATTTTGAAAGTATTGTTGTTGTTAGTTGGTAGTTTGTGTTAGTCGGTGTTAGTAGAGGTATTAGTTTTGTTTTTAGTAATAATAATAATCAATATTATGGACCTTAATGAGATCACTATTGAAGCGGGAAATGACGGCAGCCGAAAGCGTAAGACAAAAGTATCTAAGCGGCAGATGAATAAAGCTAAAAGGTATGTTTTTTCGCATATTATATTAAGCGTTAAGCCGTAGTTGCCTTCAATCGCAACGTTATTTTGCAGGTACGGCGACGCAGATCCGGCTTTTCGAAATTTCATTCGTCCTTGCCAACATAATGGACGTAGTTTTAAATGCTTGAGTTTGCAACAGCGTGAAATGCATTCTATACGAGAACGTTTTTATTCTGATGCCAGTAAAGTAAATCAAGACGTCCGATTATGCCATATGCTATCTGCAGAACCTGTTCGTCGTAGAAGGAGTCAGGGTCTGATAGAACAGAAAAAGATGACTGTTTCCTACTTTTTGAAAAAACGAAATGGCGAGAGTATAAGAGTATGTCAAAAATTTTTCACGGCTGTTTTGGGAATTACCAAGCATAGAACAAACACTGTTGCCAAAGTGATTCTTGAGGGAGGAACTCCCAAGAGAAAAAAGAGGCGGTGATCGGGTGTCTAATAAAACTGAAGATAAGAAAAATTTGGTTCGAAATTTTATTAAAAAGCTGAAAGGTCGTGAATCACACTATAATCGCAAAAAATCAAGGAGAATGTATTTGAGCGCCAATCTATCCATTGCCAGATTACGAAAGATCACCAAAATGAAGCAGCTAATTGGGTTTCCTATAATATGTTTAGAAACATATTCGTTAATGAATTCAACATCGGGTTCTCATCCCCTGCTTCAGATGTTTGTGGAAAATGTGCCAGGATTAAAGAGCAATACAAAACGGAAACTAATATAGAAAAGAAAAGACAGCTAATTACTGAGTATCGTGTTCACAGAAAAAGGGCGAGTGCTTTTTATGAGCTTGCAAAAGAAACTCCTGAGGGAAGTTTGAGTTTTTGTTTTGACCTGCAACAGGTGCAGCCTCTACCTCGCACACCAGTGGGTGATGCATTTTATGCCCATCAAATCAGTTTCTACGCATTTTGTTGTGTTGGTATGTCCTCACGAAATCCTACTTTCTATGTTTGGACGGAAGACGCTGCCGGTCGAGGCTCAACCGAAGTGGGCTCTGCATTGCTGTGTCACCTAGATACCTTGGACTATGCTGATATACACCAGATTCGACTATTCTGTGATGGATGCGCAGGCCAAAACAAAAATTCTCATGTAGTACATACTTTGATGTTTTGGCTTGCAAATAAAGCTCCCGAGAATGTTCGTGAAATCATAAGAACATTCCCAGTACGGGGTCATAGTTTCATGGCAGCCGATAGATGCTTTGGAAGGGTGGAACGAATACTAAGAAAACATCCTGTTATAACTACAACAGAAGAATATATTGATCTATATTCGGAAGTAGGCGGCGTTAAAAAATTGGGCTATGACTGGAAGATATACGACATCAAGGAACTTGAAACACGATACAAAAAAGTGAAGGGCATTGCAGATACTAAAAGAATTCAGATTCAGAGAGGGCAACAATCGTTGTACGCAGAATGCTGAAATAAGGGTCACCACTCATGAATATTATAGAATTCAAAGCACAACCAATGCTCATCAGACTTTATTGAAAAAGGGGAAGGAGCAAGATATTCATGTAGTGTTAAAAGAGGTCAAGCTTAGAAACACTATACCGGAAAAGAAAAAGAAAAGTCTCTCTCACCTCATGAATGAAGCATTTGGAACAAAGTGGAGCAACCGTCCTGACTTAGAATGGTACAAGAACCTTCTATTGCCTGTAGATGAGGTGAGGGAAGAGGATGATAATATTGAGCCATGTGACTGCCTTCATGAGGAGGCTGCAGTTTTAATATAAGTTTCTATGAAGTTAATTTAAGAATTTTCCTGTTTCTGTTTTTTTTTTGTTATTCATTTTTTAAAGTTTTTTAGAGTTTTATGTTTTATTTGTGCATATTTTATTTAAAATAAAGTGCTTTTTAACATTTTATCACCGGATTTTCGAGCAAACCCGGCTATATCCTATGGTTTTTCTCAAATTTTGGCCTTATTGTGAACTTTTCAAAATTGACAATAGGTCCTATCAATTGACCTCATCAAAGCCCACAAAACCTATTTTTTATATTTCCTATATCTGTTAAGGCCGAAAAATGGGGAGTTTTTGGCATTTTCCCTACATTTTACCAAAATGGATATAGCCGATTTTGCACGGATGCTCCTCATTTATTATTTATATATTGTGAAAATCTTCAATTTTGTCGTCTTTTTCGCCGATTTTTCTTTTTATCTGCCTCGAAACTATATGCTCCTGTGTGCCTCCAGGCTAAGATTAATTTATATTGTAGCTGCAAGCTTCTACTTCCGAAATATAACAGATATTAGCTGCACACGTTTGTACAATTATGTTTTTTTTTTAATTCTTTAGACTGCTACTTCATTGAAAAAATGCAGCTGTTTGAAGAATGGCTGAAGCATGGGAAAAAATACCGAAACAACATGCTGTACCAATTTTTATTGGCAAAATACGATTTTTCGAGGGTTGCGGAGGCATCATTGAGGGAAACAAAAAAAGCGATATGCAGGTTTTTCTGGAAATTATCAGACAAGTGGTCCAATTGTGGGAAGAGTCGAGAACGCGTTTTAAGCAAATATGCGGAATGAATGACAGGAGATTTACTATTTCCTGTTATCCTTGACCATTCGACGTTACTAACACCAGAACGTTCTCACACACCTGGACCACCTCGCAAAGAATTTGAAGGGTCGAGCGACAGAACCAAAAGAAGACGTGTTGAGGATTTAGTAAATTCAAGAAGTACACCCGAGCTAGTGGCTGCCGCAGAAGTTTCAGCGCGATTGTCTGGCGGTAGAAATTTGGCCTCCATAATGAGTGCCAGTGAAAGTACAGAGGTTTGTAATAAAATGAAGGAAAGTGCAAGAAATCGTAACGGTAGCATTTCTGGTCAAAGATGCCTAACCAAAGAAGAGGTTTTAGCTTATTATATTGATTCAAAATTAACTAGTCACTCCTACAAACAAACCCGGAAATGGAGTATAAAAGCGGGACATCATGTATTTCCGTCATTCTATGCTGTTAGAAAAGCTAAGGCTGACTGTTATCTTCCAGAAGGTGAAATTGTTGTTAACGAAACGCGGGCAGTAATTAAACGACCGGTATCAACTCGAAGCTGCGACTGTATCAATGGATTAAAGCAATGGCGGCTGCTCCATAAGCGTAGAAGACGATGTGTTTAGTGTGTGTATTCTATTTATCCTTAGAAATATATCAAAAACAATTCCAGAATTTGAGGCTAGACATTTTCGTTCTTCTGTCCACATGGAACAGTCCTCATTGATTAACTCCATTACGATGGGCGGATATTCTTTTCTCTCCTGGTGATAATTCGCTTCAATCCTGTGGTAGTACTTCCGTAACGGAAATAAATACTCATCTGTAAAGGCCGAAATACATTCCAAAGCGGAATTATGTTCCCGTACCCGAGATAATTTGATCCAATATGGAGCAAAATCTTTCCTCTGACGGAGAAAATTATACTCCCTGTGGATTTATTTAACAACGCCCCTTTCTTAAATGAGAATATGATTATTCCCAAGTTAAGTTACTTTCAGGAGCAATTGAGATGATTTTATGTGATACGACGGTAGTATTACCTATATATAGGAGAAATAAATGCGTTATTCATTTTAATAACATTTAAAATTTCGGAGACTTTTACATTTGTTGCAGAATAGTAAAACTGCATAAAAGAAACGAATTGACCCTTAACGAATTACGTTCCTCGAATAGAGCTGTTTTCTTCTCTCCTATACAGAGCAAAATTAGTTCGGTATCCATCCGTTTAGTAGCGAAACATTTAACTCCTAAATGGAGGCTCCTTGAACGCATGATCGCAAGGGAGCACCGGAAAACACTTAAAACGGTTCAACTCCGTATTTTTACTATGTATCAGTTACCAACAATATGTACGATGGCCTTCGTCACCGAATTTAGCCACAGTATATATATATATATAACATAAACATGTTTTTAATGAAAACATAGATCGTTCCTCACCATTTATGATGTGCGATATAACATCTCCCATTCCAGAGGGTGATGCATCACCCTGCTACTACTTTATCAAAATCTGAATGATAGAGATTTTGATAGAGTAGTAGCAGCTGATGCATCGCCCAATGCAGTGAGTGCAGTTATATCACACATCATAAATAGTTCGATTCATGTCTTCATTAAAAACTTCAATCAAAACGGAGGCAAACTATGCTCAGTTACATCGAGAGACGCTCGCATTAGTGTTTGCAGTGCAAACATTTCATAAATACATTTGTGGTAAATCACTTATGTTAGATTAGTAACCGACCATAGGCCATTGCTACGAATATTTAATCCAGAGAAGAAGAAAAAAACACCTCTAGTACCTCTTTGAATTCAGAAGTGGATACACAAGTTGTGATGATTACCAATTAGAATATAAAGCTGGGGTAAAATGGGTAATGTAGATGCGTTATGAAGGTTATCTTTAGCTAGTGACGTAGATGACGTATCTGTCAATTTGCCGAATTATGCAAATTACCACCTTACCTCAAGGTTCGGTTCTGGGCCCAGCACCGTTTACTTTTTTAACGACGTGGAGTTCATTGACTTTTCTGTTATAATATGCCGATGACACAAGTGTTGTGGTCTCTGGGACCGATCCTGCGCAAATGTTCTCCTGGTCCAGCTGTGTGAATGATTTCAACACAATAAACTGCACATTAACGTTTCAAAAACTTTTTTTTACCTTCTTTCAAGATGAATTTTGATGTAAACATTACCTTGAATAGCAATCTATTAAAACACGAAACTCCGCTAACCTGCTTTGGGTGCTTTTGGATGCACGTTTTGTTAGCTGTTAAAGATACTGTCAAACCTTCGGTTCGTGAAATTGTCAACATAGTTGCTACGTCCCGCAGGATTGTCCTACACAAATTTAAGCCATTTATTACTCATAAAAGTCCAAACAATAGATGAAAATGGTCCAGTCAGAAGAATACAATTTTGGAAATTTTAATTAACAGGTTTGCAACAAGATCTTTTGTTTTATCGCAAAATTGTTTGGACAAATGAATGTGCATTTAGTAATCATGAAATTTTTAATGGCAATATTCCTCGCTATTGGGGCCAAGAAAAACTCTAGATTTGTCGTTAACAATAATTTTCGCGTTCATTTACTTATTGTTTGTGTGGCATACTTAGAGACTACTTGATTGGCCCATTTTTTTTATCGACGGTTCCTTAAATCAACTAAAATATCACCAACTATTAAAAGATGTTGCATTTTTTTTTTTTAATGAATTGCCGAATGCGAAATCGTGGAATATATTTTTCACAAGACGGTGCTACTCTTCATAGCCCGAATAAATATTGATTGGTTGACTCGAAATTTAATGATATTGGCATTGCACATATTGGGGGCCTACGCGATCATAACAGTCCGGTTAAACCGGAAAAGAAATAAACCGCAATAACCGAAAATCGGTTATTTTTGCAACAACTGTCATCCCAGCCACAAAATAAACTTCATTTAATTAAAGCAAGCATATTTTATGCTGGGAAAGGACAGGGTAAAGGAGAACAATGAAAACTACAGAATTCGCCGTAGTTACAATGGACTATCAGAAAAACTCCATTGTCCAATATTAGTACAAACGATCTGACGAAGTGGTCTCATTTCTTAATCATTTTACTGGGAACAGTTTACCGAAAGAAGTGAAGGTTCTAGAGGTGTTTCATGCGCAGGGTAGAATAAAAATTACACCGTTATTCAGTATTTGCATTATATGACTACAGCAAAAAGCGATTTGAATCCTTCAAAATCAATTTCCAGTCATGGGTCATAGTTATCTGGAATGTGACAAAAACATGGTATGTATTGATGAAACAAAAGACGCGAACTTCGAAGCGATCGGAATGAAGTTATTCGAGATGTAAGGAAAAAACTTTATAGTTTTTCCGTAGTTGAAGTTCAACAACATCTGCTACATAATTGGACGGTATTTTTAAAACTATTTCATACAGCAATGTGCCCGTTTTTTACACGTTCTATTCCGGAGTTAAAAGCATCTCAAAGCGAATCCCAAACAACTACACCACGAACTATGTTTACTGGTTCATGAGAGATACGAAATAGAAAAAAGCAGGTAATGCAATATGGTGTCCAAACGTTCAATAGTTATCGTATACCAAGTTGGTATAACGAGTACGAAAACCCTCAGTTTCTCAAAAGATTCTGCAAAGCAGTGAGTAGTTGGTTATAAACTATAGGGATGGCACGACCAAAAGTGGAATCGCAGTCCAGAACTATTGTTGTAGCTGCACACTTCTGTAGTACTATTCGATCGCCCTTTCGTTTAGATCCATATAATGAAAAAATTGAGCGGGTAACGGTATTACAGGTGTATGATGAGCAAGAAGGATGTAACGTTTTAAAGTTAAATGAACCTAATTGTGTGAATTTAACAGATGTGGGGGTATTTATAGCCATGGACGAGAATAAATTGGAGGTAGGAATGAGCAATCGCGCAAAGAAATATGATCATATAGATTTCAACGATAGCGATTGGGTGAAATCCGGAGCTGTTAGGCTCCGTTTATATCACCCAAGCGTAAGCGTTAAACCGTTTGTCGGTTTGTCGGTAAAGCTTGTGAATTTGAAAGGATGGAGAAGGAAGGGGTTGATGAAATGTTCAAAGAAAGAAATGCAAGAAGAGAGGGAAAAAGAGCAAGAATGCACGCGTGACAAAGAAAGAAGACGAGGCTGGGAAAACTGAGAGGAAAGAAGACGTGCGTAAAGAAAATGATGATCGAAGAAATGATCGTAAGATAGAAGAAAATGATGTTGAAGAGCAAGATCGCATTCTTCGCGTTAAGATTAAAGAGCAAGCGAAAAACGATTCATCAGATGATGAAAGCTGATGATCGTATTCGATGGCATGACGTAAACTCTGCCTTCCAAAGTCGTATCCGAACCGAATGCATTACTAATTAACGCCATATCGATCCAATAACGTTTTCAGAAGATTCAAAAGGTATGTGCGTACGACGCATTAAGAATGCGCTCAAAAAAGGACCCGTTTTTAAAAGTCAATACGATATTCAGCGGGAAATCTAAACTCGGGGATGTGGAAGAATTTCAATATTTCAATACGAAAAATAAAATTATTAACGCGGATACCGAGTAGAATACCTAGTATATCGAATTTCGTTAAAGACGTTATTTTACATGATCTTGAAGTAAGTTGCATTCAAATACATTAATATATTATGTAATAAGTAAAATTTCTTAACATTCTAGGAACGGGATAGCGGTTGGACTTTATTGGCAGTAGTGGATTTCGCTGTGAATATTAATAAATATACACCACAAAGAGTCGGTTTATATTTACCGCTACCTCCAGCAATTCAACGCAAACGAGCTTGTGTGAAGAAGTGTCTAGAACTTGTACGATGATGCATGTTTTGCGTGGGCCATCGTGTCAGGCTTATATCCCGCCCAAGCAAGCGCCTGTCGCACCACCAGTTACCCTTATTACATGGATGTATTGAACTTTGAAGGCATCACTTTTCCCATTCAACAATCAGATATTAAGAAGTTTGAGAAGTTGAATAATATCAGTGTTAACGTGTATGTGCTAGATAAAAAATTTAGATGTTTCCCGAACCGCCTTACCAAAAAAGTCGTTGAGAGGCATGTAAATTTGCTTGATCCAAACGACTTCACGAAGCACCACTACGTGTGGATAAAAGATCTAAGCAGATTGTTGACAAAACAAATAACTGCTAAGAAAGCAAAAATATTCGTATGTGATCGGTGCTTGCACTATTTTTACTGTGAAGCAAAACTGCAAAAACATAGTGTTGAGTGCTGTAAAGTTAACGAGTGCAAGTTTTCATTTCCGGAAGAAAAACTTATTAAATTCAAAAATTTTAAGAACAAGTTGACGGCTTCCTTTCGCAGTACATGCAGACTTTGAGCGTTTATTGTGTCCCAAATCGATATCAGATTAACACATAAACATGTTTCGTATGGTGTAAGTTACTACTTTAAGTGTTCCTATGACAATGAACTTTAATTTTATCATAGTTTTAGAGGTGAATTCAATAAATATAAAAATGATCAGGATCTACAGAAGACAGAGACTTATTTGAACGTTGGCAAAAAATATATTTGTAATGTAAATCTGCATCCCACCAATTTTGAGAAGATGAGAGTAAAATTTACCACGCAGGTCGTAAGTGCATCTGTAACGGCTGGCCTGAAAACATATACATTTAAGTGTTTTACCTAAAGAAGTATTAGGTACAAAGGAATTTACAGAATTTTTTATTAATTATTGAATATCTTTAATTTATCGAAGTATAATTATGCGAAAGTATATCAGAAGCCCTACAGTGATGAAAGATTAATACTACCTTAGCACTACAAGCCTTGAGGGCCCTTAGCTTATGGTGCCGAAACACACCGAGCCATTGAGAAGTGTTGTCCGAATGGTCACCCACCAACAACCGGTACCGCATACTGCTGCTTGACTCGCAAGATTGGCAATGATCCACCCTTACTTCTCACGATGAAAGCCAGTGATGAAGATTACCAGAAAGAATTTTTATATGATAACTTTCGATTCTTGGGCAATTTGAAACTGTGCAATAAAGAAGGCAAAGATGTTTTCAATCAATTGAAAATTTTGTATCACTGGAGGATTTCCATAAATGTTTAATGTCATATGAGTTGTTCAAAGCAGATGGTTTAGAATTTGTCTTTAGAATATGATTAAACCAGAACTGCTTAGAGATTTTTTTTCAGGTGGAAGTCTGTAATCAAGTAATAGAACTTTAGACATCGCTGGCTGAAATTATCACAAATGAACCTTCCTAGATTAGCCAAAATCAGTAACGTTTCGATTAAATGAACTTCTATCGATCAAAATTAAGTTATCAACAACAACGTTGCGAGGAATGATAATAGGAGTACGTTGCGCAAACGCTGCAAACCTTGTCAAGAAAAAAAGTTAACACGACTAACGAGATATACCTGCAAATTTTATGGCTGTTACCCCTGTCTTCAGCATTCAGACTTAGTATGTCCCGAGGAATGTAAACAAGATGATCTAACTAGCGATAAGGAAAATAATGAACAGAAAGACTATTATTCGAATCTGCTTCATTTTTTTTTTTTAGTTTTATGCAGTTTTAATTCAAATCTATATTTCGTAAATACCAGCATACTTATTTTTAACGTTCTTCATTGCACGATCATTACCTATAATTTAAATTATTAGTTAAGCATAGAGATTAAGAGCGAACACCAATTGTCATCGTAACATAGGTTTATAACAAGATTCGTAGTTCATCGTATTTCATTGTATTTTATTATTTTGCTTTTATTTTTGATAAATATACAGTGTCACCAAAAATTTGTGTTTTGGATAAATTATTTCGATCCGATGTGACCTTTAAGCTTGAGAGCGAACGAACTCCGTAACCAGTTTGTTATTGTTGTTGTATTGTTAAAAACATATTACTGAAACTGTAATGAAAATAAAAGGAGCTGTTTTCGAAACAGATTAGATTTAGAATACAAAGTATGCTTCCATTAGTTGATAATGATTTCCCTTTCCAAACAATTGCGACGGAATATTAGGTAATGAATTCTTTGATTTAACGCAAGCTAAAATTGATTGCGAGACTAATGTGCTAGTCTAAATTTTTTAAACATAAAGTTAGATCGCATCAATAAAAGCAGAACTTTGATACGAACTTAGACAGAAACTTAGAATCTAATTAGACAGAACCTTAGAACATTCTGAATTAGGGACGTACAGTGTGTAATGGAACGCCTTATTTCCTCAATAACTCTGTTTGAATATTTTTTTTTATTTTATTTTAATTTTTATTTAAAAGAAAAAAGAAAGGATTGATTACGGTTAAATAAGTATTTTACTTCTCGATGTAGGTTATATGTGTTAAATGTTATATGTAAAAATTAAAAGAAAAAGAATTAGGGAAAAACCCGCTCTGGGGGCAAGCGAGGAGTTACGCATCACAGCACGATAATTTTCGGCCAATCCGAAACAAACAATTAGGTTTCGTCACCCAACACGTCAGGACGTGAGAGGCCTAAAGAAAAAACAACGGATTTTAGGAGAACAACGGGGACTCTCCCGGGATAACTCGTTAGTGGACCTACTCGCTTGAAAAAAAAAAGATATACCACGCGTGATACCAGAACAGGGACGTACGCGTACGGAACAGAACAGAGAACACTAGTTTACACCGAAAATATACATTTGATGAGAGATAGATTTCCCTATGTATTTTCTTCCGCTGAATTCGAAAATCAAGGTTAAATTTTTTTTTATGGAACAGTTTTTGAGATATTGTAATTTTTTTTATTTTTTCGACCTTTTTTCACTTGACAAATGTAATTTTTCTCACTAATAAAGTGCCTTTTTTGTAGGAGATACGACAAAATGTTATTAAGAAAAATGATGGAAACAATGATGAAACGGAAACCAATGAAGAAAGTAAACAGAAGAAACAGAAAATTGAAATAACAAAGAGAAGAGAGCGAAGTGCAAGTGAAAGTGAGACTTCAACTTACCAGTAACCGAAATGACAAGATCCGGAGGAACGTTCGTGCGACCGAAGATTTACAAGATTATGAAATCTACGAAGCCTATTGTTTTATTATCTTAGGAAGAATAAAGACGCTTGAAATTTTACCGAGAAGCCTGTAAAGTAAAAGAGTGGCAGCAAGCTATCAATATTGAATTGAATTCACATGACAGACTACAAACATGGGCTCCCGCGGTTTTGCCTGAAGGGCATACAGCAATCGATACTCGTTGCGTCGTGAGAGTGATTGATATATTTTGTTTTTTTACGTTATTTTATGTTGGACTATTTCTTATTTTATTTTCGAGTGCTTTAATGAAGATTTATTTTTATAGTTTTAACTAAGCAAAAATGTTACTATTTATTTACCAATGTAATTAATGTGAAAGTATTTTGCAGGTTTTTTACACAGGTTACATTAAGCATTATGCTAAATAATGTTCCTTCCAATGCTGGAATTAATAAGAAAATATTTAATAGCCTACGCAAATCTGTACAAGGGTTAAAAAATGAAAGAGAGCGTCTATGTGTAGTCGTATTTGATGAAATTAGCATTGCTCCCATGCTAATGTTTAACCAAAACAAAATCGAATTTTTGGTGTGGAAGACAATGGCAGGCGAAGAACAAGACATTACAGATCATGCCAATGTGTTTTTGTTGAAGGGCATATATCGCCATGGAAGCAGGCGATATGTTTTTCATTTAGCAGCGGACCAATGAAAGCAGCTGACCTAAAACCTATGGTGGTAGAAGTTATTCAAGAATTCCAAAGTATAGGATTGGAAGTTGTGGCCACTGTGTGTGATCAACGAAGTTCTAACCAAGCAGTAATAAATTCCTTACTGAGGGATACCACTGAACAGTGCCTTAGGGATGGTATTGAAAATAGGTATGCGGGGTTTCTCATAAACAACTAAGAGATTATACCGCTCTATGATGTGCCTCGCCTTTTTAAAGGAATACGAAACAATTTGTTAATAAAGAACTTAAAAGTTATTATAGATGAGCAGACATTAACAGCGAAATGGGAACATGTGAAACAATTTTATCTTCTAGACACATTAGATGATACGCGTTTATGCCCAAAATTAACCGATTCCCATATGATTCCCTGAAAAAATGAATAAAATGAAAGTTTCTGCGATGAGGTTCAGCCATCAAGTAGGTTCTCTAATGAAACGAATTTCGCAGTAGGGTAAGTTACCACTATTCACTAAAATTAACAATGAATGTATTTCCTTCTTTGCAGACACACAGTGAACACTCCTTACCAACGAGGCATCTGAGACAGGAGAATTTATACTATTTAAGGACAAGTTGTTCGACAGCTTAAATGGTAACAACAAACAAGCAACGTCTACGAAACCATTAAAAGGGGGAATTACAAAGACATCACCTCATGAAATATTTTGGCAAAATGCAATTATGATCGTGAATAGCATGAAATTTTATAATGAAAAAACTTTTGTAAAAATACCCTCTTGCTGTAACTTGACGAAAACATTGAAAAGATCTATTCAACTTAGAAGTAACTTACTAAGGAAGGTCACTTATTTTCTTCCACGGGCTGTAAACCAGGATTGTTTAGAAAACTTTTTTGCCAGCATTAGAAACCGTGGAAGGAGAAATGTTAATCCAAACTGCATGTAGTTCATAACGTCCTTTAAATACTGTTAGCAACTTTGTGTCGCATCATTCCCCAGGGGCCAATTGTGAGAAGGATTATGCAATCGGAGGCTTAGATAATTTAAGAAGCTTTATCACTGGGGATGAGATGGAAGGATTTCAGATTTTTGAAGAACCAGACGAAGAGAATTGATCACTTTCTATACCATTGTATTCATTGATTGTTTTTAATGTCATTTGCATAACCTCGTATTTTATGTAATTTACTATAGTTTATTTAAGTACTTCTCAGTATTTCTTTGGTTATTAATTGTTGCTATTAAAGTAAAATTGAGGTGAATAAAAACATTTTTGAATATAGTTACAGATTTTCTTAATACTTTACTCTGGATATTTGTTATAATGGTGTGTTACAATTGTGCAGTTCCTGGATGTACCAGTATTATTGGAGATCCCGGCCTAAGTTTTTTAGGTTCTCCAACGATGAAACTCGATATGTAAATAAGACTTTGTTAAGCATGTGTTTATACTTACGTTATAATAGTTATTAAATATTTTTTGGAACATTTTTAGATGAAACGCTTGGAAGCTGCAGTTACGGTTCACCGGCACCCATAAGTATGCTAACAATATCGCAGAAAAGTGTTATGAATATATGAAATTGTGCAGCCGACATTTGCCTGATGAAGCCTTTGCGAATCGTTTAAGAAATAGACTAAAGAACGATGCTGTCCCAACTATAATAATACAAGGTGCTTTACACGTAAAACAGTTAACCCTTTAAGTCGCAAGCCCGTGACGCACACGGACATCGCTTACTTGCAAAATAATGCAAACCCGTGACATAAATGATCCTTAAGGGGTTAATAGTTTGTATTTCGTTAAATATTTTATTTAATTTCTCAGATACCAGAATGGACATTGAAATGTTCCACCACCGTTAGATTCTCCTCATTCCTCTAAACCGAATCCTAGTAAGTAAATACAGTTGCATTCCACAAAATGTATTCTACACTTCAAAATATATAATAATAAAATTTTCCAACTCCGCATATGGATGCAGAAATTATACGGACCTCAACACCTGTCTTTTGAAGTTCTTCAACCTACAGTTTGTGGTAAGGTAAAAGTTTCCATTATTTAACATATTATACATATTCAGTAGTATTGCAGATCAAGAAACTCCTCATAATGTGCCCCCGATTGCGTGTGTTGCAACCGAATGTGAACCCTCAGCATCAAGCTCTCTAGCAAATGTAGAATCTCACCAAGGTAATTATTTTTATAGCAATAAATACAATCGGAAAAATAATAAATTAAAAATAAAAAACGTTGTTTAAAAATCGACAAATTATCAACAATGCACACAACTTTCTAAAATATTTGTGTTATGCTATCAATACGTAGATATGAAATAACATTTTTTTCGATACCTATGTGTAAACACCAAAGAGCCTCTCTTCATCAACACCTAGAAAACTAATTTTAAGAAATAAAATTAAACATTTAAAACGAACACGAGCAAGATATGAAAAAATATTCTTAAAAAAAGTTTCTAAGTCAGCATTTTACAGTAGAGTTTGCCAATCTGATAAAATTATAAACGACTTTGCAGGATAAAGGAGTACATGGTTTTTGTTACACACATGAAATTAAACGAGTGCAAAAGCATATAGAGGAACTGGTCCAAATATAGGCCCTGCATTTAATATGGGCCCCAGGTATATTTGACAGCTGACTAGCGCCATCTCCCCAGTAATAGGTTAATCACAACCCAAGCCTAATCAGTAAATATTCCTGTTTTACGGCAGTGTTTTATTTACAGTGTTGTCTGAAAGATGATGGTGGTTTTGTTTTCGCAGGTATCTAAAAACTTTTTTAAGGTAAGTTTAGGAGCATGATTTTTCAAGATGTTTTAATTTTCCGGTTCGCTGCATCCAGCATGTAGTTGCTAGGTTGTTTAAAAACTGAATTCCGGTTAGCTTGTATTAATAGTAATTCGCCTTTAATATCTACGTAACCATCAAATCTATGGTTGTCATTTGAAATGTGGGCCCTATGCGTGTGTTGAATATGGACCCGGGCCCATATTGGGACCACATATTTTTATTAATTTCTTTTTTAGGATCATGAGCTCACAAATGCAAACAGAAAGTTGTATGTAAAAATTTAAGGAAAAAATGGGATAAACAAATAATGGAACAAGCAGTTGAAGCTGTAGCTCAAGCAAAAATGAGCATACAAGGTGCCGCTAAACCACTTTGAAGTACCTAGATCTACACTACAAAGAGTTTGCGAAGAAAGCGAAAACTCCGAACTTCCATTCAATGATATAGTGAATACGAAACTAGGAAAACACAGTATTTTGGGAAAATATTGAAAAACAATTAGTGGATTACGTATTAAAAATGGAAGGTCAGTTCTATGGGCTAACAAAAAAAGATTTGTGTCGAATTTTGTGTCGAATGGCTTATTTGTTGGCAATCAGAAATGGTATAGAACATCAATTTAAAAATGAAATTGCAGGCGTAGTTGGGTGGATGCTTTTCTAAGGCGACTTCATAACCTACTCTCCATTTCGTCGCCCAACGGCACTTCGTTTGCAAGAGCCTTAGGGTTTAACAGGGAGAATGTAACACAATTTTCGATAATTTGGAAGCCGAATTATGAAAAACATCATTTTGGGCCACATAGAATATATAACGCGGACGAAACTGGCTTATCTGTCGTTCCTAGCAAGATACCAAAGTGATAGGACGAAAAGGAAAACGTTCAATAGCCTTCCATAAACCTCTGCAGAAAGAGGATCTCTGGTGACAATGATAGCTGCTATGGTTGTGCAGGAGGTCAGCACATTCCACCTATGCTGATTTTTTTTCCGCGTAAAACAGAAATGATCAGCTCTTTGGTGGAGCACCACCTGGAGTGTTTATGAGGTACACGCCAGCGGCTGGGTGCAGCAAAACTTGTTACGAAATGGTTCAACATTTTATTAAATTTGTTAAACAAGTGAAGGTTCTCCCGTTCTTCTTATTTTAGACGGGCATTACAGCCACACGGCGTAATCTTAAGGTGTTATCAACTTGGCAAGGGAAAATTCACGTTTGAATTATTCTCGCTCCCACCCCATCTACTCACAAATTACAGCCTTTAGATAAGACTTTATATGGGTGCTCTAAAGGCCACTACAGTGAAGAAATTAGGCTGTGGGTCCGAAATATAACCGTGCTTTAACGCAGTTTGACTTATCTGAGTTGTTAGGCAGAGCTTTTTCTCAAATGTCAGACGGCAGAAATTGCAGTGACTGGTTTCAGAGTTACAGGTATCTGGCCATGCAATTAGAACATTTTTTCTAAGCTGATTACATCACTGAACAAATTAAACGCTCAGAAAAAATGCAGTACATCGGAAAATCGCATAGATCTGGATGAAACCAGAAGCAGGTTGTTCGAAGCATTCCAACCGCCGACTTCAACACAACCACAGCCAGGATGCTCAAAAGATCCCGACCTCACCTTTCAAGAAAATCCCAGTGTTTCTGCTCTCAACATTAGTTCTTCAGTGTCGGCAGTCCAACGATTCTAAAATTTCCGACATTTCATCATTAAACACACCAAGGGCTCAGAAAAGTTGGTCGGTCCATTTGAAATCAGCCCCGTTCCTCCTGTTATAAAGAAAAATCTCCACAGGTGGGCGAAAAGCATCAAAATCCCAAGTTATAACATCATCCTCCATACAAACAAGATCTAGAATCATCTGTTACAAAATCAAATCAAATAAAGGCTAGAGGAAAGAGAAATATATCTCTAGAAAAGTCAGATGAAAGCAAAACACCAAATGCGCAAGGAAAAGAACTTCAGTCGTAGAAAAAGAAACTTCGTCAGAAGAAGAGGAAGACAATTCATTCCGAAGATGATGACAACGACATGGAATTGATTGGTCAGGAGGCTCCTGATACAGATGATGCGGTTTTGTATCTTTTGTGATGGACATTTTTCAGAAGACGTTAGAGGAGGGCTTTGGATTCAGTGCTTATTGTGTTGTATGTGGGCTCATGAACAATGTTCTAATGCTGAAAAGGACCAATACGGTTGTGATTTTTGTAAATGAAATATTTTTTTGTTACAATCATTTATTTGACATAGGAGTTTCTTTATTTTTCTCTTTTTATGTAATAAAGCGTTTCATTTAAGTTTTTTTAATGAAATTTTATAGGGGCCCATATTCCAAGCTGTCTGTCCAGATTGAAAAAAATGCACGATTTTGTGTTAAATAAAAATAAAAAAAATTTCGAACCAGTATTTAAAAAAATCAATTTGGCAGTCGATTATGAGATGTGCTAACAATTTATTATTGCACTTGCAACTTCCGTCAGACTATTTATTCGTTTGTTATATTGAAAAAACCAAAGGGGTGCCCATATTCGGACCAATTCCTCTAAGTATTTAGCTCAAATAATACATCTTCCGTCGAAATCAACTTTGCAAAGAATTTCAGCAAACTGGCAAATAGATGTCGGTTTCAATGATTTTCTATTTGAAGCTATACAAATTAAAGTGAAATTATTAGACACAAAGTACAAAAACTGCATTCTTTGTATCGACGAAATGTCCTTGAAGTCACATGTATTTTACAATGTCAGCAAAGATAAAATAATCGGTTTCCATGATATAGGTACTTATAAGAGCACTGATATCGCAAATCAAGCCTTGGTGCTCATGGCTAGAGGTACCAACAGCAATTGGAAACAGCCGCTAGCTAATTTTTCATAAATTCTTCAACTTCGACTGCAGATTTAAAACATATTTTATTGGAAGCTATAAGAAGATTGCGTAGGATTGGATTAACTGTTATGGCTGTAGTTTCGGACATGGGTTCAAACTTTTACAAGTTAGTAAGAAATGAATGGAACATGAGCATCAATAAGCCTTATTTGGAAGTGAAGAAGGTCTGAAGGTGATGAAGTATGTATTCGATGTACCTCATGTTTTAAAAAGTGTTAGGAATAATTTTTTTTTCCCATACATCTTCACATAATAATGATGTAATTAAAAAGAAATATTTGGATCAGCTTTACGCAAAAGATAAGGACAAGCAGTATAAATGGCCACCAAAACTAATTGGCGTTCATATGCAACCTACCAACTTTCAGAAAATGAAAGTAAAGCTTGCTACGCAAATATTCAGTATGAACACGTATATAAGTTTTGGAGAATTACCCCAATCAGCAGCAGCTACTGCCACTTTTATTGAAAATATTGATAAGCTTTTCGACATGTTCAATTCCAGTAAATTTAAAAATTGTAAACCTCTTAATAGGGCTTTCATTTGTAGCAATCAACAAATATCGTTCTTAAAGAAAATGGATTCTTTTTTTGAACATTTAAGAGTCATAAATGATAGAGGAAAAGATGTCACGAAATAAAATGAAATTTCTATTTGGTTGGAGATTAGCGATAGCAGGTTTGCATCATTTGTGGCAAGAGTTGCAACGTAAAGATGTGAGTTATTTATTTACCAGAAATATTAATCAAGATTGTTTAGAAAATTATTTTGGGAAAGTTAGGAACGCTTGTGGAAATGCCTGAAATCCCACTCGCGTTCAGTTTTGCAGAACATTTAAAATATATTTGCCTTGCAATACTTTGAACAAACCAAAGGATCAAATTGTCTCGATGATTTTGGTATGGTATGATTTTTAAGATAATCGCGTCGTGTAAATGACTTGTTACAAATTGAATAGAAACCATAGAAATGGTTTTTCTCCAGTGTGAATTCCTAAATGCGATTTAAGATCACCGCGTTGTGCAAATGACTTGCAACATCGTTTGTTTGTATATAACAGTTTTGTTAAAAGTGGCGAGTCTGTGACAGCTGTGCAGCGATTATTTCGATTACATTTTAATGTCGGTCGACACGGAGCTGTTCCGAGTCGTAACACTATCCTCAGATGGGTGCAACACTTCAGATTAACTGGGAACATAATGGATAAGAAGCCCAGGACGGTCAGCTAGACGTCATGCTAGTGAGTTAAGAATCAATCGTGAATCAGTTAGACGAATATTGCATAAAATAAAATGCCATCCATACAAAATGCTTATTGTGCAACAATTGAAGGCGACTGACTTTGCTGTACGCGAAGACTTTGCTTACAGAATGCAAGTGATTTCGAACGAATATGTAGTTATTGATGAGCGTTGAAGCTAATTTTCATTTAAACGGGACTGTGAATAAGCAAAACCTGGGTTACTGGGCTCAAGATAATCCACACTTTATTCACCAGCGTCTTCTACAGTCTGAAAAAGTAACAGTCTGGTGTGCTATTGGCTCTTTCATAACATTTATTTTAAAATGAACTCAGTATTATTTAAAAACCGTTCGTCTCCCATATGTCATCCTGTAATATCTGGCTATGAAGACTACGGCACGGAAAGAGGAAATAAATATTCAAACACGGCAGGCACTAGTAACCTTGATGCAAGGATTATGGAAAGTTTGGAAGCAGCCACTGCGTATTACCTGGTAGTAGAATTCAATCTAGCAAAGAAGACATTACAGGCATTTCAGCAGACAAGAAAAATATGATTCGTGCAGTATCTAAGATCACCAATGACCACTTATTTCCGAAGAGTTTTTCAAAAATGAAAGTTTCCTACGCGACGCGGCTCATGAGTCACTCAGTGGAAAGCGGAATCTTACATTGCGTTTCAAAACGCGTGTACATCGGTTACAAATATGTACTTAATTTAAAGTTTTACTCCTCATTTTCCTGTTTATTGGTATACATCCCTGTATAAATCAAGCGACTCGATATAATTAGGTATAAATATACAGTGGCTCCCTATAATACTTTTTTTCTACTACAGGTGCGTTGCCAAATGAGCTAGCAACAGTAATGAACTGTTCGATAGTTTTAACGGTTCAACGATTTTTGCTCAACACGGAAAAGAATTAAAAATTGCAGTGCATGATTCCTCGCCACATTTCCAATTTTAAAATAATATTGAAAAACCTATTGATAAATATATACATTAGAATTGTTACACCCATAAGGAATCATTTGTTCAACTTGATTTTTTGGCATCGGAATGACTATATTTAAAACAATTTTTTTTGCGAAAAAAATATCTCCTAGTTCTTTTGTGAAGAAACCTATTTATATGAGCTGACTAGTACAGAAATGTTTAGTTATTGCGAATGCGTCTACGAGTGTTAAGCGTAACAAAATTCCTAGAGTTCGAAGACGTCAGAATTATCATCGTGTTAGTGACTTCGACACGGGTAGAATTGTTGCCTATCGAGAATGTTTGTCCTAGCTTGAAATTGGCCGCTGTGTTAATTGCACTACAATGACGATAATGCGTATGTGTCGTTTGAAGACAGAAAAAGGTAGAGGAACACGAAGAAGACCAACTGATTGACCGAGGCGTACCACAGAGCGTCGAGAAAACGCACAAACAATTAACTTATTACTATCTTTTTTTCGTGAAGTTTTCTGGCACTCTGCAAGCGATTTTGTATCTCATTATACATCTACTTATTTCCTAGTTTCCTTTTGCGTCTGGTACTCACCTTATTGGTATCTTTAGTCTTGTACGGTTGTTGGAGCGTTTTGACCGATCTATTTACCTGGATTTCTTATCGCACTCTTCGATTCAGTTAGTTTACTCTTGTTATCGTTGTGTTATTTGCTATAGGCATTAAGTCACATTCTTTCCCGGCTTTATTCGAGGGTCTCCTAGCTGTTTTGGTCTTAATTCGTGCTCATAGTTATGCTATTTCTGTTTTGCTCTTCTGCTTTGGCTAACCTACGGAGGTGTAATGTACTATTTTAAGTCTCTTTTGCTCTTGCTTTACCTGTATAGTGTTTTATTCTTTATTTCAGCTGTTTTCTTTTGAATCTTGTGTTTACGTTCATCTGAGGTTTGGTTGTTACAAAAACTTCATTCATGTAACAGTACGGCTAACCTCTGGATGCGATATGTTTTTGCCATGGCAGCCAACTCACGTGGATTTTCTTATTTCTTTATTCCTTTCTTTTTATTCCTATTCCAAAGTATAACTTGTTGCGTTAATTTGTTTTCACCCTTCGTTTCTTTAACCCTTTTTGTTTAACCGGTCGACTCAGTTTTTGATCGTATTTCCATTTCCCTCTTTCGGTCGGACTGTTTTTGACTCGCGCGTTTGCACGGGATGTAGAAGGGGAGATTTGAAACGCATTTTGAGGTAAACGGTTCCGTTTTCATTTAAATTTTTGTTTTTGGAGTTTCTTAGCCATTTTATTCTAAACTGTGAACCATAACCAAGTTCGAAGTATTATTTGAGTTTTGGAGTATTCGACCCTTCAATCGTTTACGCGATTAACTTACCTAGTACGAATTTTCACTTTTTACCCGACCACGTTTCTTCTTATATAGATCTTATATAGATTTGCGTTAGCGATAGTGTTGAAGAATATACTATAACTTATGTCCTGTATCTCACCTATGTATTAAAAAAAAAGATAACTAAGAATTTCGTGGTTTAAAAATATATTCTTATCTCAAACCCAACCTAAATATACTAGGATTTATTTTAAAAAATAGTTTAATAGGGAAACTTAAAGCCGGATAAATGAGGGCGGCAGTTTTAAGTTCTTGGCCCGCATCGAAAATATCCGAGATCCGACTGGTAGCAAGGTTTCAACAACTCCGATTTCATACAAAGAAATGTCTATTTCGGATGGAAAATGTTCTGTACAATTATGTTTGAACCTTCAAGACCCTTCTACCGGATACCATAACATAAGCAGAAGAAGATACGATGGTTAGTGCAGAACCATATATGTAGAGTTGATAGATAGATAGATAGATAGATAGATAGATAGATTTATTTCCTCATTGTATACATCAGTATATGAGTTGGAATCTATTGAGAAAATTTTAAATGATGTTTGTAAAACTTATGAAACGATTTACGTGAAAGAAGATTTATATCAGAAGGCTGATTTTCTAAGAAAATACGTTGAGTTAAGTATTGTTAATTTACACCTTATAGATGATGGTGGTTCAAATTTTGTAAATACTGATTCTGCATGTTTTATCATGAAAAGGATCATTAAAATTTGTAAGATTTTTTCATGACTGTATTATATACTATTATATTATGCAATTGACAAATCAACATTTTTTTTTTTAAAACAAAGGCAGTCAACAAAGAACTCGGTTGGGTGAGTTCACATACTAGATACGAATACATCATTGTCAAAATTAATCCTGACATTAATATGACATTTATTCATGCCAAATATGTTATGAATCGTAATACTTTTCTTAGACTTAAGGTTGGTATTGGATTTAGTACCTATTATAATGTATTTAGGGATTTTACAAGTGACAAGGTTGGTTACAAAAAAGAAGAAGATCAAGAGGGTGTGTTCCACGTTGTATGTAACGGTTTGATATAGTCTTTGATATAGTTTTAATACAGGGTCCGGCAATGAAACGGGAAGATTTGGGGTGGGGCTTGCAGCGCGCGGTGAAGTGGTAGGGAAGACAGTCACAAGCCTGCCTGGACCCGAGTGGCTTGCCATTTAGTCTACAATGGAGCGTTGGACGGGTGAGCATCGCGGTTACACAATAAAGCTTATTATCAAAATGGCGAAAGTTAGTGCAAACGCGTCGAGATTTTAGACGGCATTTTAACATAGCGCGTAACCAACCTGTTCCGTCAGACAATGCGATGAAAAATGTGGGTCAACAACCTCGAGCAAACTGGATCGACGTATAGAAAAAGAGGTGGGAGTGCCAGAACTATTCGAACCCCTGAAAAATTGAACGTGTTCGACAAGCAATGCAAAGAAGTCCACGTCGATCGGCTATCCGTCACGCCACACGCCTTCGAATAAGTGACAGATCGGTGAGGAGGATACTCCATCAAGATCTTCGATATCACCCGTATAAAATACAGGTTGTTCAATCTCTTCACCCGGGTGATTATCAACAGCGTCTCAGATTTTGTGAGGTTATGCTTGCCAGGTTGGAAGAAAATGATGACCAACTTAACAACTTGTGGATGAGTGATGAGGCACACTTTCACCTCTCTGGTTTTGTGAACAAACAAAATTTCAGGTACTGGGCGGAGGAAACCTCGTTTGCTTCATGAGACACCTCTTCATGCTCAGAAAGTGACAGTATGGTGTGCAATGTCGGCAAATGGAATCATCGGTCCATATTTTTTTGAGGATGAGGCTGAAAATGCCGTTACCGTTAATTCTGAGAGATACGTTGCAATGATTCGTAACTTCCTCACACCTCAACTTCACCTCTTTCCAGTTAATGAAAATACACTTTTTCAACAAGACGGTGCAACAAGCCACACTGCAAGAATTTCCATTAATGCGATGAGTGCTTTTGTTCCAGGGCGTGTCGTTTCTCGAAACGGGGATATCGCTTGGCCCCCTCGGTCTCCCGACCTTACCGTCTGCGACTCTTTTTTATGGTTATCTCAAAACGAAAGTGTTTGGAAATGATCCAGCCAGGACAATCCCGGCCTCTACCACGAATTCGTGTCGAGATTGCAGCAATACCTGTTGATATGCTGCGAAGAATTATGCAGAACTTTCAGACTCGACTCCAAGAATGCATACGTGTCAACGGAGGACATTTGGCAGATGTAGTTTTCAAAAAATAATTTGTTCTTTAACATTGTATATCAAATGGCTACTCTTTTATTTCCATTAATGTATTAATAATTACGAAAAAATATTTTTCAACAATAAAATTATTTATGAAATCTTCCCGTTTCATTGCCGAACCCTGTATATGTTTGGTATATTACAATAAATTGTATATAACAGTGTCGTGTATTCTTCACAAAATAAATAAAACAACAAAATAGGCCACTTATTTCTCCTATTTCCTAAAGATTGCCGAAAAACCATGGACTCCAGCTATGCTGCAACCAAATTTGAATCCTGTGTACCTGCTTAATATTATAAAACCAAAATATACCACAGCAATACATACACTTCTTATATTTCTACACATAGTATTCTAAATATTCTCTCCAGTCCCTCATATACCCATGTACCTCTCGCAAAATGTGAAATAGCTCTGGATTAAAGACGGATTAAATAGACCACTTAAAGATATCTCTTTTAACATAAAATCTACACTAGTATAGTAGCGTAAATTATGAGGAGCACTGAACGGCATCTCTTATATCCTAAGATATAAGAGACGCCGAAGGGAGCAGAGCAGAGAGAGATGACGCAAGAAAGGGGGAAGGGAAAGCATCAGAAACTAGTTATTTCTCAAGGGAAAATAATAAATAATTTAGAAGAAAAAATATTTTTGATTGAACTCCATTTTATTTTATAAAATAATAACAACGTTCACTATATTTATTATCTTCTCAAATATAAAACAATGGGCGGTCTATGGGAATCTGTCGTAAAACAAACCAAATATCACTTATGCCGTGTACTTAACAATATTTCATTGACCTATGAAGAGTTGTATACGTTGCTCGTGCAAGTAGAATCCATTCTGAACTCCCGTCCATTAATTCCCCTCACTGACGATCCGGAGGACAGTACAGTCTTAACCCCTGGACATTTTTTGATTCGTGGACATCTGAAGACAGTTCCTGGACACTTTTTGCTGAACTAGAGGGTCCTACACTAGGTATCCGTGTATAAATATAATACAATTATTGACTTAACATTTCTAGAGCCAGTGGTCTCGCGATTATCTTCACACGTTGCAACAGCGTTCTAAGGGATTGGATACGAAACCTGACACAATTCTGGGAGCCTTAGTGTTACTAAAAGAAGATAACCAGCCTCCTATGTTTTGGAACATGGCACTACTAGAAGAGCTATTAATAAGATTTGTTTTTTACCAAATAAATGATTAGCAAAGCTTATTATTTATACATTCTATAATCTCATAATTTTATTCCGGGACCCGGGATCCGGCCCGCTGTAAGATTTGATCCGGCCCGCGAGACATTTTGAAAAACCCAATTAAAAAAAATATTACACTACTTACTCATACTCACTCCAAATGAGGAAGATCGAGAGATATGGAGTTTGTCGCTTGCTCCTGCGGAATCAAGTGAGCAAGCCGAGTGGCGGCGATCATCAAAGAATGAGGTGACAAACATTAAAGCCTTTGATGTATTAAGTTTATCGAACGAAATGTAAACGAAAAGGATGTCTGGTGGAAAGAAACGAAAAGTAGGTGCAGAGGGTCGCCAGTTTCAAGAAAGATGGACTGAAGAATTTTTTTTTATCTTGCACAATGGTAAGCCTATTTGTTTGCTGTGTAATGAATCCATTTCAGTGATGAAAGAATTCAAATATAAAGAGGCATTACTCAACTAAGCACCCTATGCTGCACTCACTGACAGGACAAATAAGAAAAGACAAAATTCAGAAGCTCACCGCAATTTGGAAAACAGCAGCAATGTTTCATAAACAAAGAACACAACTTCATAATGTTGTGAAAGCTAGTTTTATAGGTAGTTCAAAATTGGCAAAGTCATTAAAACCATTTGCCGAAATTTTTCAAGGAGTGTATGTTAGAAGTTTGCAGTTTTTTGTGTCCTGAAAAGAAAAATGAATTTGAAAAAATTAGTTTGTCAAGACGAACTGTTGCCCGACGTATAGAAATGATGGCTAATGATATAAAAACAACTTTGACTGACCGTATGGCTGGTTTTGAATCATTTTCCATAGCATTAGACGAGAGCACCGATTTGTCTGACACAACTCAACTGGCTATATTTATTCGAGCTGTTGAGTTCACTGTTACTGAGGAATTGCTTCTTTACAGCCGCTAAAAAGAACCACTACGGGAGAGGACATTTTTAATGAAGTTGAAAAGGTATTCACAAGTTTTGGTTTCCCATGGTCAAAACTAGTTGGTGTATGCACAGATGGTGCACCTTCTATGGTCGGCTTATGTAAAGATTTCATCGGAATTTTGTATGAAAAAGCAACTGAATTAAATGTGCAAAAAGATGATTTGATAGTCCTTCATTGCATTATCCACCAATAGAACTTGTGTTCTAAGTCCATGCCACTCCAGAATGTTATAGTAAAAACCATCAATTTTATTCGATCCCGAGGGCTTAACCATCGTCAGTTCAAGGTGTTTTTGGATGAAATATCAGCCGAATATGACGACGTAACATATTATATTATTGTGAAGACAGATGGTTAAGCAAAGGAAAAATGCTGAAACAGTTTTACGAGCTTAGAAATGAGATAGCAGATTTTATGCAAATAAAAGATAAACTACTATCTGAATTGAGTGACCCAAAATGGATATGTTACTTAGCATTTCTGGTCGACTTTACAGGCCATTTGAATGATTTAAATTTGAAACTTCAAAAACAAGGACAGTTAGTAAATGATTTGTACAGCTGTTTGAAAGCGTTTCCAAACAAAATCCGCTTGTGGGAAGCACAGTTGCTGTCTGGTAACAGTTACCATTTCACCACGCTCTCTGCGTATGAAAATACTGCTTATGCTCAATATGCGGAAGAACTGAAGTTACTGTCGGAGCAAATTTCGAAACAGATTTAGCGATTTTAAAAACATGGAAGACAGTTTCAATTTATTAGCTACTCCAACAAAAGTAATGTACAAAATGGTCCAATACACTTGCAAATGGAGTTGATCGAGCTTCAAACTCACTCCTAAAATCTAAATTTGAAGACGTGGAGTTCTGCGATTTCTACAAAAAATACCTCGAAGAAGACCATTTTCCGGAGCTTAGAGAATTCGCAAGAAGATTCATTTGTGCGTTTGGCAGTATTTATAAATGCGAACAGTTCTTTTCAATGATGAAAGTTAATAAATCAAAACATCGTACAAGGCTGACTGACGACGATAATTTGGAAAATTCTTTACGTCTTTGAATCAGTGGAATTCATCCAAACATCGATGGATTAGTTTCCCAAATTCAAGCTCAAGGGTGTCATTGATTTCGTTGTCGCTATTTAACTTTAGTATTTTGTAATAATTCCAAATTTCACGATTTAATTATAATGTTGTACCCATTTTTTTCATTTCATTTTCTTATTTTAATAAATTGCATTATAATAACATTGTCGTATTATTTCATGTCTGATAGCTATCGCTAAAATTTATGAACATTACTTTAAAACACTACTTTTAAACGCGGCCGGCGAACGTATTTGCACACTAAAGTTTGGCCCACAATATGTCAAAGGTTGTTGTCCATCTCAATATGGTTGTAAAGTAGGGCGATGAATCGGATTTCAATGAAAATTATATGGAAGGGATGAAAGAAGATCTATCGAAACTGGAACGTTCAAAGGGGCAAAATTTGAAACCCTATTTCTACATGTTGTTCCAAACAATAATAAGATCGCTGTAATTCGAAAATCGTCTATTTGCTGGTTTTTTATGAAAAAGGTGGTCGACTCTCCAGTGATCGCTTATATATAGAGTACGTGGAATGAAGAGTGCTAATTTACCAACAAAAAGAAAGAAGTACGTTGAGACTGGGCACAATTATAAAAAACTTTATTTCTGTCAAAAAGAAGAAAATTTAACATTCTACTAAAACACATATGTCGCTACTAGTAGCTGGCGATATAGAATATTCCGGATAATTTTAATATTGCAAAATTTTGTTTTGACTAGTAACCACGGACAGAGGCGTGACAGAACTTCACGAGTGAGTTTGCACCAGTTTGGTACATATTATTATTCTTTAAAGTTTATTTTGTATTTGCAAGATAATTATCTGATTCGTTAACGAAACAGTTACAAAAAAGAAATATTTTTTTAGCTTGCTGTATATATTTATTTGGTTTTTTTACCACCTCCTCGTTTCATGAATGGGTAAATATGGTACAATAAATTAGAGCTGTCCAATATTATCTTTAGTTTGAAAAACAAAAAATTACAAATAACAGTATTATTTTATCGCAGATTTACACAGATTTATTGCCGGTAAAATATAAAATATGTAAACACTCTTAGACATTCACAACCTTGATTCTCCATTCCCACATAGGTCTTCAAGTGTAAGCAAATAAACAAACTTACACTGGCTAGAGGCACTCAAAGTTTACAAACCTTGGAAGTAAATGATTCGTATACGAGACCAAAGACCAGATGTATAAAAAAAAAACTTGTCCACTTTATGACCATACCGATTTGAATACGCATAGGAGAAGCGCAACCAAGATCCTAAACATCTTATTTTCAATACAGACACTGTTGTGTCTACATCTGGGTTTATGTAAAAAAAAAATGTATATATCTATTTGTTAGTTGTGTGAATATAAAAACATTTTATAAGGTATGTTCTTCTGTAATTATTTAAAAGTTACTTTTACGATTCATCTAAAAAAATTCTTCAAACTTTAATTTATTTCACACTTTTGTGAACATGCCTTTACTTGTTATGCGATTTTACTGGAAACAGATATTTTTTTTTGTAAAATCAACTTTCACTTTCGTAGGTGCAAATATATATTGAAAATTGATTTATTTCAGGATGACGTCTACTAAAAGTTGGGAAATGAAACGGCCATTGAATGCTAGGGAATTGGAAGCCGAGTTAGAAGCGATTCTAGATCAGGTAAATGTTGAAGAAGTGGAACAGATTGATGCGTAATATATTCTTCCACCAGTTGCTGTGTTGACCGACGAAGAAGATTTGGATGAAAACCTTATTGTGGGTGACATCCTTTCCGAATAATAATGAATTTCGAAGAAAAAAATAACTGAAACAAACCTTAGGCGGGAAAACTCCAATCGAAATGTTTTCTTTTGTTGCCGTTGGATTGCGATCACTTCATTTTTTAGATTTTGTTTAAAGTTTTTATTTCATTTAATTTAAGAATCAGACCCTGCAACGCCATCTAGCAGTGAGGTTTCGAACTCCTTGCTCGTCACAACACATCTTACCGCGATAGAGAAAATCTAATATCTCATTTTCGTTATTCTTTCCAAATTAATTAGTAATTCATCGTTAGTTAAATTAGCTTTTTATTCTTCAATTATGAGTTCAAGTTTCATTCATTAAAACCTTTTCTTTGTGCAAATTACTCCGCATTTTTGAGTTTGTCAGTGACTTATTTTGATTCACGTTGTATTTCCTGACTTCCGCCCTGTCGCTAGCTAAGGCAAGGAGACGCACGGCGAGACACCATCTTAGAGACACTGTTAGAGTTACTCCGTGCAAATTAAATTTATATTACCACGCGGTGGGATTTTGGTCGCGGAACAATTCTTATCGAGTGCTTTTTTTGTTCGTGTTACCTGGGACAGCCAGGAGATTTTTGTATTTGCATCGATAAGTTCCTTAAAAGGGTTTTTGGAAACCAGCAGCGTCTGGCGGCATCTCAATTTTGTAAATGGCGTCATCTTAGGTCACTGGTAAGCGGATTTTCTTCTCTTGTTAATCTTATCTGTTTAGTAATTTGATCCTATCTTAGACCTACTAACCATACAACCTTACAACTATACTACTTCTATTGCCCACTACTGTTTTTACAATTATATTATCTACGACTATTCTCTACTATCTACCCCCAACGCTACGTCATTTTGGCTACCAGAAGGTGAACGAAGTACCTACTTTGGGAGACCATCGGTGAATTCGAAAGGGGCCACGCCTTGACATCTGCGTAACGCGCTTAAACCACCACCTCGGGCGCAATACACTGAAACTCCGAGTACCAGATAAGTTGTACATTATAATTTTATATTTTCTTTGCAGCCGAATTCAATATTGCATAATTTTAATTTTATTCTCTCTTGCTACGATCCGATCACATGACATAACCTTCCGGCCAATATCATAACCTAGATATAAGCCTAACTTCTATAGTGCGGAATTAGATCATAAGTAATTCGTTGAATTTATTTTATATTAAGTATACAGGCTAAAACCGAACATCAATATTGATATCATCAGCGTAACATAGGTTAAAAGTCGCTTTTATTGTAATTCATTGTAATATTTTTTTTTCTTTATTCAAATTCGTTTTGTTAAATATACAGTGTCATCCAAAAATTTGTGTGTCGAACTAAATTATTTCGATCCAAGACCTTTACGCTTGAGAGCGAGCGAACCCCGTAACACTTTATTTATGGATAATACCGTTTTTCAAGTAACTGTGGATTACAGTATCAAATATGCTCGTGATAACAGGCAGAATTTTAATTTTTCTGTACCTATGCTCCAAAAATTTATCGGTATATTGATATTAACAGACTATCATACTCTTCCTGCTAGTGAAATACATTTGTCGAAGGATAGCGATAAGGGACTACAATTAATAAGACAATGCATAAGTAGGAATACCTTTAGAGCTATAAAACGAAATATTAATTTAGCGGACAATAACAACTTGAATAAAGCTGATAAATCAAAACTAAGGCCACTATTTGATATGATGAACCAAAAGTTTTTGCAATGCGGTGTTTTTTCGCATAATGTATCGATCGATGAACAAATGGTAGCCTATTTTGGTAGACATTCTGCAAAAATTTATATGAAAAGCAAACCATTACGATTTGGATTTAAAATATGGTGCATGTGCAGTAACGACGGCTACCTATTCAAATTTATGCCGTATGATGGTGCGAATTCTAATGCAGAACAAAATCAGAATCTATTAGACTCTCAGGTGGTGCTTGACCTAATAAGGGCCACAGATAACGTTTCACAGCATCGATTTTTTTCGATAATTTCTTTTCTACCTATTCGCTGTTTAGAATGTTACAAGAAAAGCAGGTATTCTTTACAGGAACAGTTAGGGAAAGTCGACTCCCGAATTATCCCATAAAAAGTGGTAAACAACTTTTGAAAGGAACTCCACTCTAGAGGACTTGGATTGTACAATAAATTAAATGTATTAGTAGTAAGGTGAAATGACAACTCTGCAGTTACTGTAGCATCGAACAATGTACCGTTCATCCCTCGGTAAATGTCAAACGATATAACAGAAAACTCAAAAAAGGAAATAGTCTGTCCCACAACCAAACGTTATTCAGGAGTACAACAGAAATATGGGTGGAGTTGATTTACTGGATAATGGTGTAGCCAATTATAGAATAAAAGTAAGGGGAAAGAAATCAAAAGAAATCTTTATCAACCTTATCCACTGTACTGTGGTAAATGCCTGGAAACTGTATAACATACTTCAAGATTCGTACGTATCACAAGTAGATTTTCGATCCTACATAGTGTCAATTTTGTTGCGAGAGAAGGCAGGAATGACAAGTCTATCCTAAGAGGAAGACGACGAATCAATTGCAGAAATGTTAAAGCCTTCAACATCAAAAGGTAGACCAAGCAAATCAAGTTTACCTGAAGAGGTGGGATTTGACAGAATAGATCACCTTATTATTAGATAAGAAGAAAATCAACGACGGCGGTGTAGAATGTGTAAAACAAACTCTTTGTATATATGTGAAAAATGTCAAGTTCATTTACATCCTGTTTCGCAAATTTTCATAAAAATAAGTAAATAATAAATAAATCTTTGTATAAACATATTGTCTTTGCTTATTGCAGTACATCGCATTTTGTTCACATATTGCCAAAGATTCGTCAACGAAACATTAATTTTCAAGATATTGCAATTATTTGTTTTTATTGATAGTCTATGAATGTCTATTCAAGCAGGTTAATAAAGTAAGTATAAAAAGTAAATCAAAATTTTGACTATTTCAACCCTTGGTCAGATGTGCGCCTGCTACTATAGTTATAGAAAAAGGGTAGGTAGTAAAAGAATTTTATAGGTTGGTACAACGAATACATTCATAATGTGCAAGAGGTGGCAACTCTTTATCGCAAAACGATTTACAAGTGCACTATTGATCACAATTATTGGTATATTGTTAGTTACAATTAAAAGTTGTTTTTTTAAAAAATACAAATAGTAAGGGTTACACGTAAAGATGTTTGTACATTGGAATGTTAAATATAAAAAACCAAAGTTGTATAAGCATGGGTACGATGACATTATTTTGGTTAACTACTTTATATGAAAAATCTAAACCTTTTATTTAGGTACATAAGTTATATGTACAGCAACAATATAATGCTGGTTCAATTGCTAATATATATCTGAAAAGATAACTCTTCAGCCAATTGACTTAACAATTCTAATTACTAATATTAGATTAGGATTAGATTAGGATTGGGGTGGCTTATGGACCTGTTTCACCGCGACCTTTTCAGATCTATTGTGATCCCCTTTTTCTTAGAGGACGCTCTCTAATTTTTCCCTCTTAGTTAGGCCTATCATCTTTGAGAGCCTAGCTACTAGCTGTGGGGTTCTCCTCCCCCATTATTAGAAACCTTGTCCTCGCCAGGCCTTCACATTGGCACAGCATATGAACTGGTGTTTCTCCCCTCTGGCAGTAAACTGCAAGTTGCATCATCTGGCAGGCCTATGTTGTACATATGCCTATTCAGTCTACAATGACCAGTCAGCAGACCTACAATCATTTTGACAGTCTTCCTGTGTTTATTCAGTAGATCTCTCGTGAATTCAGGCCTCTGCTCCTTTAGGAACTCTTTTGTCTGTCTTTGTCCCGGTGATTTTTGCCACCACTCTCTGGACTGATTATGCATCCATTCATTGATGGATTTTTTAATTTACGATTTGGTAATGCCGAAAGAGGGGTCGGCTCCAACAAATGGCCTTGACGAACCTCGCCTGCCCAGCTCGTCCGCTGCCTCATTCCCTCTCACGCCCGAGTGGCTAGGGACTCAGGCCAGGGTTAGTTTCCTTTGGGTGCCCACCTAATTTAGGGTGCTTACACAGTCCCAAATCAGCTTAGAGTCCACGCTCGTGGAGCTAATCGCTGTAAGTGTGGACTGACTGTCAGAGAAGATAGCGACGCTTTCTTCTACTAATATTAACTAATTATAAATTATACACTTGTAGAAGAACATTCTAAGATTAACATGACTGCATCTCAGGAGATCACCATATGGGAACAAGAAACGGGCCAACCTTTACCACAGCAACCTTCTGCAAACATCGATCGTTCAGATAATTATATTATGTCTACACAGATTAACATACAGTTACGGACAATAAAGTAAACACACAATTTATGGAACATTACTCTTTTATATATAAAAGCACTTAAATATTCATCCAATTGAGCATAGTATCTACTTTACTATATTAATTGTTAAATTTAAATTTTGAATTACAAACTCTCCAATTCCATCGACTTCTACTTCAATATTTTCCTGGATTCCGGGTACTAGTGCAAGCTCAGGTATTTATTATTATTATTAGGGGAAGGTTGCCTAAATTGAACCGCCACCTATATTGGGCCACCATACTTTTCTCCGAAACTACGAAACCGAAAATTCACTTGGCAACATGGTATCTTACTCCCGCCTAGAGACCTTGATTGATACCGAACTCAACTAGTTGGCGGCCAGCGCTTGGCGTGTGCAGCGAGAAGTCTTAATTTCTCCATTTTGATGTAAGAATTGCACTGCGTCCCTAAGCAAATACAGAGTCACTGTCAATCCCTAAGGAAAAACTGTTATCACCTGGTTATCAAGTAAGTTTTTCTTTATTTATTCCCCCTATTACCTAGTCATATTGTTTTTTTCTTTTTCTCTACGGTGTAGTTTTGTAAAAACACGTGGTGGTTGCCTAAAGTGGACCACCATGTGATTTCCGAAATTGGACCGGTCCAATTAGGGATCCCGATTATAGAAATTTACAAAATAGGTAGGACTCGTTTTATATTTAAATACACAAAAAAAAATAAACAAGAAATATTTCTACACAATTAAAAAAAATTTAGATCTGTTAAAAAGGTGAAAGTACCTATGATCCAATTTAGGAAACTAACAAATTTGTTTTTCTTCCGATGAGAACAAGGATAGAAAACCATATGGACAGTGGTGTGTACAAGATATGAAAAAAGCTATAAATGCTTATAAAGCGAAAAAATATGGACTCAATGAAACATGCCGAGTATTCAACATTCCAAAAGCGACATTTAAAAGGCATCTTGAATCTAAAAATAAATTTGCTAATAAAGATGTCAAAAGCTTTGGACGGAAAACCGTGTTTTCCAAAGAACTTGAGGACGCACTGGCTAATCATATTCTTTATTTGGAAAAAGTGTTCTTTGGAGTGACAATAAAGGACGTGCGCAAAGCCGCTTTCGAACTAGCCGAAAAGAACCAAGTAAAACATACTTTCAACAAAAAAAATGTTTAGCTGGAAAAAAATAGTTCTACGGATTCATGCGACGACATCCTACCCTCACACTCAGACAACCGGAGTCCCCATCCATAGCACGATGCAAAGGATTTAATCGCGAAAATGTCTACAATTTTTTCGATATCTTGGAAAGAACGGTAGATGAAAATCAATTGATAGCTGCCCAAATTTTCAACATGGATGAGACGGGATTTTCGACGGTGGCAAAAAAGTGCCAGAAGATTTTAGCAGCAAAAGGAAAGCGCCAGGTCGGGACAATTGCAACTGGTGAGAGAGGAGTCAATACTACGTTTGTTGTATGTGCAAGTGCTTCTGGACCTGGCTTAAAAACTTTATAAAGTGTGTAAAACCATCAGTTAACAGCAAGGTTTTGCTTGTTTTGGACGGTCACAGCACACACTCAAAAAACCTCGAAGCGATTGAACTTGCTCGCGAAAATGGTGTTATCATGTTACAACTCCCTGGCCATACGACCCACAGACTTCAGCCATTAGACGTGGCGGTTTTTAAACCCTTAGAATTGTATTACACCGAGGCAAATGAAAAATGGCTAAGGTCTCATCCAGGATTAGCTGTCTCGCAATACCAGGTCGCACAGCTTCTTGGGGAAGCCTATCCCAGAGCTGCGGTTATGGCAAATACTATGAACGGTTTCAGAAAAACTGGAATTTGGCCCGTTGATCGAAATGTTTTTTCAGACGTAGATTTTACTCCTGCGGATGTCTTGACAAGAAATGAACCCATTGACAGAAGTGACCATTCTGAAGATGAATCAGATTCTGATGACAGCGACGATGAGCCCCTAGCTCGCTACGTGGCCCCTTTGAACCGTAACGTATTTGAATTCACATCTCAGGCAGTTGCGTCGACTTCCGGTCTAAGTCTCTTCAAGAAAGAGAAAGCATCTACTTCTAAAGCCAAAGCATCCTCTTGTTCGTCTGCGGCACAGCCCAAAGCCAATGATTCTAAAGTAAGTGCGTCCACTTCATCAGAGGCTAATGCATCGACTTCGCGTGAACCTACGTTTAATGACATTGAGAAAGAGTTACAAGTCACAGCAACTACTTCCGCACCTAAGAGCTCCATCAAGTCCACGCCTAATGCCGAGGGTTTAGGAACAAAGGAGCCTAAGCGTCTCCTAAGCGAGCCTGAAGAAAGGCCCTCTTCTGCTTTCAAAAATGTGTCAGTGTTAATCGAAGAAGTCCTGAGAAGCCCAGTTGTAAAACAAGCCAAGAAAACATCTCGAGGGGCCCAGAAGGCACAGGTACTTACTGCAAGTCCATATAAAGATGAGTTAGCTGCTAAACAGGCATCTCCAGATAAGAAGAAAACTATAAAACGTAAAGTTCAGCTAGATTCTGGTACTACTAAGAAGGCAAAAGTAAATGAACGCTTGTGGTATTGCAAATTTTGTACAGAATGTGTCGTTGAAGACATGATCCAATGTCTGAAGTGTAGAGACTGGGTACATGAATCATGTGCAAATGTGCTTTCAAAGGAAAAATTTATTTGTGATTTTTGCACTGGTGATTAGACTGACAGTTTTAAGCTTTTTGATATCGTGTTTATTTGATTGTGTTTAACCCAATCATGATGTGTTTATTTTCTTAGTGTTACCTACTTTTAAAACTTTAAGTTGTCTTTTGCATGCATGCTTTTTATATTCTTAGTCGTTTATTTTATTTTTTAACATGAATATTTTTTTAAGTTTTGACAAAGTAAAAAAAAAATTGAAGAGTTTTCGAATAAATCTTATGTTTTTTTGTGAAATATTTTTTTTTTAATTATTTGGACAATTTTATATGACCTTACTTGTTAAACAAATTTTTTATTGCATTAAATCACGTGGTTCAATTTTAGAACCCGTAGGTCCAATTAAGGAAACCAGTTTCCCTTATTGAACCACTTGCAGAGGTTTTTTAAAACGGTTATAAAAAAATAAAAGATTTCAAAACAAAATTCTGAAAAAATTCCTGCAAGTAGCCAACATCCCAATGGGTCCTAGGAAACAGTTAAAATATTAATTTTATGTTATCATTAGAAACTATGATAAGAAATCTAAAAATCGGTCCAATATAGGCAACCTTCCCCTATTATTTGCTAGCAGCACAAACAAGTTTTGAACTTTATATTAATTATTTACTGCTGAGTATTACAAATTGCTGCGATTTAAATAGCTGTCGGTTGAATTATCTCTATTTCTAAATTTATTATTTTATGTGGAAGTAAATTGTGTTAATCCAATACGGATCAACAGAATTAACAATGACTGCATGTTAGTGTTTTTGAATGAAAGTAGAAAGTTTAAACTACATACATTATTTAATGCTTATTAAGATTTCTGTGCGCCAGTTTTAAGTATATAATTATATTAAGCTACTTTTTACTTAAACCTTTTACTTATAATTCTCTAATTTACATTTAATCTAAATCTAATCTTTGTGTTCGTCGTCCACGACCGGATACTTACAATTTATGCTTACAGAAAAAGCTCAAGAACTCTTAAAGCAGGACATGATTGCGTCGCAACAGCCTCGAAGTAAAACGTGTTGTTTTAGTATGGATCTTGAACAAGTTATGTCTGTCCTTTGACTCACTCGGAAATGTTTTATCTATCGCAGCTTTCATGTTACAACTTTGGTGTTCATGTTGGCGATACCAATGAAGCTTACATGTTTATGTGGCACGAAGATTTTGCAGGACGTGGGGCAAACGAAATAGCTTCCTGCTTGCTTCACTTCATAAACAGTTCTTTTACTCATAAGAAAAATTTAATCATTTGGTGCGATAATTGCGGTGGACAACATAAAAACAAGATAATTTTGTTTTTGTTGGTGTTCTTGTAGCAAATGGAGTGTTAGATTCTACTCAGTTAAAGTTTTTGGTTAGTGGACATAACTTTATGCCATGTGACCGAGATTTTGCACCTCTAGAAAAGCGGAAACGTGTCATGAAAGCATTTGTCCCAACAGATCTGCATAAAGTTGTTTCTTCTGCAAGATACACTCCGTCGTTTAAGATAGTGGATATAACTATAGGATTTTGAAACATAAAAAACTTAGCAGACAAGTTCTTATATACTACTAAGCTTTTAATTAGTAAAGCAGTTATAATAAAAATAACAAAATAAAAACTGCCACCAGAAAATAAAATGACAAATAAGCGTACTTCTCTTAGTTCCATGATCGAATATCTGAACAATGAAGACCATAAAGAAAATTACTTAAATTGGAAGAACCTTTGTCAACTCATTCCCGTCCAGGAAGCAGTTTTCAAAAAGACTAGATGATGTGACACTTACGCCTTTCCTAACTGTTTTGATTTTCTTAATTTTTATGATTACTAGATTTTTCTTAGATTTATTATTTTGTTTTCATAAATACGGTTTCCGTTGTGTATTGAAAATATTTATAAAAGAACTTTTGTATTAAAACTATTATTACGAATTTTAGAAACTCTTTTTTAAATTCCTCTGAACTAAGGTTTTGGCACATAGCCCCTTCGTATTTCCACTCTTCAATTACACCAAGGAAAAACGACTAAAAATAGTCGAATTTTATTTTCAAAATAACAGGTCTATTAGTTTAGCGCAAAAGGCTTATCGCAACCATTTCCACGTCAGATAAGGACCCTCAGCGAGCGACAATCATTCGGAAACTAATGGCACGCTTACAGGAAAAGGGTTCTGTGATCAACCTTCCACCTACTGGTAGACCACGTTCAGTGCGCTCTGAAGAGAACATTGAAAGAGTTAGAGCCAGTGTCGTAGAAGAACCAGAAACATCAACGAGAAGACGCTCTAGAGAATTGGAAATGTCCCGAACATCCTTAAGAAGAATTTTAAAAAATGAATTAAAGATGTTTCCATACAAAATACAGTTAGTACACGAACTGAAACCTGTGTGCCACGAACTGCGCCGAAATTATGCGATTCGCATCCAAGAATTAGCCAGAGAAAAGAATAAATTTTGTAATCAACTTATCATGAGCGACGAAGCTCATTTTCAGCTGAATGGTTTCGTCAATAAACAGAACTGTCGGTTCTGGGGTACGGCAAATCCAAGGAGAATTCATCACCGCTAACTGCACCCTCTGAAATGCACGGTGTGTTGTGGATTGACCTCGCAGGAAGTTATCGAGCCTTACTTCTTTGAAACTGATAGCGGTAACAGTGTGACAATTACTGGTGAGAGATATCGGGATATGATTGATAATTTTTTAGGTCCTGCAGTAGAAGATCGTCCCGAAATGTGGTTTCAGCAGGATGGGGCAACCCCCCATACAGCCAATGTCACAATGAACCTCCTGAGGCAACTGTTCGGTGAGCGGATAATTTCAAGAAATTGCCATGTTAATTGGCCACCACGTTCTCCCGACCTTATGGCCTCCGATTAGTTCCTGTGGGGATATCTTAAGGAACGTGTGTACGTGAACAAACCGCGCACACTTGAGCAGCTCAAGGATAACATCCGTGCAGAAATTCGAGTATTAACTCCTCACACCTTAACCATTGTTATGAACAATGCAATCGAAAGAGCACGACTTTGCGAGGCCGCAAATGGAAGTGATTTAAAGGATGTTGTTTTCCATACACAATCTCCATATGTTGAACATTGACTGTATGGAGTATCAATGATATAGGTTTACAACTAACAAAGTTATTTAAATGTTAAATCCTACTCTGCCTTCTGGCCCACCATGTACAAATAACAAGTATCATATCTAAACAATCACATAGTTCTCGTGTGTATGATTAATGAGTTTTACAGTTATAAGAGATTATTGACGAAAGGAGCTTAACTTGAATAGATTTATATAAATTAAAATTTTAATGAAAATTGGCAAATTATGAGTAATAAATAGGTTTAAGGAGCTTAGGACAATTAGGTACATAGTTATATTTGGGACACATACCGAAGATTAGAAATCTTAACGATGCTTTAAAGAAGCTTGTAACTAATAGTAGTTTTCCATTGCTTTTTTATAGATGTGGCTGCACAAACTTGGACTTCATTAACTGTGGACACAGCACGAAAACAGAAGTAAGAAGATTGAAGAGACATTTGCATAAATAAACTTTAAAAGGCGATATAGCTAGAGGAAAATCGGTGAAGAAGATGTCCTCCAGTTTTGCAAAGAACGTTTTTCTCCAGAGCTGTTTAATTTTATTAGCGCAAGCTCTTCCCTTTGTAAGACTAAATCTAAGGGTTCTAGATATTCATCAGAGTATAAACAATTTGCTTTGACTATTTACTTTTTAAGCCCTAAGACATACAAGTTTTTACAGAAGACGTTCTGTTTACCTTCCCGGACAACTTTATTAAGAATTACTGAAAAATAGAATATTGAACCAACATTGAATTCATTTTTTTTTTCAAGTTATCCAATCGAAAATTTCCATAGTGCAGGATCTAGCAAAACATTGTATATTGTGTATTGATGAAATGGCACTGAAAAGGTTTCTATTTTACAACAGATCTCGGAATGAAATTATTAGTTTCCATGACACAAGTGGCAAAACAGGTGAGAAGTGTCCTCATGGGCGATGGCAAGGGGTATTACTGCAAACTAGAAACAGCCTGTGGCATATGCCTTTGTAAGTAGTTGTGGTGGAAATATTTTACAATACATTATTCACCAAACTATAAAACGACTCTGGGCTCATTGCCCAGCTCCCCTTTGTAAATACATTGATATCTGACCAAGGATTCAATTTTGTTAAATTTACAAGATCAAATAATATTTCTGTTGAGAGGAATCCCTACTTTCTTGTGGACAACGAAAAAGTTTTTTATATGCTTAATGTTCCACATCTGCTTAAATCAACCAGAAATAACTTTTTTAAGCATTAATTTGAGATAGAGGAGGATGTAACAAATAAAGAATTTCTCGAAGAATTTTATGAATCAAATACTTCTATTCTTGTAGAATATAGTTTAAAGGATATTTTTTTAAAAATTTAATTTCGCGGTAAACATAAAGTAAAAAGACATTATTTTATTTAACAGGAGAAAAAAGGGGTCATAATAAATTATAATCTAATTTAGACATTATTAAATAAAAACGTATACTTTGAACTTTAGAATAAACCATGATTTATACGTATTTTGTTTTAATTTTCTTTTAATTTATGCATAACCAAACAATGCGACTTATGCGATTATTTTGTTGATTTTGCGTAATTGGTTCGCGAATATCTTTGCAAATAGATACTGTAGAGCTTTAGGAAAAAATATGGGTCTTCTAATTTTGAGCAGACTTTAAATTTACAATATATAGAGAATCAAAAACATCATTTTTTTCTTAGGTGTTCCGGTTAATATGGAATGACCCATATTGCGTTGGGAGCTCTACCTACGAGCGCGACTGCAACATCATTATTTATCGAAAAAATGAACAAACTATTTGACGTATTCAACTCTTCTGGTGGTGAGAGCGCAGATTATCGTCAAAGTGGTAAGATACATAAAAAACCTTTTGCCGGAGAAAGGTACCAGTATTTTAAACGAAATATTGACGTTCTTCAAGACATTTAAAATCACTAATCATGCGCACTGAAGTAGAAATCGTTAATTTGGAGCCAGATGTTTTACGAGCAACAATTCAAAATGCCGTAAAACGAGCGCAATTATGTGGGAGCGACCCATTTGAGCGATATATTTTTTTCCAATTAATGTCATCAATTTTACACTTTCAAATAAACTTTTTATGAAACAGAGCTTTTTTTTATTTATAACAAATGGCAGCCAATTCAAATTATGACATTACTTTTGCGCCATCCAGTATTACATATTTTTATCCATTTATGTTTTTGTTATTAGTTCTGACAAATGTGACAATTTTTATAACATTGAAAATTGGAAATATATTCATATTTATTTTTTATTTCTTATCCCACTAATAAGTAAATGTTTCAAAACTTCAAATTGGTTATTTTTATACACTAAACGCTAAACTGTTAAAATAACAACCATACCTTTTTTGTTTTGATTTTGTTGCCTTGTAATTACTTATTTGATATATTTTTCATATATAATAACAATCGCCATATTGTTACACCACCTTACACATACGAATAAACGTTTATAATTTTTTTACATTTAGTTTTTATTAATCTTAGATAAATTATAATTGAAGCCAATCTTGCAATGTTTTCTGGACTACGTTTGTTTATATTTTCTTAAAACTTACTTCCCTATAAGTTCTGTAATGATGTATTGCCAACATTAAATTCAAACAATATACTTAACATAAAGAAAATGAAAGACACATTAAACTTTAATTTTTGTTCAATAATATTAAATCCGTTCCTGACATTTTTCTATTTTTTGGTTACTCATGCACTGTTGGACAATAAATATTATTGTTATAATGAATATATTTCATTTACTGTATTACTTATGATCAATATACTACATCACAGAGATCGAGTCTTTTTCATATGTATAAATCTGTATTTGTGTTAATGTAAGTGTACAAGATTTACTTTAACTATCATACTCATAAATGCAGGCTGTAAATGTAACACTTACTGTTATAATATATACATGTATGTTTAGTGAAATGTAGGGGGAGCGGCCTACTCGCGAACAGCTGTAATAGCCCGATGTATTACCATGTATTGTTAAATATTATAAATATTATTAAAGTATTTCAAGTACTTAAGTTGTTATCATTAGCATAATAACAACCAAAACACTTACAACAATGCCATTTTTAATTTTCGAACAAAATACTAGAGATGAATATGGGAACAAATTCAAGTTATGCGTTTTTAGCGATTCATATGCCTTTATGGGTTGAGACCGGAGTTTTCATATTCTCTCCCACAATACCATTTCGATTATGACAATCACTATTTAGATGTCATATTTGGAAATCTGATTTAATGGCATTATAGTTGGTTTACAAATGGATGGTTCCGGGACATAAGCAGATAAGTCATTATTTTATCACTAACAAAGTATGCTATATTACACAAGTTGCCCTATTTAAATAATAATTCTAAGGTAACCAAATATGATTTATTTTATATTATACACATGTTTTTCATACTTGCTGTCAGATACCTTCATTTTTCCTGGAAAATCACCAAAATGGCTTATCTGCTTATGTCCAGGGACCATCCAAATGAGAATTTAAATTCACAAATTAATGAATCGTTATCATATATATCTGTACATACCGGGAATATTCATTTTGCATGTGTATTCCACTGTGCTATTGACATTCTTAATATAATCGATGCTGTGTTGTTGCCATAACTTGAGCACTGAGCACATGTACTCAATTAATTTAAAATCTCCAAGGATGAATCGTATTTAAAACCAATTTAAGATGAGCACATTGAAGCTGTTCTTTTATACCTAACAACAAAAAGAAAATTAATGGCAATTAATAGAAAATAATAAAAAATATAGTATACTAAAACATTACTGCTACACACTTATAACAAGAAACCTGGCATACGTACAAGTCATAGATAATCGTACAGTACAAATTGCACAAATTTCAACAAACTTAGGCCTTTAGGCGTATTAATCAAATATACAATACACTTTTAACCACTACGTTTTAACTTTTCTTTTAACACCGAATATCAAAATACCACAGAATCACAGTATAAGATGGGTATGAAAAGGTAATACGCGTTATTGGAAACAAACGAACATAGCCACGAGGCGGCCGTCCACTTCTGTCATAAAGAAATTCAACTTCAGTTCCTTAAATGAATGTTGGCAATTTTCACTTCATAAATCTAGTATCCCTAGTATCAGCATTAATTGTAAATATGATGCAGGTAGGAATTTTAGGAAAATTTCCGATTTTTGCAATAGATTTATTATAATTTCCCACGTTTGTCCCACCATAATGACGATTTTGCCACTTTTCCCGCTAATATTCCACAGCAATGCTGCCAAATCTACCGTTAAAATGGTATTTCTACCGTTTCCAACTTCAATATTTCGTTCTTCCGTTTCGAGTTCACAATCTACCGCTTTTTGATATTTTGTGGTACTTAACAAAAGTATAATTCTGATTATGTATAAACTCTTTATTCCATTGTATCAGAAACACTTGCTGAACCTATATTTAAATCAAATACTGAAAAACCGGGCATTGCTGTTTCTGAATTGTAGTAGTAGGTAGTGCCAAATGTTACCCGTTATTTCCAATACAAAAACATAGCTGCGCCATCTGTGCAATGCAATCGAAGTAAAATAATTTCTCCTCTGTGACAGATATCTATTGAATTTCTATTTTTTAAAAACAAATTGCCAATTTTACGTTGAAGCAGTAAAATTTTGCAGAGGTTTTCCTTGAAAAATAATTTGTTGCAAGATTTATTCTTTTTAAATCCAGAAACTGTATCAGCAAAAACAATTAGCAGTATTTGTTATATTTTAGCTGTGAGCCTATAATTTTATACAAAAATGAATGAATGAGATACCAGTTGGAAAAGATAAATAGAAAAAAAACATCTTTAGCAAGGTTTTTTGTTTCAATTTTTTATTGTCCATGTTTTAATTTTGAAATCTATGTTTGTTATCGTTTTAAATATTTATTTATTATTTCTGTGTTTTAATAACCTTAAAATAAAAATTATTTTGGAATCTCGACAAAAACGAACTCCGAATGCAAGAGACGAACGCGAGCTGCCAAAACAAACATACCTACTTTCGAAAACCGGGTGTTGATACAGTAGATTCCTTCCTAACCAATACCATCTGGTTTCTTTTTTAAAATTTTAAGAAATAACTTTCTTTCTGAGGGCGAAAATTCAAAAAAAAAGTAACGGAAGTGCCTCAAATAAATCCTGGAAATTTGGGAAACATTTCTACTTTTTCGCCTCACACGTTTTAACTTTCAAAAATAACAGACGACTAATACAAAATACAAACTAAAGAGTAGAAAAATAAATCCACAAGATGAGGTAACTAGTGTAACTACAAATGTTTTAACTAACAATACTATCGTTATTATTCAGTTTGTAGCATAAAAATAAATCTAAACCGACGGCAAAATAGAAGCTTTCACAAAATAAACGCTTCTGAAGAATGGCGTTTTTTTAATTTCTTTTTTCTTAAAAATTGTTAGCCTCATTGTACAAACATCAGTTTTATATTTTACAGATTCGTCCCATTTTTTTTAGCAACAGGAAGTGAATGGAAGCTTGCATACACATCGATTTTTATTGTTCAAGAAACACATATAAAAACTTGCTTGTGTGTGCGACAGAGCTTAGTGATATCAATACCGATCTTTTTATTGTAGTGCACAGCGACTAGATATATTCGTGCTTTAATGGCTCTTCGAAAACCAAAATTTCCCTTTTTTAAACAAAATTCCCTCGAATGCGCAAAACCATGGTACCAATATATATACATCCTCCTTGATAGCTATGCTCTTCCGAAATCCCAAACACGCTCAACGCTTCACGTTATTCTATGATATTTTCGTTCAAAATTAATTAAGAATCAATTGTGATTAAAATACTTTGAATGTATACTCCACATACATGTGGATTTATTATTTATATTTGTCCATTTCTATTTATTTGGTAATTCGTGTTTTTATGAAGTTTTATTAGAGCCGTTTTACACGTGCGAGAATTTTTACATAAATTACGACAAAATAAATTATCCCGAAAATTTTGGTGAGAATTTTCGTAAGAATTTTTGTCGCGACACTTTCAGCTCATTTTACACAGGAATAAGGTTACTTCCATTTGCACTTCTAAGTTGTAACCTAAATCTAAACACCTGAACCACTTCAGTCTTCAGTCTGTTGGTAGGTTATCAACAAATACGGCTAGTAGGACTTCTCAACAATTGAGGGATACATTATGTGATTATTTCATTTCACCAACAGGATCTGTGCCATATATGGCAATTAGGAAGAGTAGGTGAATTTAATAATTGATTTAGCATAAGATATTTTTGTTACGGCATACGGACGGGCGGGCGGCCGGAAATCTATAAATTGGGCTTAAGTTGTAACCTAAATCTAAACAATTATGACCCATATTTTGCTGGTTTATTGGTTAACTGCTATTTATTTAGGATTTCTATGATAACCATAATCAAATAACAATTTAATTTAACAAATGCGCCTGCTTATAGCAACAACTATCGTGAAAATTCCGATTAAAATTTATTTCTATGTAAAGGCTGTTTTAAACCTAGCTATATATTGCGCAATTTATTGGCCAATTTAAAATTGTTACGTGTATAACACGGATTTAATCCGTGTTAATACACCTAACGCGTATAAATTGGCCAATGAATAGCTCTACGACCATTTGCACCGTTCGTGATTAAGTTATAATTAATATTTAATCATAATTAAAGTTTAAATTCCTTTGCACCGACTGCTTAATTAATAATTAAATCCTTAATTCGTGATTATCTTTAATCAGTACCTAAGGTACGAATCAACTCATAATTAAAGTTGGCGCAAACGTAGTTTCTTTGTCTACAATCATGTTTATAGGCGATCATGGTTATGTATGCGGTTTTTGGTTATAATACAAATATCTGTGACTGTAAATTGAAATAGCTAGCTAATTAAAGTGTTCACTGTGAAGATTAGGGACAAGGGATAGCGGCGTGCAAGAAGTGTATATTTGGCAGGGTTTTAGAAAGTCCAAGGTAAATCAAAAATTAATTCCCGAAATAAAAACTGACAATGTATTTGAGGATTACTCGTGGTTTCAGGTGGGAATGACCCGGAGGTATTTCGTAATAGGAAAGGATATCTTTCTATAAATTCACAATTTTTATTAAGAAGAATGTTTTCCAATACTGACACATGGTTGTTGCTTAAAGCTGGATACCTCTATGCCAGTAGTAGTTGCTACCTCATCGATTTGGCATTGTCAAAGTTGGGCAATTTCGTATGTTCCCTGGGAGGTTGAGATGATATTGGGGAGTGGGATTAATGTGGAAAAGACGTCTCACATGCTTCGTCTTGCGGTTTGAACCCTAAAATGGGGTCGAGATGCGTTATTTTTCTCAAAAAGACCCGATTCATAGAGACGTGTTTTGCCGGCGATGAGGTTGGAATTATGGCCGGTTTCGTAGATTGTCAACGGCATCTGTCACACGGTAAAATGACGCGAACTTCGGAGACGATTTCGAGCGTAAATGGGATACAAGGACATATAATGAGTCGAAACTGACCAGAGATGTGTTGGAGCCTGAATGATTCCTTAGCATATGGAAAAATGTGGAATAATAGTCATTTGTGATGGTATTAATTTCATAACCTAACATGCTATTTGGGGCAACAATAATAGCGATTTAAGGTAATTTAAGATGCGTAATACACGCTCAGATATGTTTCTGATCATAATTATACAGTTTTTAGCGAAATTATTGAGCCAGGATAAAGTAAGATGTCAAACTATATCGAACCACGAAAGCGTCAACGTAATCGCGCTAATTTTAGCACGAAAAGTATACATTACCGCAAAATTATGTCGATATGGTGTTCGTACGTGACAGATATTACGCTCTAATGCAAAAAAGTGCCTTACTAGGCTCATTTCTACAGAATGATTCGATTTATGGAGTCATGTTCGGCTGGCCTGTCAAAGATAAATTAATACCAATATGTTTCTTTTAATGAGGTAAATTTTATTTTTTTCAACCTCTCTTTAGCTATGAGGGCAAGAATATCATAACAGTAACACGATATAGTATATAAATCGGCCCCTAGAAATGTTCATTGGGGTCGATATGTAGTGCGATAACCAAGAAATCTTTCCGATGAAACTAATATAATGCTTTTTTAACATTTTAGAGCTAGATATCAATATAATATCGCAGCATCACAGAAATATACTACAGCTACAAAGCTTTTTAAAGTTCATCCAACAGCTTCTCGGAAGAAATATTTGACTCAGATAATTGACCGATGAATAAATGGCAGGAAATGGTATTTGTGCCTACGCTTGACCAAAATGAGAGGTGTCCTTCATTTCTTATTAGCAGCTCACTATCCTCCATCCTTCGATAGTATGATAACATTTACTCGAATCAACTACGATGTATATATTTTGGCTGCGCTCTCATTTATAATCTATTCTGTATATATATCCAGGTATTTAGATAGCTATTTTCACCAATCTTATTACATGTAAATTATTATATCAAAAATCACTTATTGTAGAGCCAGAACTTCAGATGTGTTAAAAGTTTATCGTAAAACGTCTCCCAATAAGTATAGAGCCCTTATGATCCTCCTCCGAAGAAATGTGTGGAAATGCTGTGATAATTATGAGGTAAAGCGATCAGCTGAAGAAATTAAATTATGTAATTTCAAAATGCCTATATTACTTGCATTGTTGATACTTTATACATATAGTAAAGAATAAGTATAGTAAAATGGTGTTTTTATTCAGAATATTATTATACTTTTTACATATACAGCATAAAGAATACATAAAACGGTGCTACATTACAAATACATCATGCATGTTGTGACGCGTCCCAAGAATTTCGTATTAAGGGGGCGTACAAACATAAAAAATTTCATTTCTGTCAAAGAGGTGCGAGATTAACAATCTTTTAAAATGTAGATGGCGCGGCCTGTTTCAAAATTGTTTCGGCGAAAAATAATATATACATTCGTATATTTGTGTAAACACATGGGATATATCACGTGGTCAAGTCGAGTGACTCACGAGGTCGGTGCCATTTTTGTGTATATGAGAGAAATTCCCTTTTTAGAGGGTAGCTAGAGGGAAAAAAGTTTGTTTAGAGGAATTATTACATGAAATATTACTATTATTATTATTGAATCAATAGAAATTAAAAAAAAAAAAACTTTATTTTTATTGTTTCTTTTTTGTATTTTATTTTTTGTATCGGTACACTTATTTCAATTTATTAAAAAAGTTGATAAATTTGTATTTGCCGCCTAAAAAGCAGAAGTTCGTGTCGACGCAGCGCCGGGAATTGCCGATGAATGCAAGGCATATGAAGTTCGTATGTCATTTTTGAACATAAACAGATAAACATAACATAACGAGCGTGAAATGAATCAGATTTTTTTTTTTTGTAAGGAGAATTGAGAGTGCTCGAGACTTATCTGTGCTTGCCTATTTACTAGATTATTTATTGTTTTATAGAAAAAGCACTGTTGTAGGATATATTGATGAGAATCAACAGGTTGATGAGAATATGTGGCAAATGTCCATGTTGGTATATTATCTCTGTTACTGAAATTGAATAATTCAAGGAAAAACTTGAAATGAGCCCAGCCGCTCTGAGGATCGCATGTTGTGTAAGTCTATCTAAAAGCACTTATTGCGAGTACAAACGCATACATTTTTGTCAAAAATAATACATGGAAAGGTGTTAAATTATTTCAACAAAATAAGTTAGTTGCGACAATTATTATTATAGCTATTATTGTAGAAAAGGTCAATTTTTTCGTGATATCGACGTGTTTTGGCAGTGACATAACCTAAAAATGCATCTTTTAAGAAATAAGAAAATGTAGTCTGCAAAGAAAAATATATTTCCATGTGAATCTGCAGTCGTTCAAGTATCCATATAGCAATACTACGATCACCAAAAAGGCTGAGCTAGATGTTTTCTCTAGAGAAGATATAAAAAATCTATCACGAAGAATATTGTGCAATCACATGCCTCCAACTGTACTGTATTTGCACATTGACTTTTTTAATTCAATTTAGTATTTTGGAAGACATTATGGTTTGTCGTTAGGGTGAAAATAAAATATTAGAGAATTAATTGCTTGAGGAGATGGAACACATAGACTGAAGAGATAACTGATAAAAAGGTAGTGGTGGACATAATTGAATGATGGACAAGGCATCATTCCATTGATGATCATTAAATAACTCGATTATTGCTTGCCCGTAATGAAATATTCTTGAATTTAGCAATTTCTGTATTATTATTTTTCTGATATGTATAACTACATTATTATTACTTTCTTTACTATAATATATTTGTATAGACGCAGTTTTATTTTTATTTGTACAGTACAATTGTAGCTATGAGGAAAATAATACTTTTATATCAAATTATCTTTCAATTGTGAGTGATTTTTATAAGGAAATAATTGGACTAACGCAGGGAATACATAACTGGAATGTAACAATTTATCTTTCAGTTTTTTTCATTTTATTTACAGAATTTTTCGGTATTATTGTTATTAACGAAAATGTAGTTAACGTAGGCTATCAGCAATGGATTAAATCTACATTAATAAAATTATTTTTCTTAAAATTCTGTGGCGCCATCTTCGAATAAAGTGCTACACTTCTATGATGGGCATAAAATCATAATTTTATAGGATGGCCCACTGTTTTACAAAATGCGATTTCCTCAGTTTCTCCCAAATGAGTGAATATTTTTCAATTTCTCTTACACATACATAATATACAAAATGTAACGATCATAATGACACTCTTCAACCGATTTTTTCTTCTTCGCCGTTATTCGATTACAGATCCTTTTACTATTTCTTTGTTATGATTAGTGTGAAATAAAGATCTATTTCATAACTTAAAACATAATTAAATGTTCTCATTTTTCAAGAAACTGAGGAAATGAAAAATGCATTGTCCCCACCACTTTTTGCCCACCCTTAAATAAGCTCCAAATATTCATGCACTAAAATACTTCGATCAACTTCAAAAAAGAAGACGCCGGTTTCTCCTATTCCGAGAACGTAAAATTTCCGCTACAACTGTAAACAATGAAGCGCAGCTGCGAAAGCATCAGTCCAAATTCGACAAGATAACCTTCTAATTAACACTAATCCAGAATAGACCTTAAACAACACTTTACCGACATCACTCAAGTACAATATAAACGAAAATGCAAATTGCAAAGACAATAAGAAACAGCTATTATGTTGCAAACGAACGAAACAATATTCTATTATCGACAGTTGTCAAATCTTTACGACAAAGATGAAGAAGGATAGCGTTCGGACGCGGATGCGCGTATAACGTATTTAAGTGCGTTCACCCAATAATTGATAGTGCAATTTGAATACATTATTAGTATAAAGTAGTATAGAAAATGACATTCATTGAATTCTTATTAAGATTAATTAAGACATAAATCACAAATACTGATATCCGTCAGTTGCGTTAGGGCCAACATATTGTACAACGAAAGAAACACACACGCGCAATAGTAAATTATAACATAGCTAAAATATCTAAAATAAGGTAAAATAAATTGAACTGTCAGTCATTGCCATGCTTTAATTTATATTCTCGATTTACATTTCAAAAAGTATAGATGCATTTAGTTCAGCGGGTTCCGTGTACGCCAAACGCACTTCGTCGACCGACGGTGCCGGGTTCGAATCGCGGACGGTGCAAGTTTTTTTTTTATCGTACCTTTTTTATGATTATGCTTTATCGGTTACAATACATGATTACTTATTATTGAAGCCAATAAATATACAAAAAAACATTTATTTTATGTAGATTGATGTTCGGAATATTTTGGTGCACCACACAATGGTGCCAAATGCCGAAAAAACGCTTCCAAAAATACAAAAACATGATTCAGTTTCTAACAAATGTTAGAAGGGATTTTGTGGTGCTGAATTCGATTCTGACAATAGTTTTAGCAAAATAAAATGGCAGATTCCATATAGGAAAGAAAATTTTTAAATATAGAGACATTTTACAATAGACATTCGTAATCAAGCGTTTTGAGGTCGCTAAATTTGATTCTGATATTAATTTTTGGAAAGATAAAATGGCGGACGCAATATGGGGGAGAGAATTTTGAAATACAGAAGCGCAATTTCTTTTTTTTTTTAGTTCGAGACTTTTTGAGCCACTATTTGTCACTACTAATGTACTAATATAGAATCAAAAACAAGATGGCGCGACGAAAATGGAGGAATATTATTTTAAAAAATAATATTTTGCAACACACATTTGTGGGTGCTTGGATCGTTGCATGTTGTGCTTAATATTGTTTGAAGTAAAGGGAAAAAAAATAGAAACCATATCGAGAATTTTTTTTACTAAACAATAAGATTGCTGCCAACTAATACTTCATTAATACCGATATCAAACAAATTAAATTCACAATTAAATCAAATTAAAATAAAACCTTCATTAAAAAATATGTACAATTTATTAACGATCAAGTAAAAAAAAAAACAATTTCCAATTATGTATATAATTTACTTTCTATACAATTACGTTAATATATTTATTAGAATTCTCATATAATTTGAAATAGACTCAACAATCCCTTTAAATTAAATACCATCTTTTAATTGTTCATACAATCACATTAATCATTATATTATATACACGGCATTCCACGTAAGTGTTCATTAAAAGTTTATGATGTTTATACTATTTACTTATATTTGAGATTTTTGCACCATCATCTGTTCGATTGAACTATAAATGTAAAATACTTTAACCAAAATATCACTTCCGTTGACCGAAATGGACGTCAACTTTGTTATTTTAAATAGAATGATATAATTTTTTTACATTTTTGGATTCTACGGTCATAAATATGACAGTCTTCCTTAGCTATTCCTATAGCTACATGTTGCCGTTTTTGAGTTAATTAAGTTTTTCATTTTTTTTAAGTCATAATCATTGCATCATTGAGAAATTAATATCTCGGTTAATACCGCAAATAGAGACTCCAAATTTGTTATGTTATGAATGCAGATACAGCTCTACGAAATGGTACGCACACTTCGCATTCTAATATACAGAGTGTTCAAAACTGAGTAACAAAGTGACATATTTTTGAATGCAGAAAACTCAATTTTCTTAAATAGAACACCCTGTATTTTAATTCGAAATTGGGAGGTAAACATCATCCCCTATCATTTTGTATTAGCACTCCCTATATATATCTTTAATAGATTTTGAGATATGAAGAACTTTTTGTAGAACAATCTAAGTAGCTTTAGGTTTAAATGTTCTTAGATGGCTCTGAATGGGATTTATGTCAAATTCATTGTCTAACCATAAGTGTGTGTGTGTGTGTGTGTATGTGTGTACGCCATCGTAATTACATTTTTGAACAATGCAGTATAAATAGATATTAATGACATTGTACCATACCATTGCATTTGATGCTGATAATATTGTTTGGAAAAATAAAATGACGGATAAAATGGGAAGAAAATTGAAATATAGGGAAAATCGTCAATTATTTTTTAAAAATTGTAACTTATTGGATATTATAAAAGGGAAATAGGAAAATAGACAAGGATAACGCAATAACGAAAAAGGAATAGGGAAAGGAATTAGAATTTGATTACAGCTCTATTTTTGCTTTCAGGAAAGAAGTCTTATCTACAAAAGTTTTCTATAATTTAATGTCGCATAACCTAAAAATATATTAGAGTACACAATATTTTCCACTACACAGGGTGTTCACGATTGAGATTGAGTCTTTGATTATAGCTTTATTTTTGCTTTAAGAAAAAAATCTTTTCTACAAGTGTTATAGAATTGAATGCTGCGTAACCTAAACATATTTTCAAATATACGGATGTTCAGGAAGATTGGTTTTTTCGTGATAGCTCTATTTTGTTTTTAGGAAAAAATCTTTTCTACACAAAGTTTATAAAATTGAATGTTGCATAACCTAAACATATTTTCAAATATACCGGATGTTCAGGAAGATTGGGTTTTTTCATCATAGCTCTATTTTTGCTTTAGAAAAAAATATTTTCTACAAAAGTTGTACAGAATCGAATACTGCATAACCTAACATTATTTTAAATATACGGCGTGTTCAGGAAAGACTGGGTTTTTCTTATAGCTCTATTTTTGCTTTTAGAAAAAAATATTTTCTACAAAAGTTGTACAGAATCGAATACTGCATAACCTAAAATTATTTTTAAATATACCGGGTGTTCAGGAAGACTGGGCTTTTCATTATAGCTCTATTTTTGTTTTTAGGAAAAAATCTTTTATACAAAAGTGTTATAGAATTCAATAGTGCATAAGTTAAAAATATTTTTAAATATACGGGGTGTTCAAAAAAAATAGATTTTTTCATTATAGCTCTATTTTTGCTTTTAGGAAAAAATCTTTTCTACAAAGGTGTTATAGAATTCAATGCTGCATAAGTTAAAAATATTTTCAAATATACGGGGTGTTCAAAAAAAATTGATTTTTTTCATTATAGCTCTATTTTTGCTTTTAGGAAAAAATCTTTTCTACAAAAGTTATACAGAATCGAATACTGCATAACCTAAAATTATTTTTAAACATACTGGGTGTTCAGGAAAACTGGGATTTTTCATTATAGCTCTATTTTTGCTTTTAGGAACAAATCTTTTCTACAAAAGTTGTGCAGAATTGAATACTGCATAACCTAAAATTATTTTTAAAAATACCGGGTGTTCAGGAAGGCTGGGTTTTTTCATTATAGCTCTATTTTTGCTTTTAGGAACAAATCTTTTCTACAAAAGTTGTACAGATTTCAATGCCGCATAACCTAAACATATTTTCGACTATACAGGGTGTTCCAAAAGTAGAAACAAAAGAAAACTACTTAAAACGTATTGCACATTATAAAAGATGATTCTCAAGTGAATGGGGACCGACTTCAAGAAACCACCTTCGTCAAGTACCACCTTCCTCTACTCCTAGATGCGCAGCATCTAGTTTAAAAAAGAGAAATTTTGATAGTTCTCGTGGGAAATTCTATGCTTAAAGGTTGGGAACACTGTATAAGGTTACAGTTGGTCTCGCTTTCACTTCTTCTTCTCACTCACTTCCTGAATTCCTGACAAACTGACCAGTCACAGCTCACTTTTCAATAGTTGCCAGAGTTTTCACGTGTTCGTTGTTGAATTTTAATTAGTTTTACAGACCACTGTTTTTTATATTTAACAAAAATAAAATGTCCACTTACGACGAAAAATTACGAAATTTCGCTACTAAATTATTTGAAATCCAAGCTATTAAGTTCGGGGAATAAAAATGGAAATCAGGTCTATGGACACCTGTTTATTGTGACTTGAGGGTGCTGTCAGTTATCCCAATATTGGTAAGTCTACAATCACTGTCAGTACTTAAAACCTAATTTGTTTGAAAATTTTGCAGGAGACTTAGTTGAGTTAAGTCGGAAAAGATAACAGATATATCCAGTAGACCTTATATTGTGGTGTTCCATACACTGCCTTGCCAATGTGCAACAGTGTTATCAATTAAAAAGAATTATCCGATGGTGATGAGACGAAAAGAAAACCAAGGACTATGGAACAAAAAAGCTAATTGAAGGGTTTTTAAAGAAGGGGACCATTGCATGATTGTAGAAGACGTGGTTACATCTGGTAGTAGTGTATTAGAGACTGCTAAGGATTTAAAAGATGTTGAATTACAACAACTACTGCAATTGTCCTGTTAAATAGAGAACATGGGCGCAAGAAATATTAAAGGCGAATGTATTAAAATGTGCGCCATATTAACAATGAACAGAACTTATGCAAATATTAGCTGATAAAGCCTCCATTACTAAGGAAACGCAGATAAGATTTTAAAATATTTAGCCACTTCACAAATTGAATAATGTGTTATCAAAACCCAACTCTAAATGTCAACAGGTTACACTATGAAATTCTTTGACTAGAATACCGTTTAGTTTCAAATCCTGTTGCGCGCAGGAACTCTTTGCCGATAATTCTCGCAAAAAGAAACTAATTTATGTGTTGCTGCAGGATTTAACCCAATCGAAAAGTATTTTGTCTTTATGCAGAAACAAGTTGTACCACATATTGGCCTTGTTTAAGATGCATGTCGATATTATTAAGATTTTAATCAAAATTTTATTAAAAGATTTGCGATGTATTGCTCAAAATATATAACTTTATTTTATTGAAGATAGAAAATTTGTGGATATTGGCAAACAGTTGAACTTCAATATACCAAAGGTATATATCATATTTCGTGTGGCGGCGAGAGTGGTAACAGCTCATTCTGTTTATTGGGAAAGCACACCCTGAAGCCATCAAAACAGTCGAATGGCTCTGAAGGAAATGGAGTTATTATTTTAGCCCAATCTATACAGCTGGTGTTATTAATGAAAGTTACACTAATGACACCATAAATATGGCAAAAGAGTTTAAAGATATTGTGACGGGATTTGTTGCGCAAACACCATTTTCTCTTAGATTGTCCTGAATACATCAACTAACTCCAGGTGTACAATTAGGTGCTAATTGTTGATAATTTGACAAAATTATAAATCACCAGATAGTGCCATTCTTAGAGTGGTGCGGATATTGCTGTGTTGGAGGGGAAATTCAAAAGCTCAAGAGCTGGCGGTTGCTGCGATAAATGTACAAAAGGCTTTATTGTGGGAAGCGTATACGAAACGAACATCATCATAGTTAATTAGAGCGTAGTAGAATTTTAAAGATTCATTCCATAAATTATATATTTTTTTCTAAGCACTGTGATACAAAGTGTGCCAAAGCATTTATTTGGGTGTTTTTATGCAAGTGTTGACATGTGTGAATCATTATCCTTAATCAACAGATCTAAAGTCAGTAACCTTCATTTTAATACAAACTAAATAGGAGTAATATTTATAGTAACACAATAAAACTTTATGAAATTATTTATGCTATTTTATTTTCTAATACTTGTACATTTTTTTGATTAATTAGGTAACAACCTATATTTGTACTACAATAAATTTTTATTTTTAAATCTTTTTTACGCAAATTTTTTAGTTTATAAATGTAAATAATAACTTAATTGAAAGAAATCTAAATTTACTTTTTAATAAAATTATCTATATTGTTTATTACTTTTTTTCTGCCTTTCTCCAAATCTGCTAGATATTTATAAATTTGCCGGCTGAAATTATCTTCTATTATTACTCTAATTTCATGACAGCAATTGGGTTAAATACTTTTCTACGCTAGATACACTTGTGTTATCACCTCAGGAATGAAGTTCGTTTGCTACCCGCGTTCTCCAAGAGCCGAAAGCACGCAATATATCTAGTCACTGTGTACTATAATAAAAAGATCGGTCTTGATTTCACTAAAGCTTCTGTCGACACACCAAACACAGGTTTTATATTGTTCTTGAACAATAAAATCGATGTTATGCAATCTTCATTCACTTCCCTGTTTGCTAAAAAAAAAAAACTGGGGCGATTACTAAACATATAAATACTATGTTTGTACATAGCTAACAATTTTAAGGAAAAAAAAGAAAATTAAAAAACGACATCACAGAAGCTTATTTTGAAACTTCTATTTGCCTTTTTTTAGATTTATTTTTTATGCACAAACGAATAATAATAGTTTGTTATTAAAACATTTGTAGTTACACTTGTTACTCATCTTGGGATTATTTTTCTCTTTCTGCTTTATTTTATTTTTATTAGTGCTGTTATTTTAAGTAAAACGTGGAGCGAAAATTAAAATGTTCCAAATTTCAGATTTTATTGATGCAATTCCGTTACTTTTTTTTGAATTTCGCCCAAAAGAGTTGTTTCTTAAAATTTAAAAAAGAAACCAGATGAGAAGGAATCTACTGATCAACACCCGTTTTCGAAAGTAGTATGTTTGTTTGGCACTTGCCGAAAAACGCCCAGTTTAGCTTCTTGATTATAGTCTTTTTGCGAATTTCCAAAATAATTTTTATTTTAAGGTTATTAAAACACAGAAATAAACAATAAATATTTAAAACGATTACAAACATAATTTCAAAATTAAAACGTGCAATAAAAAAAATATTACAACAAAAACGTTGCTAAAGACTTTTTTTTTCTATTTTCCTTTCCAAATGGTATCTCATACATCATTTCTGTATAACATT